>OU015745.1:92150001-92163401 GCA_907169655.1 Acomys percivali
AGGTGGGCAGCTTTCCTGCGAAGGTGGGCAGCTTTCCTGAGAAGGTGAGCAGCTTTCCTGAGAAGGTGAGCAGCTTTCCTGAGAAGGTGAGCAGCTTTCCATCCTACCTTTCTTCCTTCCTGAGCACTTCTGTGTTGTTCCAGTTCTTGGCACATGTGATTTTTTAATAGCTGTGCAACAGTCACCAATATGTGCGTTTGCGTGGCCTGTGATTTATTAAGGCCACCTTCTGTCATTGGAGATTGTATTATTTCCATTTATTGCAATAATAAATAATCTATAACAAACATATTTGTGCATAAATTGGCTAGTGTTCCTGATGATTTCCTTAGGGTAGTTATCTAGAGTTGGGATTAATGGGTCAAAATATATAAAACCTTTAAGACTGTTGTTGCATGTTGTCCTAGTGTTTTCATAGGAGGAGGATATTGGCACAATAGAAGACACAAATGGCACAGGACAATAGGGGACTTTTATAATGATTTTATGTTTTTAATATTTTCCAGCTTGATAGAAAACAACATCTCATTGCTTACATTTATTTAACTATAGTGTCCATTTAATGTATAGTTAATGCAGCTTCTAATGATGGGCTGTGGGACTCTAGCATGTGTGCACACATACATGCGCACACACACACACACAGCATAAATTGCCTATGTCTTCTCCCTATTTTCTTACATTGTTTTAATATTTTCATTGTTGGTTTATTACTTCATTGACAGATAGAATGTAGTCAAAATGTTAAAAATACTGCCTTTGATGTTTCTTACATTCCTTAATTTTCTGATTTCATTTAACCTAGCCCTCTTAGGGTCTCCAAGGTCGTCTGTGTTCCTATGGCAATGAGCTCCTCAGTGCGATTGAGCATTGGAGTCTAAGTTAATCCAGCGAGAACATGTGTAAAAAGCATGGAAATGAAATGCGTTCTTTGGGTTTGTTCTTTTCTTTTCCTTCTCTTATGTGTTTGTGTGTGGCGTGCATGCATACGTGTATGCATGTTCACATGAATCTTGGTGCATGTGTGTATGTGTGCTTGTGGAGGCCTAAAGTCGATGGTGTCTTACTCAATTATTATTCTCCATCCTATTCCTTAAGTCAGTGTCTTTCAGTCAAACCCTGAGTTCACCTATTCAGCTAATCTACTCCAAGGATCCCACCTCTGCCTTTCAGGCTGCAGTTAAGTGCAGGTAGGCTGCTGTGCTGCACTGGGGATCTGAACTCTGGTGCTTGTGAGCACATTAGAAGCCCTTTAACACTGAGAAATCTCCTCAGCTCTCATTAATTTTATACTGTAGCATGTCAACAAAATGCTTGTGTCCTTGTCGATTTGTAATATATTTTAAGAGGAGTGGCCTACTTCTTTGAGCTCCAGGTGAAAATCAGGAAGGCTTTGATTGGGTGTCACTACTGTCAATCATGTGAAGTATATTGCAGGGCGTGACTTCTTTAGGCAGAGAGAGGAAGTAGTTCACTTCCCTTAACCAGCATATATGGTGTGTGTGTGTGTGTGTGTGTGTGTGTGTGTGTGTGATCATGTGTCTTCTGTTTGGTTCAGGCCTCTGAAACACTTCAAGGAGACTTACTATCTGATGATTTCTTAATGTTATTTAGAGTAGAAAGATAAAAAGACTTTGCTGAATAAAATCTAATATCACCCAACAGCTTTAAAGAGATGTAGTAATTAAGTTAGGGCCAAGCTTGATTGTTTGACAAAATATTTAAATGCCCTGATTTTAATAATATATGTCTATATGTCTATTAATCTCATCATTAAGTAATAAACAAGAGGGGTAGGTATTATAAATAGTATTTTTTTAAAGTTTTTTTTTTTTTTATAAATAGAGTTTAGAGTAACTTGTGGAACACCACCCTTCCTGCTTCAAAAACTATCTAATAAGGTTAGAAATACGAAGATAAATGTAAGATGTTTTAGCACCATGTTTTTTCAGTTTGATGAACTGACGTTGTAGATCATCGTGTTTGATGTTGAGCAAACATATGACCCTCCAAATGTCCTGTGATGGCCTGTAGGAATAAGAAGCAGCACTAGCCCTCTCCCAAGTGGCACAGGTGAACACTTGTCTTTGACACAGGCCTGAGAGACACTGGCCACACCATAGGCCTGGGAGACACTGGCCACACCATAGGCCTGGGAGACACTGGCCACACCACAGGCCTGAGAGACACTGGCCACACCACAGGCCTGAGAGACACTGGCCACACCACAGGCCTGAGAGACACTGGCCACACCACAGGCCTGGGAAACACTGGCCACACCACAGGCCTGAGAGACACTGGCCACACCACAGGCCTGAGAAACACTGGCCACACCACAGGCCTGAGAGACACTGGCCACACCACAGGCCTGAGAAACACTGGCCACACCACAGGCCTACAGGAAGATTGCATATAGGACCACTTTCTGCTTTGTGAGTCTCCTTGCCCTGGTTCTAAGAGAGGGATGAAAATAATACCTCTGGAGTTTGACAGACAGGAGCACACATAAGAAATACTAAACAGACTGCAGACAACTTGGGTTGGGGGTGAAATGGTCAGAATGCCACTCACACCCCTGTGGTGAGGCCATTCTGACAGAAATGCCTGGCTATGTAGCCAGGTGACTCTGAAATCCTTCAGCGATGGACGGTGAGCACATGGGCACCACATGGCGCTGACCTGTGGTTCAGCCAGCTGAGGCCAACTCGGTGACTCATGGCCACCAGTTGCCATGGTTTTTTACTTGGAGCATCTGGAAAGGGCGTTTTTGCTGAGAAATCAGGTCTTTAGGAGTCATGTCAGGGAGCCCTGAGTTTTGTTTTTTGACTTTTCCTAATTCCTGTCTTTACAGTCCCTGGAGTTTCAAGAAGGCCTTAATAACGCATTGTTATTCAGAGGAGGGTCATAATTACCTGCGTGTAGGCAAATGAACCTCAGGGTATGTGGTTTTGTTTTGATTTTTGTTTTTTGTCTGTAGAATGGGACAAATTGTCTCCTTAGTTCTTGGTGTGTTTTAATAATAAAATACAAATTTCATATACAGAAGTGGCCAGCAAATACTAAGGTATTATATCACAATATTAAGCTTGAGCAAGAATGGCTTTTTGTGATTTGATTATTTTTTTTGGGTGGTCCTCTGAAATAAGCTTTGACCAAAATGCCTATTGTCGCTTAGTCAATGAAATTCTGAGCCTGGTGATTTTTGTCCAACCTTGTTTTTCCTTCAAGCCTTGGCAAGGTTTAATAGCAGAGAGCACATGTGTATTCTTTCATGTCACCACAAGGTGGTGCTAGTGTATCCGGTAAGACACCTCACCCATTCAAAAAAAAAAAAAACCTCTTCATTTTGACCTTAATTTATGATTAGGATTTACAACTCGTTGTTATAACGTTGCCTTTTCCAAGCTATCAATTCTCTGTTTCGTTTTTTAAAATTCCCTTCCTGTAAAATTACTCTTTTCTTTTTCTGAGGATTAAGTTTGCTTTGTGACAAATCCTCGTCTGCATTGCGGAGTAACTGACTCCGTGTTTGGGGTGGGGGCGGGGACCGGGACAGAGGCGGGGAGGGGGGCGGGGGGAGATAGGAGGGGGGGCTGTAGGGCGGGGAAGCTTAGATTAGTTCCTCCCTTTCTTCATTGCTGTCACATAAGCCCCACCCTTGGGCTTATTGGCGGCCCAGCGCTGTCAGCGTCGGTTTTAGATATATTTTAATGAATGGTCAAATGAGAGAAAGATTTTTCTCTATTGCTAACACAGTGTTTTAGGCTCCTCCATGGGTGAGTGTGCGCAAGCTACAGGACCTTTCTGAACCCCAGTTTATCATATGTAATGTGATAATATTGGTCAGAGCATTCTCCAGATTGTTACCGAATTAAAAGCAATGATAATTTTTCTCCCTTCATCTGTAAAATGGAAAGATAATAGACGTTTCAGAACCGTAGGCCAGATAAGAGAAAACACACATAATTGGTAGCATGGTCTGAATGCTTTGTGAGTGTTGGTGACAATGGATTGTCATTGTCACCAAGGAGGCCTTAGAGTGTGCATGCTGCTAGGGTCCCGCTGGAGAACTTGCGTGAAGATTACATGACAGAAAGAGGAAGGGGGTAGAAATAGAGACCCCGTTGAGGCAGGTGGAGAAAGGCAAACAGGAACGTGTTGCATTGTGGGGTGTGTGTGTGTGTGTGTGTGTGTGTGTGTGTGTATTTCGAGACAGGGTTTCTCTGTGTAGCCATGACTGTCCTGGAACTCGCTTTGTAGACCAGGCTGGCCTTGAACTCACAGCGATCCACCTGCCTCTGCCTCCGAGTGCTGGGATTAAAGGCGTGGGCCACCACGCCTGGTTGCATTGTGGTTTTTGAGTTTGATCATGGACCCGCATTGGAAGTGGAGGGTTTTGTCTCCGTCTCGTCCCTCCTCCCCAGTCCACCCTATAGAAGGATAAAATATGCCCGTTTACATTAGCCAGCTCTGTGTGTGAATCCTACAACAGCATTGGAACGGAAGGCAGGGATCTAGTTTTTCTCCAGGCAGCCTGAAGGAGCTGCTACAGACTAGCGCCGGCTGCTCAGAAGCCAGGGGACAGCAGACACACCGACACACAGACTTGGGAACAACATTCTTTGCTAATGGTGGCCATTTGGTGATTTGATAATTCTTTAAAATTTTAATGGCAACAATTTTTTTTTCCTTCTTTCTATCAGACTAGCTTCTTATAAAGATTGAAATGAACACACACAAGACATGGCTGATAATATCCAGGTTCTGGATGTTAGTATTAAAACAAGTTTATCAGCATCTGATTGTGGGTACGCATATGCCTGCGTGCACTCGATGTACAAGTGCGTTGAGTCAAAGAACTTACGATCTCGGAAAGCTGGATTGAGCAAAATATATTGTCTTAGAAATTTCAGTTATAAAATTAAGAAGCAAGGTATTCTATTTGTTCCCAGTCCCCTCTCTCTCCCCCTCTCTCCTGTGTGAGCACGCGTGCACACACTCTACACACCCTAGTTCCAGTTTAAAATATAGGACAATTATTTGTCCCAGTGGAGTTGAAAGTGGAACAAATATTAAAAATATGGGTCATTCCTAGCTGTGTTTGGGATACTTAGTAATTTTGCCCTTGAGGGGACATGAACATTATTTTCTAGGGCAAGGGTCAGGCAGGTCTTCCTGTAAGAACCCTAATGGGGAGAAAAGTTGCCTAAACATGAATAAATATACGACGTGGGGGCTGGGGTAAAGAGCAGATAACAGGAGGGGGGGAGGCGGGAGTGAGAAAGTTGGAGGAAGCAGAGAAGGTCAGAGTGTTTTACACAGCCAGGAGTGAGGCTGTTTAACTACTGTATGTTCAGATGCGGGGTAGATGTAAGCTGAGAAGTTAGCTGTAAGAGTACCATAGCTGGGATCTCAGGGATGCTCCTGGACAACTCTGTAACCAATCTCATTTGAGTTCTCTTAATTCTCAATTGGAGTTAGTGCTACCTATCTTTGCACAGGTATAGCTTCATCAGGAAGATACAGTGTGTGTGTTTGTGTGTGTATGTGTGTCCAGAGACATGTGATCCCCACTATAAAAAAGAGTAACCAGCTGGTCTCTCCATTCACTAGCTGTCACTCCTCCTTCACTCACTCACTCACTCACTCACTCACTCACTCACTCACTCACTCACAATAACACATCCTGGAGTCTGGGTGGGACAGTAGCCAGGATGGGAGCCTTGCGAGTTATAAGGAGGCATCCTATGGGAAATGGGCTGGTGATGTCGATCAAGTTGGAGGTGCACGCACCCTCTGTCCTTCTGGAGATGATTGCCTCAGACCCTTTTCTGTTTAAGCCTCTGTGAATAGCTTGACGTGGTTGTTCTTTGCAGACTTTCTATGGTGTCCCCATGTGCAGCAGGGCTTCAAAACAGGATCTTTAGGCTCCTCCTGGCTAACTTTGAAGGCAAGAGCCAACACTGCATTGGACAAAAGCAGAGTTGGGGCATGTTAGCTGCCTGAGGTCAAGGTACACTAGGCCTGTAAGAGCCCTGGGTTTAATTATTTAGCCTAATAAGTGATCACAATGAATAGGCTTTTCTGTGAATATTTTGAAATTATTTATGGTGAAGTATGCTCTGATTTTTAACAATTGGTAAGTAGCATGTTGGGGTGTGGTTACCTGGAACCATTTTTTTCTTTTGTTTAAAAAGAGCCATGAAAGCCAGGCATGGTGGTGCACGCCTATAATCCCAGCATTTGGGGAGGCAGAGGCAGGTGGATCTCTGTAAGTTCCAGGCTAGCCTGGTCTACAAAGCGAGTCCAGGACAGCCAAGGCTACACAGAGAAACCCTACCTGAAACAAACAAACAAACAAAAAACAAAGCAAGCAAACAAACAAGGCCCAATTTATTCAACCTTCGTTATGAATCCTTTGTACTTCCAATGTGTAGTCAACCCCTGATCTTGTACTGCAAAGGAAGCAACATCATGGCATCCACACAGAAACTCCTTTAGCACCCAGGTTCCAGTTTGATTGGGTTTTGCTATGGGTTTTCTTTCATTAAAAAAAAAAAAAGTGATTATTAGCATAGGGATGAGTAGCTGTAGTTAACTTTTGTTGTTGTCTTAGAACTATTTTATTTTAAAGATTTATTTTAATTGTGTGTGCATGACATGTGTGTGTATGTGTGGTGGTGGTGGTGGTGGTGTGTGGGTGTGTGTTGGCATGTGTTCAGGAGTGCAAGTGCCTTTAGTGGCTGGAGGCATTGGATTCCCAGGAGCTGGAGTTACAGGTGTTTGTGAGCTGCCTGGGTGCTGAGAACTGATCTTGGGTCCTCTGTAAGTTCACAAAGCTCTCTTTCCCTCTCAGCCAGCTCTCCAGCCCTTGTTATCTTAGAACTTGGAGGCACCACCTGCTTTATCCATGTGGTCCTCGAAGCCCTTTGTGAATTTGAAGGACTGGTTGGGGCTGAGTATCCGGTGTTTGAAATGTTTTGGCCCAGAAGTGCTTGGGATGTGAAATTTGAAGGGTGGGAAATATTTTGATATGCATAATGAGATAATTTGAGTGTGGACACCAAATAAAAACTTTATTTAGGTTACACACACACACATACACACACACACACACACAATTTCATACCATATTTTTTTAAAGATGTATTTATTTACTATGTATACAGTGCTCTGCTTGCATGTACACCTGCAGGCCAGAAGAGGGCGCCCTATCACATTACAGATGGTTGTGAGCTACCATGTGCTTGCTGGGAATTGAACTCAGGACCTTTGGAGGAGCAGGCGGTGCTCTTAACCACTGAGCCATCTTTCCAGCCCCATACCATATTTTATGTTGTATAATTTTATACAATATTTTATATAAATTTGTCCATGGAAACAAAGTTTCACAGCATGCAATTTTCTCTGTGTGGTATCCATTTAGTGGTCAAGTTTTGGATTTGAAAGTGTTTCAACTTTGGGTTAAAGATGTTCAACTTGTATTTTCATTTGGAAAACAAATAAGGAGATTTAGAGACATCGATGACTACTCAAGATTTTACTGCTCCCATTGGCAGATCTTGTTCTACAATGGGTCTTTGACTTGATTTTTAAAAAAAATGTCTTGTTATACATGTAGTTAATTATATACGTGCTATAGTCTTTTTTAATGGGAAAAATAAACTACATATAGACAAGAATATGAGCATACATATAAGTGGTCCAGTGTCCAGTGGCTTAGTCTTTGTGATAGCCTTTAGCCACACACGGTTAGGGGACAGCTAGAATGTGACTGATGTGACTTGGGGACTTGGCTTTTTATTTATTAGTTTAAATTGAAATAACTGCATGCCAGAGTGGCATATGCCCAGGAGCTGGAGGGACAGGACTGCCCAGTAGAGTTAAGACCATGGGTGAGTTCAGTCCCTGGCGGAGGGACAGGAGAATAACACAGAAGAGAATCGTGAATGTCCTGAGCATTTACTTTGAGGTGACTGTGTGGCACGGAGACGTGAGTTCTTAAGCGTGGAGCCTTACCTTCCATTTCTCCATCTCAGTCATAAATGTGCACATTTTCGATTCACTATGTGGGCAAACCTCAGGCTCTTTGGGGGCCTTTTCCCTGTTGAATTATTCTTATGAGGCTGCACAGCCGTGTGGACGACTCTGGTTATGTGCTCTGCTTCCTAATTGCCCACTTTCAAAGCGTGGATCTCATCAGGGAGTTAGCCACATAGGTAATTGGTTTCGTTGGTCCTGCTTAGAAAGAACATGAAGTTTCCTGATCTCCTCCCTCACAGGCCTGCAGCCAGTGGCCCTCACAGGGAGGAGAGGCAGGCAGGGGTTCACTTTAGAGCTGTGGTTCACATCCAGCCTGAGCCCTCATTAGCTGCCTGCGCCTTGGCAAGCACACGGGTGCTCTGTGCCTGCTTTTCCTCGTCTGCAAAGTAGACCTGGTGATAATGGTGCCCATCTTACTGGGCTGGTGGCCAGAGGAAACAAATGGATCTTTTTCCTATTACTCAGCAAAGTAGGAGTCATGTTAGTGTGCAGCCACACTCTGGTGTCAAGGGTCACCTGGGTCTAAGGAGCCTTAAGGAAACCCAGCCTGTTTTCTTCAACAACTATGAGGAAGGCTTTGCTGCCAAGCCCGTCCTGAACAACAGGGTGCTCACCGAGTTCCTGCAGTCCTGTCCCTGTGCCCAGACCTCACATTGCAGGGGACTACAGCGAAGCTTTCTCAGGCCTGACAGCTGTGTGCCTGCTCGGGGCTCGTGTGCAGCCTTTTGTAACCATGTTCAGACCAGTTGCTGACCCCTATGCTATGCTATGAGGTGTCAGAAAACTGGTGGTCCAGATGCCACATTGTGACAGTTTTGTCCATTTTCAGGGATCAGCACAACCAGTTTCGGCGTGGCTCTGCTTTTCACCATACCCCCCCCCTTTCCTTTCCAAGCAAGCTTGACTATGGGAGTTGAATTAGACTTTTAAACTTTGAAGTAGCAATTTACCAATGTGCTACTAACTGTATTTCTTTTGGAAACAGAGTCAAATTCTACCGCTTTTTTTTTTTTTTTTCTTACCTCTTAAAAGCTATTGATGTAAATTCCAGTATTGACATCTTTGACAGTACAGGCCAAGTGCTTCATTCCCTCATTCAAACCTTTATTCACTGAGCCCCCTACAATGCATCCAACAGAGTTATAGAAGCTGGAGATGCAGTTAAATCTCTAAGAGGGTCTCAAAAGTTCTTTCCGAACTTTATAGGACTAAACTAAATGACATTATTCAGTTTGAATTTAATGCCCTTTAATGGGAGCAAAGTGGGGGTGGGAATGATAAAACAGAAGGAGAAGGAGGTGATGATACCATCGCCTGCTCGCTCAGTCCACTGGTGTCCTGCCACTAGCTCCCTTCACCTGTCCGTTGCAGAAGTCACTAAGGGTATCAGGATGAGTGCAGTGGAGTCATGACTCTTAAAAAATAAATGTATTGATTGATTCTATATGCATAGGTGCTTTGCCTGCCTGTCTGTGCAACACATGCATGCCTGGTGCCTTTGGAAGCCAGGAGAACATCAGACCCATTAGCCTGAAGTTACAGATGACAGTGGGCTACCATGCAGGCATTGGGAAATTGAGCCTGGGTGCCCTGGGAGAGCAGATAGTGCTCTTAACTGCTCAGCCACCTCTCCAGAATCCCGACTCTTCTCTGGAGCATCCACAGATGTCCTGCAAAGCAGAACTGACTAGCTGTCTCCCAAGAACCACATTGATGGAGAGGTGTATATGACGTCAAACTTGAGTCCAAGTGTGTTTAAGCTCACTTCAGGTCGGAGACCCTGGCTGCTTCTGGTCTAATTGGCCATTCTGTAGGAATTTTCCGGGAAGAAAGAACACTGAGTCTTGGGCTCACACACACGCCTTTCTAGCCGATTTGCTCTTTCGACTACAAGCAGTTCTAAGCATGGCATCAGCTACCAGATTCTGTCCAAGAGGAAAGAGACATGAGTACTTACGTCAACCATACCGGCTTATGGAGTTCAGGCCCTCCTGCGGTTGCCTAGGAGGGCTCCCCTGGCAATGGTGGAGGCTTCATGGTTAGGAGGTGACAGGAGGTGCAGGGAAAATGTAAACTGTGTTTGAAATTACTCAGCTCAGATGTGTTCGGTGCTTGGAGCAGAGCTGAGAAACAGAGCAGGGATGAGAGTCTGGAAACGCCCCTGCTTGTTAATATGTGTCTTTTTTCATGGCAGCTTGAAGAGGAGGCTGCTGTACACACTACTTTACTCCAATTCAGTGAGTTTTACAAGACCACAGGGGGACTTGTTCCCGTTTGAACAAGCTGAAAATGTCTTAGCGCTGACAGAATAATGAGTATTTTTTTTCTTTGTTTAATATTTTTGATCCAGATCGGAGAATAGTGGTTTCTGTCATTTCTATCCGATATTATCTTCCCCTGTATTCTCAGCTTTTGTCATTTTGGCTTACTAGAAGGTTTAATTTCTTATGTAAATAATAAAGCCAAGTACGAACAATTATTTAAAATTATTACTAATAAATTTCCAAAACCATGCACCGAATATTCAATTTTTCTGCTTTACTAGTTAACTTCAGAGTGATGCTTTTTAAAAGTGAAATTACATTCATTATTTTATTATTTAACTTTGTGTGTGTGTGTAAGTGGGTATCCATGTGCCACCATGTGTGTGTAGAAGTCAGAGGACAACTGGCAATGTTTGGTTCTCTCTCTCCACCACATGGGGCCTGGGGATCAAACCCAGGCTGTCAGGCTTGGCATCAAGCACTTTAACCAGCTGAGCCATTCACTGGCCCCTAACTTGCACTTCTAACAGTATCTCTCTCTTTCTTTTCCACTTGTGTCTAGTTGTCTGTAGAGTCCTGGCCTGTGGATGGAGTTTGGCCTTCCATAACTGGGCAGTAAGAAGTGGGTAAGGGAGAATTCAGCAGGTGAGGGTGTGTGGTTGGGGTTTGGGGGGATGTAAGGAGAATCCAGATAACTCCACCTGGGACTCGATTTGAGACAGGTAGGAGAGTGAATCATAGAATGATGCTTTTGCTCTGGCCTTGAGGTTGTCCAGTTTTTGGGAAGATATTTTCGACTATCGCTGTCCAACGCTATAATTTCTTAGCTTCGCTGTATGCACCTATGATCAGAAGCTCAGAGACCTTCAGTGATTTGCCTAAGGTGAGCCAGCCGTTGTTGAAACCTAGCTCTGCCTCTGGGTCCTGTTCATGTTTTAAAACACACCCTTCCTGCATCTTTAAACCTAGGGACCGTAGGCCAGACATTCTTATATTCTGCCACCAAGGTGGTCCTGATTATGGTGACAGAACAGCAGTGCCGGTTGTGGGCTGGAAGTTTCTGCTGATCCCTTCTCCTGGTTTGTATGTTGAAATTCTAACCTCCAGAGATGTGGTACAAGCAGGTGGGGCCTTTGGGAGTCAAGCAGACTGTGTGGGTGGAACCCTGATGAATGGGGTGGTGGGCTCTGTGAAACAAGGCCCAGAGAGCTCTCCTCCACCCTCTTTTTCAAGTGAAGTTCCATGGAGCGTTTGAAGCCTGCACCAGGAAAAGGGTTCTCAGCAGGGCGTGGTGGCATGCTGGCACTCCAATCTCCGATGCCTCAGGACCCCCCCACCCCCGGCCAGGGCTGTGTGAAATACATCTTTGTAGCTTAGAAGGCATTCAGTCTAGCACTCTGTTGTAGCATCCCCAGTGGACTCAATGTGCTTTTGCTATTTTTTTCCCCCATATCCTGCACATTAAGTCACGTGCTTCACGTCAGTGCTACAGGATAGAAGTGATTAAGACATTTTACAGATAAGGACACAGAAGGTAGAATGTATTTTTTAGAAACCACTGAGCACTCTATGCCCCTGGGAGCCAGAGGGCTCGTGCACACTTGCCTGACAATGGGACTAGTGCCTATGTAAGAGCAGCAGGTCAGAAGACACACAGGCAATGGCTGCCCTGGCCTGCTAGCCCTGTGGGGTCATCCCTGCCCTTTCTCTTCCTGCTGCTGTGTGCTGCCTCTGTTGTTTGCCATAGAGGCAGCCTCCTGCCTTCTATTACTTGCCCACGCTCAGATCAGGACCTCGTCCTGGGCCTTCCTTTCCTCTGGTTCTGTTTCTCTTCGGTTTTTGTTGCTTGCTCCCTACATCAGCAGCTGGCAGCCTCCCTGTGCTCTGTGGCTCTCCAGGGACATGATGAGGGGGATTTCAAGAAAAAGGGAAACTATGACGGTCCCATCAAAACTTCTAGATGAAACTACTTATGCTATATGGCATAAAGTTTAACTTATACAGTATTTTTCAGACCATAAGATGTACTCCTCACCCCCAAAAGTGGGAGGGAAATTAGGAAATGCTTATGGTGTTATTGCTGGTTTTACTGTTTTGTTTTACTGCTCTAAAAACTGGGTGTGTCTTATGGCCAGGTGCGTCTTATAGTCTGAAAAGTATGGTAAATTAGATACAGTAAGAAGTTAACAGTAGTAGAAATAAAATGGAACAACTACAAGTCAATACCCATAAAACTTATTTGAAATGTATGAACTGTTTATTTTTAGAATTTTCTGCTCAATATTTTGGGACCGTTGTTGAGCATGGGTAATTGACTCCATGAACAATGGAACTGGTTAAGCAGGGACTAATGTGATCCAGAGACGGGGGACTCCAGTCTCCCTGGCTGTGTGGCAAGAGTTCATCTTCTCTTTTCATGTCTCACTTTCTCCTGTCAGAATAATGCTTGGATTGCTGGTTGCTAAGTTTCTCCTTGGAATTCACATGCTGGGGCTCCACACACGACTCTCGCCATGCTGTGGGCTCCTCCGCCCAGCTTCTGGGGAAGGCAGATACTTCTTCTGTTGCTTAGGACACACGAGGACTCAGGGTAGTTGGGGAGTAACACAGATACTTTAGTTTCATTTTCTAATGTGAGAGAAAGATTTACCATCCTTTAACATTTTGGCAAACCGAAGGGACTCTGGGTTTACCTAGGTTGCCACCTGCGCTCAGCTGGGATGCAGCGGAAGTGTGGTGCGTCAGTGCCCAAAGCAAAACTAAATGAGAAACAGTCCCAGTTCTGCAAGCTCAAACTTGGTTAGGAAGAGCGCAAAGATGGGCGATAGGCCCAACTCTTTGGGGAAATTTATTATCCTTTTTTTTTTTTTAAAGCTCTGAAGAACAGAGTTCTTTTTTCATTTAGAATTCAGTGAAAAGACTGAGCAGTAAATCCTTTGGGTGTTATAAACGTGTAAGTTTGGCACCATAGTTCCACATAAAACAACCACAATATCCCTTCCGGGTTGCAATCTTGATTTGGATTTTTGTCATTTACTCTTTATTCTTCTTTCTTTCTTTCTTTCTTTCTTTCTTTCTTTCTTTCTTTCTTTC
>OU015745.1:92184702-92202258 GCA_907169655.1 Acomys percivali
TCTCTCTCTCTCTCTCTCTCTCTCTCTCTCTCTCTCTCTCTCTCTCTCTCTCTCTCCTTCTTCTTCTTCTTTTTTCTCCAAAGGAATGAAAAGATGTGTGTGGGTGTTATAGCAAAAGGAGACAGGAAAAATTGAGCAATGACAAGTTTGAAAGTAGCAAAAGTATTTTAGTAACTCACTGTGTTGGGAGGATACATATTGATGTATAATTTATACACAGATGCAAATAGCCATGTAAATTGGGTGCGTATTTTAGCTCTTAGAAAATGACTGCCCACACATTGCTGTGCGGTGCTTTCTGATGCTTTGGTTGGTTTCGAGTTACTAGGGAGCAGAATCAAGGCAATCTACTATAATTCAAGATGAAGCATACAGCTTTTATAGTCACATAAAATGACCAAGGGATGCAAAAGCAATAGAAGCAGTGGGAGCAATAAAAGGAAGAAAAGAACGGATAAGAGGAAGGCAAGAGAAGATAAGAGGAAGGAAAGAGAGAGCTGGCTAGACAGTGGAGTGGTGGAGAAGCCATGTGTGGAGGTTTGTCTGGAGTACCTTCCATTGGTTTGAAGGACCATTGTCAACACAGCTTGCATTTTTATGTGATTTAAAGGGCATCTTCTTGCGTTTACAGGACCCTCCTTCACTGGGTGAGCCATATCCATCGCAGGGCTCTTTATGCAGCCTTCCTGAGTGGTGGCGAGAGAGAGAATGAGAACTTAGAAGTCGGGAAGCAAATCTAAGCTTTGCAAAGAACCTTTGTCACTTCAGGTCCTCCCTATGAGCACTGATCACGTGACCCAGAAGCTGTGTGAGTCAGAATTTTACTTCAAGTAAGATTGGGTGGAGACTTCAGGACAGATAGACTCAATGGGAAACTACTCAGAGGATGTTAGAGCAGGGTACGTCTCCAAATGAAGGTGGCTTTGGAGCGTTTGTGGCTTTTGCTGAAGGAGGCCTTGGGGTGGGGAGAGCCAAGGGTATCTATTTTGCTGTTGCACTAGGTTGGGTTAACACACTGCGAGGGCTAGGGGATCACCTGGAAAGCACTTCACCACAGAGTAGAAGGAAAAGCATTTAGATGACCTCGGGTGCTTCGGGGCTAGCTATGGACTCGGCTGGTAAGAGACAGAAATGGAATCTGAGTTCTGACTTGCCTGTCTACAAGGCTGTGTGCTCTATGGCCTGCCTTGTGGCCTCTATTACAGCTCCTAAGGCTAAGGCTGAGGACCAAGTTCTTGTTAGCATTCTACCCACCTGTGGCAAACACAGTTCCTCATCAGTCTTGGGGAAGGGACACAGTCGCAGCAAATGCTAGATGTATGAGTTATCCTAGGAGAAGACAAAGCACCTTTGAAGCTGGTCTCAGGATCTCGGAAATAAAAATGGTGACAAGGAGTCTAACAAAAGAATATGGATCTGTTTCATGCTGTGACCTCAGACCCAGAGACACAGATGATGAAATATTCAAGCCGCAGGCATTTTGAAGCCATAAGAAACAGTAGAATAGAGAGAAGAAAGACGCAGGACGCAAGTTCCCGCTGCCCATGGAAAGCCCGTAAGTGCTATTTCTACCAGGTACTACAGGAAGCTCTGGATAGTATTCTGATTTGCTAGGAAATGTATGTTAGGGGACTACCTACAATACGAGGGATAAATCGGTGATTTAGGAATATACAAGGGGAGCCTGGATATTGAAAGAACATGTAGCCAGTCCTCTGAGAAACCACTTTAGGTGTAGTGACACAGGAGGCAGGAAGTGACCCTGTGGCTTCATGGCACAGAAGCCATGAAAAGTCTGTGGAGTTGGTGCACTGCACATGAATGAAATTGGGTTCTCCTTCCTCTTGGCACTCTGAGAGAGGGTGCAATGAGAGACATGTGCAGGCTGGAGGTGAGGCATAACCACATGTGTGGTTCTTGAGTGTGCAAGAGTCTCCATCACTTCAGTTCCCTAAGCTCACAGCTGCATCCTCCCAGAGTGTCATTTTTGCTTACATTTCCTATAGAATATCTCTCCTCCCTGGAGACGGTTTCCTCTCACTGATGCCCTCACTGATCTGTAGCTACCAAGTCCTAGCAAAGCAGAGTGAGTCATCCAACCAGTTAATACAAATATTCTGAGAAGATTGTATTTACGTAACAATTTTATACACACCTATGTGACATATTTTGATCATATTCACACCCCTCCCTTCATTCCCTTCTCTTATAGCTCTCCTTACTCCCTATGGAACCCCCTCTTTCCCAACATCTGCTCCTCCTGCTTTCATGTGATTCTCTCTCTCATCTATGTCTACAACCTTATCTCTCTCTATAACCACATCTCTATCTCTGTGTCTACATCTGTATTGTCTATCTCTCAGAGTTAGAGCAGTTAATGGCTGCTGCTTGCTTGCATGTGTACGGGTGTGGGCTTATTTACTGGTGCCTGGACAAGTTACCAACTTCTTCCGCCCCTGAAGACAAATGGCTCTCCCTTCCCAGCAACCAGCTGCCAGTAGCTCCTCAACTAAGGATAGAACCCGTGTTCTTCTTACTCTAATAAGAAATATCTGTGCTGTGTCTCATGCTCCGTGATAACCATTAATGATAAAACTACAAACAGATCCAGTTTCTGCTCTTGTGAAAATTTCCACACTTGGTGCCACTGTGCACCATCTATCTATCTACCCATCCATCTATCCATCTATCCATCCATCTGTCTGTCCGTCCGTCTGTCTGTCCATCAGTCAGTCAGTCTGTCTGTCTTATCTTTCTATCTATCTCCTGGGATTCTTCATAATACTTGCATATAGGTGTGTGTGTGTGTGTGTGTGTGTGTGTGTGTGTATGTGCGTGTGTGTGTGTGTGCTCTGTTAGAGATTGTGAACCCTTGAGGCCAAGCAGTATGTCTTAATCAAATTTCTAATCTTCAGTACTAGCAGAGTGCCTAGATTATAATAGCAAGTAGACAAACACATATTTAATAAGTAGCTTTTATATTTTTGCCTTAACATTTTCAGATTTTGAGTACATTTTCTCACCCATCATCTCCCATCCCCTTCATTTACATACAAGAGAGTCACAAAGGGAGTCATTAGTCCCTTGAACAGACTTTTTTTATGTCTAATATTGATTGTAAAATGATCAGCAAAAACCGTGGCTGAGAGGTAGTGATAGTGACACTGACATGAATTGATCCTTTTTATGTGACTGGTATCTGAAACTTCAGGTACACAAAATTGAACATTGTAAATTGTTTTAATTTTTTATTATAGGATTGTTTTATCTGGCAAGCTCTGTTGATATCTTTGAAATATGAGACAGTTTACAGAGCATTGATTTACAAATAGCTTCATCAGCAATGTATCTATTGTTTGAATTATACAACAGACATATATGGGAGGAGAATGAATGATAAGTTAATTAAGAACAAGGAAAATAAAACTTTAATCAATAGACCTAATGATAAGATGGCAGACTAATGCTATGGCCAGGTAAGAAGGGGAGAGACAGAGTGAGAGAGTGAGAGAGCGAGAGAGCGAGAGAGCGAGAGAGCGAGAGAGCGAGAGAGAGAGAGAGAGAGAGAGAGAGAGAGAGAGAGAGAGAGAGAGAAAGCGAGGGCACAAAATGGATGAGCAAGTATGGTGATAGAGAGGAATAGGTACCCAGTGAGGAATGAGGAGTGAGAATGGGGAGTGGGTGCCAGGATGGGACTCTTAGTAGCAAGGAAGCACACCCAGGAGCAAGGATCTTAAAGTCATTGCACTTTGGAGCAAGTAGTGGCAAGTTAGACATGCAGAAGTCCCAGGCACAGGCCAAAGGCGTCAAGTTCAGGAATGTAGTCCAAGCCAGAAAGCCACTGCCTGGGTCTGACAAGCAGCAGATGACAAAGATGACCTTGGTCTTTTCACCGAATCTGTCCTACTGTATATCACATGTGTGAAGTGACTGATGAAAAGTGAAAAATCGATAAGAAACATCAATAATTGTGTCTTTGTGCTTTTATTTCTTTAAGACTTCAGAAAATAGTCATTTTAATTGCACCAAGTAACTAAATACTTACTGTGGGCATTACGAAAGGAAGAACCAGAGCAAGCTTTACAAGAGTTCACAGCCTAAGATTAATATATAAATCACCACGTAAAGACTTAAATATGCTTGTCAAGGACTCTCTAATCTCCTTAACATATGCTATTTAATACTTATTCTATAGTTAGCACATTATTAATTATAATAAAATTGTTCAGACTGTGCAGGCAGGCCACCCATCTATTCTAGGCAGGAAACCTCTTCTTTTTCTTAGTAAAATTAGCCTTGGTTTTTGGAGCTCTTTTAGGATGAGAGAATTATTGAGCAGAAAGTATAAAATATTTTTCTCTAATCCTTTTGTAAGTATTCCTTAAGAAAATCTGATATTTAGTCATTCAGATGTTATAATTGCCTTATAGAATAACTTATGTTTATTTTTTATTATTTTATTTCTGTCATCATTTTTGAGACCAAGTCTCCCGATATAGCTCAGGCTGTCCTGAAGATTATGGTCCTCCTGATTCAGCCATCCATATGCTAGAATTACAGCTAAACAACACCATACCTGGATACTTTTCTTGAATATTTATTTATTTACTTAGTTTTTTTGAGACAGGTTTCATTGTGTAGCCTTGGCTATCCTGGACTCACTTTGTGGACCAGGCTGGCCTGGAACTCATAGAGATTGACCTGCCTCTGTCTCCTTGAGTGCTGGATTACAGGTGTGGGCCACTACACCTGGCTTTTTTCTTACATTTTAAAAAGTGTTAGACTGTGTGGATTGATTTCTTGATGTAAAAATTGAACTATTTATTTCATTGGAACTGTCTTCCAGTCTTTCTGCCTTCTTTTTAGTGCCTCAAAAATTTTCACATCAGGATTTTTCCTTTACATTTATTTTTTAGTATAGAACGACAGGCTTGTATAAAATTAAATTGTGTAAAACTAAATATCCAAGCGGCATCTTCTTTCCTGTTATTGCTGGTTTCCTGGCTTTCTGGAATGCTGGATTGCTGGATACTCTGACGATGGAGATTAGACTTGGCCCCAAGGAATCCAACATCCCCCGTTAGCAGGAAGTAGTCTAAAGAGGTCTGTGCTGTCTTTCCCCTCTAACCTTCTTTCTCTCCTACCTAATATTGGGGGGTTGGAACGGATTAGGGTGGAATAAAGGTTGGAAGGCTGGTAGATATAGGAACCCAATAATGTAGCCCCCCAAAACACACCTATACACTAGTTTCTTATATCCTATAGTATATTTTGTGTCTTTTTTCAATTTTGTTGCATTAGTTTTTAGTGTATTTGTAGGTGCATGTGTGTGGTGTGTGAAGTATATTAGTATATGTGGGGGTGCTCATCTGCGTCGTCAACACTGGTGTCTTCCTAGATCACTCACCACCTTATTTTTTGTGACAGAGTCTCTCTCTGTACCTGAAGTTCAGAATTTCACTTTGAAAATTCCTGTTTGTCTCAAACTTTTGAAAGTTTTGTTTATACACATGTAGACATTCTCTCTCTCTCTCTCTCTCTCTCTCTCTCTCTCTCTCTCTCTCTTACATACATTGTCTCTAGTTTATATTTATTTTTTGCTTCTGGACCCTTTTATTGAATAGATACTCTATGACTCCATATGGCTTAACTTTTCTCTCCACATTTTCAATTTCTTGGTCCATTTGCTTTGACTTTTGAATCAACATGTCTTGTTTTACAGAAGTTAAGCTCTCTCTGATTTTTCAGAGTGCATTAATTAGATTATTAAAGCATTGGTATGCATTCCCTGCAGTTCCAGTTCCTGTTAATTCAGTTACTGTGCTTGTGCTCTGCCTGTCTGTCAGTCTGTCTGCCTGTCTGTCTAGTGAGTCCTGGCGAGGGCTGCATTCATTAGCTCCTCTTCATAATAGGATTTCTGTGTGTCTGGAGGAGGTAGTGTTTGGGGCCATTGCCTGCAGGGCTCCTTGAGGAGAAACAGGCAGTGTGTGTGCTGTAGGTGCCATAGGGTTGAAATTAGTTTGCTTTAGTGGCGAGAAACCTGAAAAGCAGCTCCCGCCTCCTCCTCTTGCTCCTCTCCTTCTCCTTTCTTTCCTTCTTTTTTTCTTCCTCTTCACGTCTTTTATTTCCTCCCCATTTCTTTCAAGCATTTTAGGCACATCATAGACATATTGAAAGCATTTTCAGTGTACTTACTCAGACAGCTGTTGGCACCCAGACAGTTGTCCACCATCCTTATAGAGTTGATATGAAGCTTTCATTCCAGAAGACATAGGTTCTGCCATTTGTGTTCTGCACACCAGGGAAAAGAAGTGCTAGAGGTTTCCTTTTTTTTTTTTTTTTTTTTTTAAATGAGGTCTCAAACTTGTTATCTAGCCAGTGATGACCTTGAACCTGATTCCCCTAATTACACTTCCTAAGTGGAGGATGGGATTTCAGGTGCATGCCACCATACCCACTTTGTGCTATGCGGAGTATCAAACCCACTGCTTCCTGCTGAGCAGGAAAGCACTCTACCAACAGGTCTGCACCCCTAGACTCTAAAAATGGCCTTAAAATATTATGATGGGAGGACTGTGTGCTAATTCCTGCCCTTATTTGACTACAAATCATGTGACTTAGAAGTGGCTTTACCTGGTGGTAAGTTTGAGTTGGGACCAAACTCATGAGAAGGGGGGAAGCTTAATTTTCAGTGGATATACAAACCTAGTGATACATGAGCACTGACACTCCTGTCACTGACAGCTTCCTCGCCTTGCTAGAAAGCATGCTCACTATTTTGTCCATGGGATTGACAGATGCTGGCCTGGAGCTATGTAAAAATCTGAGAGCTGAGGCATCATCACTAAGGTGTGCTAGCTTAGCTCTTGATGGTGTGTGTGGGCCGGAGTGTGTGTGTGTGGGGGGGGGAGCTTTCTCTATGAGGCCTTCTGCAAATGACCCTTTTCTTCTGAATCACAGCGACTCCTTCTCTCCTAAAGAATTCAGCTAGCTGACAGAGGGCAGGAATACTCGGGATTCACGGAAATTTCCACACAGCAAACACTATTTCCAGTCTTTTCGAAAACCTTTTGATTACCAACTTGTGCTTCGAGCCATCTCGAGGAAAAAAAAATCCAATTTGGTATATTT
Source organism: Acomys percivali (assembly GCA_907169655.1). NCBI lineage: Eukaryota > Metazoa > Chordata > Mammalia > Rodentia > Muridae > Acomys > Acomys percivali. The sequence continues at coordinate 92,191,834 of OU015745.1, forward strand.
TATGGATTTTATTATAGTGCTGTTTATTTTCCATCCTAGATAGCTAAAGCTGGTGTTAAATAATGCAAGCTTTGTAGCTCTGAAGCGCCAATACAGACTGGGTCTGTGTGCTCTGCTTTCTGAGAATCAGAGACTTGGGGAGGAGGCAGCTGTGGGAGCCAGTTCCCAGTTGTCCCTCTCAAGGCTGAGGGAAGCATGGCCTGTGTGGGCATTAGAAAGAGCTACCCAGGGAGTCAGGACACCTGGGGCTACTGACTCAGCTCTGAGGCTGTAATCGGCACATGTCCCTGGGCAAGTTCAGAAGCTCTCTAGACCTCTGTTTTCTCTTTCATAAAATGTTTAGCATTTAAAACCAACTCAGGCAGCTTCGTGCTAGATGATCACCAAGGTTGATTTGGGATAGTCTCAGTCTTTTGCAGAGAGACCGCCTTCAGCACTACAACGAGCACTCTTGTAATCGACAGGAATACGTGGAATAGAATGCGGAATTAGTTTATGTGGGGGACGATATTCCCCACATCATGGGATTATTCAGCCTGAGAAGGAAGTGTCCTTAAAAGATAAATGGTTTAAATGAAGCATTGTTATTTATAATAGCATTTGTACTAAGACCCTTATTGGTAACCATTGAGAGAGACTTTAAAAACTCTCTCCTGTCTTTTGTGTCTCTCTAATGAAGATCCCCCTTTGAGTTTAAAATAAATATGGACAAAAAAAAAGGAATGCTTGTAAAGTAATGCAGAGAGAGAGAGAGAGAGAGAGAGAGAGAGAGAGAGAAAGAGAGAGAGAAAGAGAGAGAGATATCAGCACATTTAAAAAAATGCTTCATGTTTGATGAAAAAGAAAAAGAATCACAATGAGACATTACACTACTCTGCTTATGTGCACTAAAAATATTTATATCCAAACAATAAGGCATTGTATGCAAGACACATACAGACACAGTTTTAAGGCAATGCAAGAAGAAGAGGAGGAAGAGGAAGAAGGAGAAGGAGGAGAAGGAAGAAGAAGAAGAAGAAGAAGAAGAAGAAGAAGACGAAAGTTAGCGGCCATGGAGCTATTCAGATTGATGAACAAAAGTCTTGAGTAGGATGAGATCTCAATTAGCAGCATGAAGATGCCTTAGAAGGAAAGCCAGTCAGGCACAGTTCAGAGAGAACACATGGGATTTCTCTTGGGTTCTGTGTGAGTCAGTGGTCTCTGTATTGGTTATACTGGTTACAGAATATCTAGAGTCCTGACTAATATTGTAAATTCTGGGACATGATCTCCAACTAAGTCTATAGTAGACAGAAAAGATGGAGGTGTGACAATGTGTGCTGCTATCTGGGGAGGGAGAAGGCAGCTGTTTCACCACCACAACTTCCCTGGGGTGACATCAGCTTGGTGGTCTTGCCTCTGCCTTACATGAGGACAGAACTATCTGAACAGCTGTTTTCAAACTTTAATGAGCACACAAATCATTAGGGAACTTGGTCTTTAATGGCATCATTTTCAGGAGATGGTGATCTTGGGGTCTGGGCTGAAATTAGGAGATGTTGCAGTTTAAGCCAGCACCCAGATGATTCACACGCAGGTGGCGACTCCAGACGAGCTTTGAAAATATTTGTGGAAGGCTGGACACTGTAGGCAGATTTGAGTTTTAAATAGGGTTTAAATGTTGGCCTCTGGTGATCATCTAAGCTTGAGCTCCTAAGAGTCTCAGCAGATGCCCCTGGCTTGTCGCTTGTCTCTCCAGGTCTCTGTGGGCCTTGGGTTGCCGTATCCATAGTCTCCTTGATAGTGACTGAGAACAGCTTTCACTTATTATAGACACTAGGCACAGGTTCCATCTCAAGGACTGGTGAGTGATGTTGTTCCTGGAGATAAAATGTTGGCTTAGAAGCAGACATAAATATTCAACACAGTTTTGATGCTCTTGGGTTGCTAATGAATGTTGGATAGGTTTTAGACTCTGTGCCTGAACATACGCATGTCAAAGGCCAGAAGACAACCGCAGCTGACAATGAGTTCTTCAGGCACTGTCCGTCTTGTGTTTTGAACCAGGGTCTCTCAGCTCTCTGGAACTGGGGCTCACTGCTTTGCCTGGGCTGAGTATGCAGAGAGTGCAAGGAATCCTCACGTCTCTGCTTACCCAGTGTTCCACCATCCTATGATTTTTTTAACTGTGAATGCTGAAGAATGAACTCATGCTTGCATGACAACCACTCTACCCACTGAGCTACCTTCCCAGGGCTCTGTTTTAGAGTTTTAGTAACAAAACATCTCATGGGTTCAAATTGTTTTGGTTTATTTTTCCCCACATATGGAGCATTTTGAGTAGGCTGGCTCTAGATGTGAGATCAGGTTTCTGCGATCCCACACTTTTTGTTTGCTTCTTAGTCACTTCTCTCTAACTGGCATGCACAGGAGTCTGATGGGAAGCCCTTGTGAGCAGGTTAGTGTTTGCAAGTGTCAAGCCCAGTCCCAACTCTAGATGTCCTCAAAGAGTAGTTCACAAACAGCTTGATGTTCAGATGGCGTGGTCTCAACCCTAGCAATATTTATGTAATTGTTGAGATATGGCCTAGGCGTCACTGTTTTTATCAAGGTCCTTCTGTAATATGTACAAGTTTGGGAACCAATGTCCAAACTTTATTATTGTTGTGTGAATGTGTGTGTGCGTGTGTGCGTGTGTGCGTGTGTGTGTGTGTGTGTGTGTATCAAGTAGTCAGGGGTCAACTTTGTAGAGTTGGTTTCCTCCTATCCCCTTTATGTGGCTTCCAAGCATTGAACTCAGACCATCAAGCTTACACAGGAATGCTTTTACCTGCTGAGACTTCTTGCTGGCCTGAGAACCGCTGTTCTTAACCATATTCATTTTTAGTCTTAACCTCGAGAGACTTTGGCCTTCCATGTGTAGGGCCGTGGAATCTTCACCCAATAATCTTTCTAGTCATTTCTTCTGTTCATTTGTGTTTGAAAACTTTTGATTTCAACAAAAGCCTTAGGTTTGGGACCAGGCACATTTGGCTTGTAGTTCCTATTTTATGGCTCATTAGCTGACAACTTACTCTGTTGGGCGAGTGCACTGACCTCTCTAAGCTGTTTTTTACCTCTGCAAATTGGGGGTAAGAGAGGTTTGACTTCCCGGCCCTACAGTGGAGTGGAGTCATTTCTCACTTCTGTTCAAGTCAGACTGCTGGCATTTGGATCTGCATGCCTCCGATGGGGGGAAAAAAAAAACAAAAACAACGGATCATCAACGGCACAATCTAATCCTTTGCTTCTCAAACTGGAATGTGCGTAGGAGGCTCCCAGTGATGACTGTGGTGAAGTGCAGATTCTGGTTTAACTCAGGCCTGGGGAAGGTTCTGTGTTTTACCATTTCTCAAAAGCTGCAGGGTGTCACTAATGGTGCAAGTGTGTGGCTACTACAGAGTTAGGACAAACGCAAATGTGGAGCCCCTTCTTCCCGGGCAAGATGGTAGGATCATCTATGATAATTTTTTTCTTCTCCCACAGTCATACTCACAGCTGCTCTTTAGGGCATATTTCTTATTTAATGTTGTGGTGAACAAAGAAAAAAAAACATAAGTTTGGGCTATGTACAAAGTTGTCCTTTCTATTTTACAATGTCACTTCCAAAGGCGTGTCAAGGCCAGTGAACTCACAGTCCCACGGCTGGTGTATCTGTTTGTATTTTATTCATCCCAGAGTAGTGATACTGCTCCAGAAAACGAACTCAGCTGCTTTGATTCCCCGATATATACACTGTCTGCAAGACTCTCTACCTGTGGGATTGGAGAGTTAAAAGAGCAAGGAAACGCTGGAAGGGAAATGAGCTGCAGGCTGTCACCCCACCTCGCCCTTTATCTAAGTCATCTTCAGCTTTAAGTGGCTCCTAGCAGAGGGATCTAAAGTCATCTTGGTAGTTTCCCTAGATCACTGCTTTATTTTCTTCTGTGGTCGGTGTATGTTCTGGGGACTCTAGCAGCACTCTTAGCTTGTTTTGCTTTGAGTCTCTCCCTGAAGTTCATACCAACCCCCTCCCCCAACACCCCTCTGTGCCTGTGGACATCACAAATGTTAGCTGTGATTGAGCTATAAAGATCCTCCCATGTCGGTCATACATCTGCTTCTGTACATGTCCTGTGTCCATCTGGACTTCATTTACAGAACATAAGTTGAAACATAACATTATGAAGAATCTCAAAGGCGGCAAAGCGTGATGGTGCACACCTTTAATCCCAGCACTCAGGGAGGCAGAGGCTGGTGGGTCTTTGTGAGTTCTGATCTACAAAGTGAGTCCAGGACAGCCAGGGCCACACAGAGAAACCCTGTCTCTGTGTAAAACAAAGCAAAACAAACAAATGAAAGGCTCTCAAAAACAACAGAGCAAGCATTCAAGCATGTCTCTCCTGAGCAAGGGACTGTATGAACGTTTCGAAGAAGCCAGTCCTGGCTATCTTCTGAGCCACAAGGATTTAGTCTCTCTAGGCTTGCTATCAAGAGAGGATTGTGAAACAGTAGGCAGATTTTGGATTATAACAGGACTCAACGAACATTTATTACCTTTATATTAATGTTTTCCCGCAGGAGAAATAGCAGCCTAGTAGAAGATTCTTAGGGATGCCCAAGTAAAACTGACTCATAGGTGGACGAACTAATGAATGACCCAGGGTTGGGCCAGGCTTGGTTTCCAGACCTAGGAAAAACATTGCCAACTCCCCGAGGCTATGTGTAGCCAAGGTCCAGGAACTCAGTGTGAATTCTAGGGCCCAGAGAGAAACTCAGCTTCTTAGTCACTGAGTGGGAGGACTGCAGTATTTGCCTATGTTTGTCCCTTGTATCCCCGCTGCTTTTGTTCTCTGAGCTAATTCCTGTTTGAAGAGCTGATATTTAATTCAACAGCCCCCCCATGGAGCCTTGTGCCTGTGATAGAAGTTTCTAAAAAATCTCTCAGTCAACAAAATGATAACAGCTGGTCTTTGAAACTCTGGGAGCTCCAGACTCAGGAGGTGCTGAGGGAGGGAGAACTAAGGGAGCCAGGGATTGGGGCTGGGGATTGCGCTATTTGTTAAGGATAATGAGGCAAAAATGTGACAGAGGTTTTTATTACAAATAATAGACAGAAGTCTTCAAACAACAGCAGAGAGTCATTAAAAAAAGAAACAGAGTTAAATAATTGTCTAATTAGCAGACACCAAGAAAGCAAAATTTATTCCATTAGAACTTCTTAAGGGAGAGTCAATAAATTCACAGCTGGGAGTTCATTTCCTCAGGAATGCAGAGAAAGTTGGTTGTGCTGGTGCCAACTTGTTCTTTGATCCCTTTGTCAAGCTTGCTTTCTGATTAACTCCAGGTGAGCTTTCTTGAAGAGACCTGCTAGGCTCAGTGGCTTTTCCTCAACCATGTCATTAAACTCTGGAATAAGTAGTTAGCCTTCCAAAAGCCAGGAACTGTGGGGACTGTACTATTAACAACATGACTGGCTCACATGTACACATGGCCTCAGTTTATGGGGCGTGTTGACACACGCTAGTCCATCAAATGCTTGAAGCCATTTAGAATAGGAAGCCCAATGAGAGAAGTGAATGCGTGGGACCCTGGGTAGCAGCTAACTGCAGAGAGCTGAAATGTGTGTGCCTATCGCATGTGCAGCCACGTGATCTTCCAGGAAACTCTGGACCAGGAATATGATGTGGCAAGTAGTAATTATTTAGCTAAGGAAGTTCATGAAAAATCTATCTGAATTTTTAAAAAAAGGCATCCTGGTGTGGTGGTGCACACCTTTAATCCCAGCACTCAGGAAGGCAGAGGTAGGCAGATCCCTGTGAGTTCGAGGCCAGCCTGGTCTACAAAGCAAGTCCAGGACAGCCAAGGAAGTGGTTATGTCAGACTCAGGAAGCCAATGTTAGTCCTTCATGGATACATAGTCTATGGTATTCATAAGTCTTAAACTATTATACCAGGAACTGGTTTAATTAAAATTAGGCCTCTTGAGTTGGAATCCTCTATCCTCATAAAGAACCCCCCTTTCTAGAAAATGAGATTCTATTCAGAGAACAAATCTTCCTGACTTAGGAAGCAGTGGTTTGTCTTTGATGGATTGCCTTATCAGAAAGTAGAAATTGATTAGAAATTAGCAATTAAATGTTTCGAACCTTGGCTGTCTTTGAAAGTACCAAGCTATTTGGTCTTGGGCAATCCTCCTTCAGCCTTCCAAACCCCTCTTTCTTGATCCATAAAGTGAGTACCAACCACAGAGCTTTCTTATAATGCTGAAGTAGATGAACCGGTACTTAAAATGGGTACCTTATATGTTTGACACCGCAGGATCTCACTAAATTCTGGGAGATTGTTGATCAATGAATAGAAACCTCCAGTCACCAGATGTCCAAGTCCTGGGATCTCATGTACCACACGGGGACTATGGTTATCGATGCTATATTGCTTTGTTGGATTTTGAGAGAAGAGCAGTTTTCTTTTTAGAGTGGCCTCACCCCACATATGGATTGTGTGTACACATTCCAGAAACACAAAATGGAGACTACGGGTCCTCATGGATGCATGCATCAGTTTATTGTAGTAGTTATACAATGTTTACATCTATTTAATGATTACATGGTATTCAGTAAATATTGCAGTTTTTCAATGAAATATTTTGAGATAAATAAATGTTGAGGTGGATATATATTTAAATAATACAAACATACATTTATGTTTGTATGTATTTGAATCTGTTAAGTGGGCTAATGAATTCTCATGCTCATTTATTCTGATGGAACAAAACTTTTCGTTAAAACAGGACTGCTCCAGGAAATGGTAAGTCGCACACTTCTTGTTTACAATGGCATTACATCCCTTCCTAAAATCTCTTTCATTAGAGAAAACTAATTTAAAACTAATTTAAACAATTTGAGGGCAAAACGTCGGAATGTTGTCATTAAGCTGTTGTTTTGTTGTTGTACGAAATATACAAATCGGTTATAACATGCATGCCATTTTCAGATGTGATTAAACCGTCTTAAAGAGCCCACAGTTTTCTTCTCAAGTATTCGGAGGATTTGGGAGGATCTTTGTTCCTTTTAGGGGGTGGGGTCATGTCAGCTTGAGGTGAGAGCTGGTGAGGCTAATGTTACTTTGCACAGTTGATTTTGTCATGGATTTAGTTATGGAACCGCTTGCGGACTCATGGAGAGTGTTTGCTGCAGGCTGGAGGCAATGTTTACTTTAAACGAAGCTTCAGAGAGGGAGCTGCCTCACAGGCCTTCTGCACGGCTCTGTGATAGGAAGGGTTGGTCCACCCATCATGTCATTTACTGTCTCCAGTCTCTTGTCCCTTCTATAGACTCACCTCATGGCTCCTGAGTGATTCAGACCAATGCTTATCTTCAGTGCTATACTTCCCAAAGTGACATCTTGAGGCCAGTTTCCAGCTTCCAGTAGGATGAGAACTGGGACTGAGTGTTGTGACATTTTTATAGCAATTTGATGTAGATATGAAATTCTAGCAAGTGATCAGCAACTCACTGATTAGGGTACAGACCAGCTCGGTAGTTATGCTTTGCTCATCATGAATTGTAGATTGCTGTAGATAGAGCTCTGTCCTCCAGGCATGACATAGCCATTGTCATCTTAAAATCAGAACAGCTCTGATTACCTACATTTCTTTCTGTGAACCAAAGATCAGTAAAGACCAGTGAAGCGTTCCATGGCACAAGCAATGCAAAAACCTTGTACCACTGTGCGTGGCTCTTTCTAAACTCCTTCCAACTATCACTCACTCTCTCACATGTCTGCTCCTAGCAAAATGTCACATGCCTTCTCACAAGACATCTTCCAGAAAAACATCACGTGACCTCTCACAGGTCAGCTCCCAGAAAACCATCAGAACTGAATCTTCAAAGAAACTAGAAAATTCCACTTCAGCGACCCTTTAATACAGTTCCTCATTTTGTGGTGACCCGCCAACCATAAAATTATTTTGTTGCTACTTCATAACTGTAGCTTTGTTACTGTTATAAATCATAATGTAAATATCTGTGTTTTCTGAGGTCTTAGGTGACCCCTGTGAAAGGGATGTTAGACCCCGAAAAGGGGCTGCAACCCATGGGATAAGAACTCTCGGGCTGGAGTATGTAAGAGGTGTAAGGGTGACCGGGTAAGGATGAACAGTGACTCTAGTAATGTAGCTTTTGCGAATTGTAACTCATTATGGGGTAACCCATGCTCTTGTAAGGAAGCCTTCACCTTCACCTACTCTCCTGTGAAGCACCCCAATAAACTCATGATTCATACAGCCATTTGGGGGTGGAACTGTTTCTTTGCTTAGATGATGTCCTGACTGGTCAACGGCTACTTGTTTGCATCTTCCCTGGAAAAGTGATGTTACACCGGTGGCACACGTCCTATACTAATCACGTCAACTAAACTCTATACTGGTTTGCAGTGGGCATGACAAAGACAAACAAAAAGAAGCTATCTCAGGCTTGAGAAACGCTGCTCTCGGGGCTGACTATTGTATACAGGTGCTGTGATCAGCCTTTCAGCAGATGCCACCGTGCTATGACAAGGCGTTTAGACCTTGCCTAGCGATGGAGACTTCCCATTCCAGCTGCTTGGGAATTATCAAAGTTTATGGTTCATTTGACATTTTCCTGTATGCCGATGTGTGACGCTGTCTTAAATCCTGTCTGCAAGCGGACATGCATGCAGCATCTCTTTCTCTACTGTGTGAAAATCCAACTTGAACAAGTTTTGAAGACGTAATGGGCTTTAGTCTTGGATAAGCCTATCCTCCATGGCATGCAGTGTTAACAGGAGCATGACCTTGACATCGCTCACCTCATTTTTTTCAAAGTAAGAGGTCCTTCTGAAATGTCCCCCACCCCCCTGCAATGTTCCCTGGTACTTACAGAGAGAACAAATAATTATTTTCTTCCAGAAGGGCCCCTCTAGGAATCATTCCTTATCAAGTTGGCAAACAGGCTTTCTTAGCAAGTACTCATTGTAAAGGCCAGTCTCATATTTTGACCCACCTACTCACTTTCCTATGCTTAAAATTCAACTACAGAGAAGCAAAACATGATGATGTCCCTTTGAAGCCAACATTTGTTTCTTTACACCAGCGGCTCTCACCTTTCCTTGTGCTACAGCCCTTTAATACTGTCCCTCATGTTGTGGTGACCCCCATTGCTACTTGATAACTGTAATTTTGCCAAGGTTATGAGTTGTAATGTAAATCTTTGATATGCCGATGGCCTTAGTGACCCAGGTGAAAGGGTTGTTACACACTGCAGGTTGAGAACCACTGTTTTTGACTGAACATTGATACTTTTCCTCTCCAGTAACACTTTAGCATTTAAAAGTTTCTAACTATAGCTAATGCAGTCACTTCTGGTGTAAAATATATGCGTTTTCTTTATGGAACAATTTAAATGGTTTTTTGAATGAGCATAAGGTTTTTAGAAACTCTTTTAGAGACTTGTTTCCTTATCATTTTCTCACAATAGCTGTTTCTTTTATCCCTCCCTGTTACTATATTTTCTTTGGAAGTTACTACTGATCCTTTGAGACTCTCCTTGGGTTGTGTAGTGTGATGACTAAGAGCCCAGATTTATTGGATTCGCATTTACTAGCTGAGTGACTTTGGCAACTTAAGGTCCCTACAGGGCGGGAGAAATATAACACCTCCCCACTTTGTGAGACATCTCCACTGCTCAGATTTCCCATGCTTCCGGTCTTCAAATCCTGAGCTCACTAACCCTGCCTGGGCAGCCATGTTTCCCTGATCTTTAATGTAATGTTTTGTCCACATGTCTTTCCCAGTAGACTTTGAGATTCATTGAAGACAAACTTGTGTTTTTATCTTCGATTCTATCTTATTACACACTTAGATACTGGCTGAGCAAGTGAGCCTCTTCTGCTTTCTATTTTCTAGTACTTCGGCATTGCCTCGTGCAGGGTCAGTAGGAATGCTAGCTGAAGTACAGGTTCTTGGTCTTTACAGAATCAGAAATTAGGTGGGTTGCAGGAGGATCTGCTTCTTTGACAAGCTCCTCAAGAGATTCTTGGGCTCAGTAAACCACTGAATTACATCTTCTCAGCATGTCCATGTTAGGCCATCCCAACTCAGACTCTTTACATGGCGTAATCATATGTGCTCTTTAGATTGTCATCTAGTGTCCAATGCCTCTGCCAAACTTCAAGCCTTATCATTGCTTGGCTACATTTTGCAGTGCATGGGAGATAGACCGTAAATGTAGTCCTGGCACCTCCCGCTTCTTATTATTTAAGACTAATGTAATCCTTCTGATGTATATGCATTGCAGTAATGGCTTATGCTTCTTCTGACAAAGCAAACAGTAAAGATAAAAAGCCATATGTGAATTTCTGTGTGTGTGTGTGTGTGTGTGTGTGTGTGTGTGTGTGTGTGTGTGT
>OU015745.1:92202268-92223611 GCA_907169655.1 Acomys percivali
GTGTGTGTGTGTGTGTGTGTGTGTGTGTGTGTGTGTGTGTGTGTGTGACTGCAGGGATGCCTCCCTCCCTCCTTCCTCCCTCCTGTGCTGACTTGAGGAGGAATATGTGAAAGAACCATAGGAAACCTCAGGACCTGGGTGTGGCAGGCATTAAGGACAAGACTATTCCAGTTCTACCTCAAGAAACTGAATTTGACCAACAGCTGAGGGGATCTCAGAAACAGATTATTTATCAGCTGAGCTTCAGATAAAGTCATATTTTTGGGTGACACTTTGATAACTAACTCATGTTTTCTTAGGCAAAGAAAAGCCCACATTCCTGACCTAAAGACAATGAGGTAATAAATGTGTGTCATTATGTTTGTGATAATTTATTCCATAGAAATGAATACATGCTCGTATTGATGTTCTTCGGTTTTTTTCTTTCTTGCTGTCTTTGGTCCTTCCACCTCCTATAAGCAATTCTAGGTACTTAGGTTTAGAAATCCTTCCTAAAAATTCACAAACTGAGTCATCAACTAGCTTCATATTGCTCCCATCACCTTACCTTTCATTAACTCCCCATTGCTTTTGGAGAAAACACCTTACTCTTTAGAAATAGAGTGATCCTTCCTATTTGCTTTTCCCAATCCCCCTTGTCCTATATTATGGTCTCCAAAAACATTTTCATGTTCCTTGGTCTTCACACCCCAGATCTTTGACTATTCCTCAACCTAGAATACATTTTCCTTCATTCTTACCTTTCAGGACTCTCTGTGCATTTTTCTTACATCTTTTTTTGTTCTTTCTATAAAGATCAGGAATCCTGCCATGGAGTATCTGGGGACACTCCTTGTACTCCAGGCTTATCTTACTTTCATTCTATCATATTTTTTACTGAGGCATTTGTAACACTCTCAAGGCAAAATGATAAGCTCCTCGAGGGTAGGAACAGTGTTGCAGCCTTGACTTCTTATACAGTTAGTATAAGATTGGTGTTTTGGCATCTGGTTTCCAGTGTTGGTATAAAGATCAGAATTTATGACTGAAGGCATTCCGATGAGGCATAAGCGGAGTCTTTCTAGACCTCCATCCACAGCCTGGGTGTTTACTGCTGGTGGTATTCTACTAAATAGAGAAATGACAAATAGCTGCCACCATCACCGATTGAAACTTCTAAAACTCTTGATGGATTTTTGGCTCCTTCTCATGTTAGGGTCATAACAATTGTTACCTTAGATCTACTTCAGATGTCTTTTAGACCTTTCCTCAGTTTTGGGAAATGTTGGTCTTTCAAAGTATTTTTAAATGTGCTTGTATAATTGGATAAATGCCAGCCAAAATAGCACCAAGTAATTCTATATGGAGGTCAGAGAAGGTGCAGAATGATATTCTCTACCAATAATCCCCATGGCACGAGTCCAGGGCATTTTATAAACAGGGCGCTGTACCAATCTTAGGAAACGGATAGAGAGACAAGGTACCAGAAGCTGCTGGAGTAATACTTGAAATCTGACCTTTCCCCTTTCCTATTGAGGCAGCTACAATATTAGTATCTTTTCCATTCATTGGTTTTGCTTTTGTGTTTATGATTTAGAATGGATGGATGCTTTAAAAAGCATGGTAACAGCACCTTCCAATTATTTTTGCAGGTGTGATGTTTAACTGGGAGCTTTTCTTTCTGCCTTCAAATGCTTTGATTTCTTCATGCGAGGTGGAGTTGCTTTAGCTACCACAGCTTGCACTTCTGTCTTGTTATTTATTTCATATTTTTGCTTTTCCTTTGTAGAATTTATCATAGGAATTCAAGATTATGTGTCTACTGTTTGCTATCGAGCTAGATGGTAAGTTCCAGAACACAGTGTATATGGTTTGCTGATTCTGTTATCCGTTATTATTGATTTAAAAATGAATTCATTACTTATCCACTAGATTCTCCTCTGCTTTCACCATCTGCCCCCCACCCCCTGTAATTTGGAGAAGAAATGAAGAAAAGTGACAAATTGTTTATGTTGCTTTGGTGTTACCATTGTTAGGCCCTGATTATGCAAACCAGGACTTCAGTCAGTTTCCGTCTGAGTTGCTGTGGTTGATAAGCAACCGTTTCATTAAAGCAGAATGACTGAGCGCAGATGAGAGGTTAACTTGAAATTATAGGGAAGAAAATCACTCAACGATGTGCTATGGAATGTGATGAGCAGATGAGCAATGTGCTTGCATCCAGCCAGTTGCTTCCCTCTTTCCCGTGATTCTCCAGCCTTCTTTCTATAGTTCTCTTCACCACTCAAGTTATTAGGGCAGCTTAGCCTAGACTGAAGCCAGGGAGGCATAGGTCCTTAGCACCTGCCCTGTTCTACCATGAAGGGCCGACCGCTCCTTAACTTGCATGAGGGTTGAAGCCTCATGCGGTTTTCTGTGTCTCCTTTTGAATGTTCTTTGGTGTCATTCAAATGTTTAGCTAACTTTTGGGCAGTCGTGTTGGTGAGACTTTATAGGAATAGCTTCTGATCTTACTAGGAGACACAGAAAATTCCCTGATCCCCTGGCTCTTACAGTCATTCCATCCCTCTTCCACAATGCTCCCTGAGCTTACGTACAAGAGTGTTTTGTAGGTGTAGTCATTGGGACTGGGCTCCACAACTCTGTATTTGGATTGGTTGTGGTGTTTTGTTTTCTGTATGTTGCAAAGTGAGGTCTCCTTGGTAATGGGTGAGTGTTATACTTATCTGTGGGCATAAAGATAAATTGTTATTAATCATTATGATGGTTTAGTAAATTAGGGGGCTGTGGATTCTTCTGCAATAACCATGGCTTCAGTAACACAGAGTAGTAGTTGGCTAATTTTCTAGTACCCGACATGGTTTTCCTCTTTTTGATCAGGCCTTACATCCAATTGGGGAGCTGTTGGTTACCATAATGACATGCTTGCCATTACTGTGCCTTTAGGGCTATCATGTCATGGTAATCACTGATGTGATTCATAGGCGTCGTAGCTGCACAGGGCTGTTAGTTGCCTCCCTCCCTTGGAAGCTTGCATGAAAGCTAGTCCTCAGAGAGGGGGGCTTTCAGGTCAGTTCCAGCCCAGAGATCTCTGCACCCTGGTTCTGAAACACAAGGTGCTTCAGCAGTAGAGAACAACAGCAATAGGCCATATGACTTGGGAGTCTCTTAGACAGCTTTGACTGACAGCTCAAAGAGAGCTTCTCCTGTCCCGTATGGGGTTTTGTTAGATGGTCTTTAGCTATCAGAGGGAACATTGTCAGCCCGATGAGGAAAGATCACTAAGGCTATATGTGCATATTTATGAATGGAAATGCATGTATTATAGGGGTTTTGGTAAATAATTAATAGTTAATCGATCTCTGTGGCTTTTTCAAACATCCTTATTATTATTTCGTCTATATCCCCCTTTCTCTAATATTTGCTTCTCTCTTCTTTCCCTAAAAAGCTTTTCCTTCCCCATTTCTTCTATCTGATCACTTGTACCCTGCTATTCCCCTCTACTAGTCCCAACTCTCCCCACCCTGGCAATGGTTCCATTCTACTTTCCTGGTTTCTGTAGTTACTACGAGCTAGGTGCTCACATCTAAGGATCTGGTGCTAGGAGCCTTCACTAAGAGAAAACATGTGACATTTCTCTTTCTGGATCTGGATTACTTCACTCGATATGATCTTTTCTAGTTCATCTATTTATTCACAAAGTTCATGATTTAATTTTTTTTATAAAGGAATAGAATTTCAGATTGTATACACACCACATATTCATTATTCATTCATTGGTTGAAGGACATAAAGGTTGTTTCCATTTCCTAGTTATTGGGAATAAATCAGCAATGAACATGGTTGAACAAGTATCTGTTGAGTAGGATGGTGCATCCTTTTGGCTTACACCAAGGGAACAACTAACAACACATACTGGGAGGATGTGGGGGAAAGGGAACCCTCATTCACTGTTGGTGAGATTGTACCCCACTGAAGCCACCATGAAAATCAGTGTAGGGAATTCTCGGAATGCTAAAAATAAATGTACCGTATAATCCAGCAATTGTATCTCTTTAGTGACATAATTCCTCCAATTAGGCTTTACCCTTTAATACTGTATTCAGTATGAACTCATCAATGGATTAACTCATTGATGAACTTTGTGCACCATGAGCCAATCACTTGTCAGTGGTGCCACCAGGTGGCAGCCAATCCTTCAACACACGAGACATCTGGGAAAAAAAAATCACATATTCAAGCTATTACAGTGCCTTGTAGGTATACCACCATAGTGCCATTAGATGTAGGTCAGACCTCTGTGCTTACAGTGATTCAGAGATATTAGGCGCCGTACTATGAAGTCAACAACAAGAAAGGCAAAATTAAGGTAAAATACTTAACATTTAATTAATATGTTTAGTAATTATTAAGCCCCTCCACTGATTCAACCAAATGCAAAACACCAAAAAAAGCAGGTTTATTGAACATTTTCAATAAATGCTCCATCTTTATCCTTTCCATTACCATTAAGCAATAATCTAAGATTTATTTGTACAGACACAATGTGGCATTAGGTAATGTAACCAAGATAATTCACAATATGCAGGAGGACAAGCATATGACATGGCTAAATACTGTAACATTTTACATCAGGGACTCAGGCATCTAAGGCCTTTGCTATCTGTGCTGAAGCATGGAGCCAGCCCCCCTGTAGTTACCAAGGAACAACTGTGTGTGTGCACACAAGATAGTGCTCTAAATACACACTGTTCAATCATTGTTTCTGACTAATTTAAGTAATATACATATAACTGTGGATACATCCTGGGCTTTGGTTGCCCTGAAACTCGCTATGTAGACCAGGTTGTCCTTGAACTCATAACAGGTCATCACCTACTTCTGCCTTACCAGGGCTGCGTTTAAAAGCATGCTCTACCATGCCTGGTCTGTAACTCATTTTCTTTTCCTCTTTCTCCCCTTCTCCTCCTTTCCCCGTCCTCTTCCTCCTACTTCAAGCCAAATTAGGCAGTTATAGGTAGAATAATTGTGCTCCTTTAGAAATCGCTTGTTCCTTATGACAGTGCTCCAAGTTCAGTTCACCGCGTACCTGGGTCTTAACCATCCTCCCCTTTGCTCTGTCTCTGCTAGAATGCAGCCACATCGGAAGTTATAGATACTTTATATGCTCCTTTCATCCTAGGAAATATATAGGCTAATCTCTGTCATTGAAATTATATAGAACGTAGTATTTTGTGATTTTTTTTTGTTTATATATATGAGGATATGTGTACAGGTCTACACGAACAGGGGTGTGGAGAGGCCAGAAGTGAACCTTGACTGTCCTGCTTTAGGTGTTTTCTTAGTTTTTGAAGCAAGATCTCTCACAGGGCCCTGGGATTTATCAGGGTCTCTCACTGGGACCTGGGGTTTAACACAGGTAGCCAGCAAGCCTGAGTATTTTCTATCTCCAGCTCTCCAGTGCTGGGACTACACGTATGCGCCATGATGCAGGCAGCTCTGTAGATTCTGGAGCTCAGACTTGAGTCTTCATGCTTGCATGGCAAGTACACTACTCACCATCTGTATCCCTACCTCACGTTTTGTGATTTTTGACTTAAAGGAATATTTTGTCTAGTTTGAAGGGAGAAAAAGAGAAATGTGCTTTCTAAGTGAGAGCCACACATAAGGATCTTTCTATTACTCTACAGACAGTTTCTACTGGACATTTCTCACATTTTACTACCAGTGCAAGATGTTCATTTGGGACTATTTATGATACTTTAATTATTATTTTGAGCTTTCCCCCCCACTGTGTGTGTGTGTGTGTGTGTGTGTGTGTGTGTGCATGTGCGCTTGCGTGTGCCAATTTTCTGCCACTGTGTAAGTCAGGTTCCATGCCATATAAATATATTCTCCAAGACCTTTGCATTACAAGATTTGTTTTCTTTCTTGCGTGCATTGAGAATAAAGCATTAAGGAAAGAGGTAGAGTAGAGAAAACAAGGGTACAATTGTCAAAATACCTACCTAGAGCTCATCTGTCTCATAACGTCCTGGTTTACACAACATTCATAAATGTTCTCTTGCACTGTCAGAAGGAATTGAAGAAGAACAGAAGAACACTTGTTACTCTTCTAGAGGACTCAGTTAGCTTCCCAGCACCTACCTCAGGCTGTTGACAACTACCTGGAACTCCATACTTCAGCTTCAAGGGATCTAGGGCCCCCCTTATGTCACATGAAAACACTGTACTTGTACTCATGTGCACAAGCCTACACTCACACATACACACAATTAAAAAATATAAGACAAAGCTTGAAAAAAAAATGGTCATCAGGCAAACACCCCTCATAGTTTTAAGAGACTCGGAATACAAATGTTTTGACTTCTCAGTGAAAGGGAAGGTGATTTGGGACATGTAATTTGTGGAGGCTTTATAAAAGCATGCTTATATGGACTCAGTTCTTTAAAGTAATATCATTTCTCAACAATTTTTATTTACATGCAAATGACTCCAAACTCCTCTGGTTGGTAATATGGGACATGCTACTATCATGAATATAGTATCATAATGAAGTGCTAATGTTTATCCAATCAAACAGCAGCATCAAAATAAAGAAGAAGACTGAAATGCATTAGTAGTACTGTACTTTGATTCTTTTTTTCCCTTAGTCCACTGACAGATTAACTAGAGAAATATGTGAGCTGGGATACAGGAGACGTAGACAACATAATTAAGATGATAGCTCTCACCTGCATCCTTGCATCCATATGTGGTTCAGAACACTCTGTAAACAGAAAAGACCCCTTCATAACAAATGGAACATCCCCCAAAGTTCAATTGTATTAGATATGAAGAGTGGCTCCAAACACCTTCAAATTCATAGATAGCATTCTAAGAATCCAATGTCATGACACTAGTTACCGAACTGGAAAGCAACGATTTCTGCTACCTACATTCCTTTAGCCCATATTTGAGTTAAAAGTGAAGTCAAAGATGGAACTGAGGAACATTTAGGAAATTAAAGTGATAAGGATATCATATATTAGGCTATGGGAGATATAATTAAACTTGCGCTTTCTAAGTAAAGGCGGGACTTTAAGTATTCACTTTAACAAGAAGAGAATGGTGTGCACGCATCCTCTATGAAATTATGGAAACAAGACACTATCGTTTCCTAAGTAAAACAAAGGGAGAGTATAAGGAGAAATAAATCCAGCAGCTGATAAAGTTGTAAATAGGAAGGTGAAGGAACTAATGGACCCAAGAACTATTATAAATAAGCACATTAAAACAAACAACTAACCTACCACAGATATGCAATAAAACCACTTGCCATCACTTCCTGAACTATATAGGAAGGTCCTAGAGAGGAACAGCAAGCAGGTTCTCTCTGCTGAGTATCAGCTGCTATTTCTTTTTTTTCCTCTCTCCCCATCCTTGGGACTGGTTTTCTTTCAATTAGGCGTTCCCACTTTCCCTGGGAGTGATGACACTGGCTCTCTATCTACCTTGAGGTTAGTCTCAGTTGCTGGAGCATCAGTAGCCATATCCACACTCTTCTTTTTTGGCTTTCACTGGTTCTTGGTATTGATGGTGACAATAGCAGCAAAACCTTGGATGGGGGACTATGCTGCCCGAACATGAGTTGCACTCTTATTGCTAACTTCAGGGGGAATTGTGTAGTTTCTTCTGCAAAACCAGGAGAGTGGATTTGTACCACAGCCTCTTTCTGTAGTGTTGCTGTGAATGCTTTATGTTTTCTATTTTTTTTTTTTTTTTGTAACTTCAGCATTACCAATTGCTGCTTGAACTAGACTCCTCTATGTCTTAGAAGAGTGTCAAGTCATCAGACAGAGGGCACAGTGACCTCAAGTTTCTTGGACAATTTGCTAAAATTGCTACTTAAAATGTCAGCAGCAAACTTTTTCTTGATAATTTGTATGAAAATATTTTTTTATTTGGGTTCACAGTGTCCACTGATAGTGAGTTCAATAAGAACTAAGCCAAACTTTCGTTTTTCAAGCCAGGCCATGTATGATCATCTCTCCTTATCAAATCCTAACTTATTCTAAACACTGGGACCAAAGTTCAAAAGAACCAGAGTTGTTCAAAATAGCCATCCATCTTGGATTGTGTGTGGGGATGTATCTTAAAAAAATGTTTTATATATTTAGGGTTTGTTTGGAGCTATTTGGTTCTGTTATTGAAGAAAAGTCAACAGCTACAAGTATGCTGTAGCTCACATCTGTGAAAAGTCACTCATGGACCAGGCAAGTTTTACAGATCTTGATCTACAAAGCAATCGGTTCTTTATGAGAGCAGCTCCTTCCTCCCAGATCATCTGATTACTTGGATCCTCATCAGCCTGTCTGGCAAGGCAACCTGAGCCTGTGTTCTGCTATTATGACTGATGCAAATCGCTTCCCACTGAGCGTAGGTCAGGACCAGGAGAGAATGCTAGCTCCAGTCTCATTGTGGGTCCTTAATGAGTGCTCATGAAAAGAAAGCCTGGCAAAGAGAGGGGAATTCAATATGCATTTGGAGAGTGAGACAGTGGATAGGCGGATAGAAGAGAATTCACTGACATGAGAAAGGAAATTATAAAACTCATTCAAACTTACATGCTAATGAATTTCTTTCCCGTTCTTTCTGACTGGAGAGTGTCAGGGAGTGAGTAATGACGCAGGCTATGGAGCAAGGTGGGGGACGCTGCGTTTTCCTTATGTGAGTGCAGTCGTGTAGCTCCTTAGTGAGAATTGTCATGTGGTAGGAGACTCTTCCAGATCAGTAACATCTCTGGGATTGTTGGTATTGATTTTTCCTCAGGAGTGACACGATTTAAGTGACTCTTGACAGAAATTTTCTTCTTGATGATAGCTGACTTCTGTCTGATTGCCTGGACATCACTCAGCCATTGACAGGAGGGGATGGTGCCTGTAAAGGACAGTGTAGAGGCTGCCTGTCCCCTTGCAGGCTTTCTGTGAATTGAACACTGCATGCTGCCTTCGTAGGAGCCTGCATAGTAGCAGGAGATGACCCAACTGCTTAATTCAATTCGCTTTTCAATTTTGGTAGTTTCTGATGTGTCCATACCAGGAGATGACAGCACCATCTAATCACTATCACCAACCTTCAGGATGAGCCTGCATATTCCCCAAGATGTGAAGGCAGAAGCCTAGAGTATTTTTAGTTGAGAATTTGCCCTCAGGCCACACTAAACAGTGGCCAGTGAATCATGCTTCATTCTACTAGTGACACCTATGCTTAAAAAAAAAAAAATGAAGACATTGATTCAAATGTCTGGGTGTTATGCAAAATGGGGTGCGCAGATTGCAGGGCTGATGACAGAACTCGGAAAGAAGCCTGAGACTTGTTGGTTAGAATTTTAAATATGAGGAAAGTTAGAAATCATCTGTGGGGCACATGTTCCCTGTGACAGGAGAGTAAGAGTAAGGTTGAGAAGTGTCCAAACCCCTCCCTGTTTTGGGCCTCCAAGTCCCAGTGCATTTAGCCTTTTGACCTACACCTCTGCCACCTTTGAGGTAGTTTAGTAACCTGGTGGCCAGGTTTCATATTTAAACTTCCTATTTCCTTATAAGGACATGTCCAGCTAGCACCTGGAATCCCTGTCCATGCAAATGAAGCATTCCCAGCACCTCAGCCCCAGCCAATGCTGTACAATTAACCCTGAAAACTCCGTACTCACTTCCCCAAAAATAAAGAAGAGCTGTGTCACTGAAAACCATCTCAACGAAGGCTTTCTCCCCCCACTCACTGCCAGATGGGATCCTGCCAGCACACCATCCTGGTTAAGTTTCCTTCCTTCCAGCCTGGTGTGCAATGGTGGCTGGACACCCTGGGGGCAGAGGTGGACCTGTCCTGGCAATTATCTTTGATTTCCTTTTTTTTTTTTTTTTTTTTTTTGACAAGACCATGAATTTTTATTTTTATTTATTTTTAACATCTGTTTCCAAAGAGAATCTGAGGCTGCCCAGAAACAGACAATCGATGCAACAGAGTTAAGATGTAGATAAAGAACAGAAGTCTAGAGAGAGAAATCATACTAGAATATATGCAAAGCGCTTGAATACCAAGCCTAGTTCTAACTGAGAGACAACAATACCCTGGCAGCTCTAAGGATACAACCATGGTTTCTGTGACTTTGTGCAGACTGGTTTTCATATATAGTTTCTAGTGTTAGTGACAGCTTCACAGTGAACAATAACAGTAACAGAGAACTGATTTGAAAAGACCCACAGACATAACAGGTGATAGAGCCATGATTTAAATCTGGAACTTCGAGTGCTGGAAAGATGGCTCAGCTCAGCAGTTAAGAGCACTGTCTGTTCCTCCAGAGGTCCTGAGTTCAAGTCCCAGCATCTACAAGGTGGCGCAGAACCAACTATAATGTGATCTGATGCCCTCTTCTGGAGAGTAGGTGTACATGCAGTCAGAGCACTGTGTATATAATAAGTAAGTAAATAAATAAATCTTTTTAAAAATAATAAATCTGGAACTTCAGGTGCAAAGCAGAACTAGACCACTGATAGGACGTGCTTCATCTACATCTTAATCTTCTGTGGTGTGAAAAGCCTCTGCCATTTGTCCTCCTCCACACGCTGGGTTGCTCTGCTCTGCCTTTCCCTGACATGATGTTCTGAAGTCCTCTACAACCATTTGCTAAGATATTCCCCCCCCTTTTATGCTAGCTTCTGTCACATACTGTGTTTAAAGCAACACAAATGTAGTATTTTACTAGGAGATTCAGTTGCTTGGTATTAAGACTGGGCAACAACCCCCCAGTGATCTTTGCAACAAAGGTCCGAGCACCAGGAAGCTGACCCTGGCAGTGGGTACCTGATGTCACCATCTGGATGACACCACAGACACAGGTTCTTTGTCAGGAACTAGGATTATGTTAAATAGGTGTCTGAGGCTCTTGGTGGTGACATTTTTTTTTCTTTTGGACAAAAATATACATAAATGGTAAGTATATTTGTAGCCATAAGAGTCTCTGCTCTGTAATAACCGTGTTAATGCTCTCATAAAAAGATATGGGGCAAGAGCAGAGTGACAGAAAGGCTGATTAGCATTTTATGACAGAATTAAGCTGCATGACAAATAACTCACTGGTTTTATAGCCCAGCAAATTCTATTTTCAAATGCCAGAGGTGCTGAGGTATTTTTGTTCATCTATTTGTTTTTTCTTTTTTCTTTTTTTTAAAATATTTAACCATGAAGGTACCCAGAACAATTTGTAGAAAAAATGAAAGACAATTACAATGGTAACTATCATGGCTAACACTAAGGTTCAATGCATAATCAAGTTACTCAAAACATTCTGTATATTTGGTCTTTTGGGGAAAGGCCACAGAGATCCTAAGTATGGGAAGATTTCATGATGAATTCAGTTCTTCACACAGTTGTTCTCAACTTTGGAGAGTGCTCACCGAGGCTTCTAACCCTGAGAGTGTAAAAGGGGAAATGCCCTTCACTTTGTCCAAGGTACCATACTATTAGAGAACACTCTTTTTGCTCAAAGTTTGCTCATGGGTGAAGAGTGGGAACAGGTAGGAAGAGACAGGAGAGACACCTTGTGCGGTTCAGCAAAAGCCAGTTATAGTTTCTGAGAACTGATTGAACAGCTGTCTATCTCCTCTTCAGATAGAAGAATCCTACAAGTGGCCTTAACTGCTGGTGGTAGATAAGGATATTGATTCTCAAATACTTGCACAAGAATATAATAGTAATATACCAACACTACCAACATTAAAAGGGATGAAAAAAAAAAACCCTGCTTATGGTTTTATGATTTGACCCTCCTAACAAACACTAATAGTACATAATGCCACATATTTAAATAAAAATGGTGCAAAATTTACATCTCTACTGTAATCAGTCAATACGTTAGACAACTGTTGGGTGTGCACCTTCATCTAGCACCACCATGACAGCTGGCTGAAGATACAAGGAAAACTCAACCCATCCTGGAAATCAAGATGACCCAGTAAAACAATGAGCATTGCGAGGTGATAGAAGAAAGTGCTCTAGGGTGTAGATGAAAGTGATGTAGTCAACATAATCTTGGTTGCATCTGTAATTTAGATAGCTCTGTTCCAATTGCTGACACTAGATTGAGCATCTAGAGATATTTGTATGAGATGGATTGAAAATCAGGAGATATTAGTCATACTGGTATTTAGCACATCTACTTATCATCTATCATCTATCTATCTGTCTGTCTGTCTATCTATTCACCCATCTATTTATAAATCTTCCATCCATCATCTATATATCTACCTATCAATATCATCTAGCTATCATCAGTTTTCCATATTAAAGAAAGAAGGTGGGAAAAACTGATTTCCAAAGATCTTTTCTCTTCTGTGATCTTAAGAACGTATATTTTGATTACTATCATCACTGGGAGAATCTCAGTTCTTTCTACTAAGTCTGAAAGGTGGAGACACTTTATAAACATCTCCACTTCTCTTAGGCAAGAGTGTTCGTTAGTCTCCCCTGATGTTATGATCAAGTGTTCCAAGGGACTGTAGAACTTAGCCTGAATAATGGTGGCTCTGAAACAGCTCTTGACTATAGGGTATGCAATGGTGATAGATATGAAGATACCATTCTAGAGGAACATTAAAATGGGTCAATATACTGACCATACTCCAGAGTAGACCTCATATGTGAGAGTGGTTGGCTAATACAAATTAGATACAGTAGCAGGGGGAGAATGGGAGGGGGTGATTAAGAACAAAGTTGATAGGGAAGTGGAGGTAGATCTGGAAGGAGTTGGGAGAGGGTAGTAAATATAAACAAAATACATTGTATTAAATTCTCAAAAAGTTAATACAATATTTAGGATAAAAACATAAAGTTAATTTCTTGTTCAAAATATCTTCTATGGTTGGCTTATTTTTCATGCCACGATTTTGAGATAAATGAACATGTAGCAAAACACACAATGAAAAATTAAGAGACTCTAAGAGTCTGGTTAATCAAAAGTACTGGCTTTCCGAGGCTAGACAGAGAAGGGGGCTAAATGAAGATGCTTGGGCAGGAATCAGAGATAGTAGAGCTTAGCAGAGGGGTAGAAGGCAGAGTCTGACGACATGATCTGGGCTCCCGAGGTAATTCCAGGGAAGGAAAGAACATTTAATTTGAAGGGCGGGTGGCTCAGACTGTACCAGTGGTGTGGCAGTCATATTTACGTGTCTCTTCACATGGACCGGGTTTTTGGTCTAAGAATAGTTCTTAGAGTTCAATGTTTTCTTACCTTATTTTATTTTATTTACAGTTCTTTGCAGTAGGAGTTGGTTAGGGATAAAGAGAACTGTCCCTTGTTTAGTTGTGAAGTTTTCTCAATTCCCTACTTGAAGTTATCTTATCGAGTCCAGTATTTTCCTGTTCCTAGTGGAGTGACTTTCTATCGTGTGCGATCTCTGACCATGCTACTCTACTTCATGGTGACCCGAACAGCTATCTTTGTCAGAACTTAAAATGTTAACACCTTCTGCAACATGGCTTAAACTTACTCTCTGAACCTTAGTGAGTATTTAATCTGCCAAAGCTATTGTGTCAGAAATCTATGAAGTCATTTCAAGTAAGTTTCTAGAATATGAGTGTCTCTATGGCATGAACATATACCCTATTCCTTCTTCCTTCTCTCTTCTCCCGGAAGTGCTTAATCTTTTTTTGTCAGCATCACTAATTTGGCTTCTTAAAGTAAATGCTGAACCCTTATTTCAAACACTTCTTCCATTCATCTTTGCTGCACTCCTCTCTGGCTTCTGTATTGTAGTCTCCAGGGTCCTGGATGTGATGTAAGTGTTCACACATGGTTTCCTCAGTCTGCATGGGTTCCGTCCTTCTGTAGTGGTACCGTCTTCGTGACCCTCCAGTAGCCCATTTATCTCCCTGCATTTCTTCTTCTCTAAATGGGGATGATAATTATCAGATATGGTTGAACAATTAAGTGAGTTAACGTCTGCCAGCTGCTTAGCATAGTGCCTGGCGGATAATAAATTTTAGCTGTGAGAACTCTTATTTATTGTTAAGCTTAGAGTTGAACTGCTCCCTTGGAACTGTTAATGTCTAGTGTCAGGTGGCCCTTCGCGGTCAAATTGTGATCCATGCTGGTCACTGGACCATCTTTCTCAGGTGTTCCTATAGAGAGCCAATTCTTCTGCATCTTGTCTGTGTACGGGGTTTAGTTTGGTTTTACTTTCCAATGTAACACTATCTCTCAGTTCACATGAAGATTTTTGTTAGGCTCCAATGGGTAGTTCCCTTCATTGTCTTAGATAATAGTAATGGCTGATGTTCCCCGCTATACTCTGGGTAAGGGCTGAGAGGAAATTTTCCAGTATAAGTGGTGCAATGCTGTTGGTTATGGGCATACTGGAACTTCTTACCTTTCCCTGAAGAATGTGAGGAGAAGAGCTAGAGCCTTGTGGAGGAGCAGTTTGATTTGAAAGAACAAATTCTAACAACAGCAGAGAGACTGGGGGCAGAGCTGTTTGGCAGCTTTCCAAACATGCCACAGGGCTGATCCCTACAGCTGAGAGGCTCCCTTTGTAGTTACTCTATTTCTGAGCTCCTTTGACAAAGACAGTAGTGATGCTGCAATTAGAGTCTTGGCTTGTGTTCTAGATGCAACAAACGATAAACTCCCGAGACCACGCGTAGGCTAGGAAGACAATACATGATTTGGGATTCTTGGGGGACCATTTAGTTCCTGTCATGAGGCAGACCTAGTAAAGGTAATGCAAGTTCTATTCACTGATCCTGCTCAAGTAGAATAGAAGCTCCTTATATTTTGACCTGGCACTGGACTGGGTCTGTAGTGGTGCTGAGTGTAGATTGTTTCTGAGATGCCCTCAGATCGCGTACTATATGCGACAACGTTCATTGTTCTGTGAACCAATAGCTCTAAAGATGCTCTTACACGGTGTGCACTCTAGGTGCCCTTTAGTCAGGTTTGAAAAGAGAAATGATCATTGGTTTTTTTTTTTTTCCCAGACACTCCATTTCCTTATGTGATCAGAAAGAAAGAAGCAGTTGGTTGGAATGCCACCCTGAGACTTCGTTTTATTCGCATTCACCATGGCCACTCATGTCTACCTGTCACCCACTGGTCCCATCCAGCAAGGTTGTTCATTCCCAGTGAGGATTTGTGCTCTGTAATATTTTCTTAAGAGATCTTAGTTTATACATAGTTTGCATCTTTCATTTTCCTTCCTTCTTTCTTTCTTTTTTTTTTTTTTTTTCTATATATTTGTAAAGGCTTTGGCTCTTCTTGTCAAAGTTTTCAGCGTGAGTAGTATTTTTCCCACCTGTATAACCAGCGTCACTGGTTCTTGTCTTATCCCCAGATCAAGAGACTGTGAGAACAATGGCAGGATCTGAGAAGGCACTTGGAAAATACTTCTTAATTTATAGAGCAATTAGCTGGTGGTATTATTAATTTATTTCCACAGTGAAGAAGTATAAATTTTCACATAAAGTGTAAGAAGGCGACACTCTGAGGATGTTCCCATCTGCCTTCACCCATTAAAATTCACAGTGTATTCATCTCTTTTGCCAAAGTCATAACACCTGCTTCTCGTTTCAAGGGCTAGAAGAGGCAAAGAATGTGTGAGGCTGGTGGTAAGAAAGGGTAGGGAGGATGAGCGTGCCCACAAAGAGATGATGGGAGAGGACCAGGGCCTGCCCTTCCAAGCTGAAAAGATTGTCCAAACTGGCTGGCCTTGAGAGCTGGGAGAATAAGAAAGCAATGGGTCTGCAGGCCCCAGGCAGGGGCATCAGTCCAGCCGTCCACCAGCCCTGGGATCTTGGAAATTCACCTGTCTTTTGCTCCTCTTCCTCCTCCTCCTTTCCATTTGCTGTCATTTCACTTTCTTCAATTTATACATACTTCACTCATAAGTGTATTGCATTCTAAAGTATGAAATATCTGAGAGACCCAACAAAACAAACAAACAAACAAACAAACAAAAAACCCCACAGGCATGTCACTCATTGCCCAATTGTAACAGTGTGTATTTTTTCTTCACATATTTTTATGCATGAAAGACTGTGTCTTCGGGCCTGGCCATTTTTCCTCTCCTGAAGTTGATGCTTACCACTGTTGTGAAGTTTAAATGTATACACACACACACACACACACACACACACACACACACACACACACATACTGTTATTCTGTAAGATTTAAGGCTTTACTTTATGTAAATAAAATACATTTTAAAATCTTCTGTAACTTGACATTGTTGCTCAACCTTGTTCTGAAATTCATCCTTTTGCATGTAGTAGCTGTCATCCATGTCACTGGGTGTCTAACTCCTTAACAAGCCACAGAGTGTTTTGTTTTGTTTTGTTTTTTATAATGTTTCCTGTTTAGAGTCTTTTTTTTTTTTTTTTTTTTTTTTGGCAATGCAGTTTAGGCTATAGTTTTGAAAATGAATCCAATGAATCCAAGAATATTGTGTAACAGATTCTCTGGATTATTTACTTGGGAGTAATGTTGCTAGTTTGAAGGAATGTGCGCGCGCACACAGACACACACACACACACACACACACACACACACACACACACACGCACACGCACACGCACACGCACACGCACACTTTGACAAAGATCTTTCCAAAATGGTTATACCAATTTGTACTGCTATCAGATATGTTGGGAGACTGGCAACCATTCTTTGCCAGTTGATGGTGGAACTTTAAGATCTTCCCACTTGGGTAGACGTGAAATGGAATACCATTATTTTCACTCCTGTTTCTCTCAGTAGTACTCACTTCCACCCTCTGTTCTTCTGTTTAGAAGTCTTTTAGGTTGACTTTCTTTGAGTCGTCTCTTCCTGGAGAAAGCATTGTAGTTCTCTGTCTGTCTGTCTGTCTGTCTGTCTGTCTGTCTGTCTCTCTCTCTCTCTCTCTCTCTCTCTCATTTTGTATTTTTTGAGACAGGGTCTCCTGAGGTCTAGCCTGGGCTCAAACTTCCTATATAGATGAAAGTGACCTTGAACTTCTGATCCTTTCATCTCTGAAGGTCAGTGATTACTGGAATCTAGCACCACACCTGCCATCTTTTGTTTTGTTTTGTTTTGTTTTTGTTTTTATTTTTAAACTTCCCTGTGTAACTCACACAGGTGAATTGTGATTACTGAGCTAGCTGACTTCACTTCCCTCATCTTATTTTTGTGCTTTTTACTGAACCTGTTTTTCCTCTGTTTTTTTCCCTCTTTTTACTGCCTTATGTAGATTGTTATTTTTATTCCCCTTTCCCTTTTCCACTATTTGAAATTCATGCCTTCTGCTTTCATCTCTTAAAGGTTACCCTTAACATTTGAGGATGTGTGTTTGGCTGTGTTCTCTAAAGGCCTCCCGTCTCCTCATGAACTGCACGCCAAGCTTTACAATCTTCTCAGTTCTCTATTTGCCTATTTTAATATGTAAAAATCCTTTGGTTTAGGCTCACGGTGTTATCATGGTTATTATTTATCTTATAGTTAATGTCGACCTAGACTGACTGTGTTTGAACGACTTTACTTGGTGCTCTTGCTCTCAGTTGCCCAGCCTTTTCTTCTCAGTTGGGAATCTTGAGTCAGGCACATTCTCTTTTGAGCTCTGGGGTGACTGTTGCTGAGGGGATGGCCCTCTTCACTCCTGCTCCAATCCCGGAACTTTAAAAATATTTCCTTTACTTTATTAAATCATTGCTCTTGAGAAGTCTTCAGTTAGTGACATTCTTTTCCTTTAGAAACGGGCTGGGTTGTTTTCCTTGCTGCTTTTAAAAGCTTTACCTCGGTGGGTTTTGGTCCTTTAAATTGGGTTTTCTGTGTGAATTTGTTTTTGCTTCTCAGACTGTAATGCATTGTTCTTACCAAGTTACGGTTTTCTTCCGTATTGGGAGGCCCTCTGCTGAACTTTCTCTGGCTGTCTTCCGTGCTGCCCAATATTTCATGTTTTTTCATCTGTTTAGTTCTAAAAACTTAATTCTCAGTTATTTCTCTATAAATATTTTCATCTTCTTAGGTCTCTTTGGTTATGTTTAATTTTTAACTCATTCACTAGGCTTAGTCATTTTTTTTTTTAATTCTTAAAAATTAACTTGTATTGAGAAAGTGAAAAGACATAGAGAATGCTACAACCAATGCATAGGAATGCACCTTCAAGCTCTGTAAACAGAAGCCTTATGTCTTTTGTGGCGTTTGTTTCACTTAACTCATTAAATTTCTACTCATTGATGAGCTACTTTGTTATTTATAGTGTTTCTTTCTTTTGATAACTTTAAGGGTTTTGTTCATAATTATTTAAAATGTTTGTTTTGTGGCTTCTGTGACAGTTCTGACATTAGTATGTTTAGGGATCCGATTCTCCCGTTTGTTTTATATTCTGACTCTTGCTGACTGAAGAGATTGCCCTTCATTGTTTTATTATTTTGGATTATAAGCATTGCCTTTTCTATTCAAATCCCAAGCAGCCTGAGTTGAAAAATGTGACTATCTAAACAGTTTTCTTTACAGGTATCTCAGGAACGGTCACATGGCAAAACCTACTTTTCTATGTTTTTGAGCCTGGTAATGACCAGTTCATCCTCTGCAGGCTCAAAGACGACTCTCAGCTATGAGATCTTAGGGTGAGCGTTTCATCTTCGACTGTCAAGACAAGGACAAAAGTTTTCTCGGTTGTCTCCCTTATTGAGTAGTGTAACTCTTTCATGAATACTGGTTGATGAGAGGTGACTTAATTCTGGAAATAAGACCATACACACTCCATGATTTGATTGAAGAATGATTTTTTTTTTAAAAAAAATCATTTTACATCTTTGTGTCTTAATTAATTACAACTATTTATTTTACAAATTTCCACTTAAACAGTGTCTGACCCCGGAAATACTCTTCGCCTACTTCCGGTTTTGTTTTTATTTCTGGTTTCTTTTTTCTAAGTTTTTTATTTTTTCTTTCTCGGATTTTTCAACTTGGAACGATAAAAGTTTCTACCACCAGTCACTTCCGGGTCAGCTGTTCTGCCAATCTTCCTGGGGCCAGTGTTCACTTCTGGGCCAGGAGGCCTGCCCCCCTTCGATTTTATTTTATGTTTACTTTTTAAAAAATTATAGTGACAATAAAATTTTGATGTTTTCTGAAATTTCCCACTGGGTCCTTCGGGTCGCAGGCGTCATGGGAGGTCATAGGGGGTCAAGGGGCATCATGGGAGGTCTTGGGGGATCCAGGGGCATCATGGGAGATCATGAGAGATCATGGGAGATCATGGGAGATCCTGAGGCATCCCGAAAGGTCCTGGGGGATCCTGCGGCATCCTGGGAGATCCTAGGGGATCCTGAGGCATCTTGGCTTCTCCTGGGAGGTCCTATTAACATTATGGGAGGTCCTGGGGGGTGTCACAGGGCATCATGGGAGGTCCTGGGGATCCTGGGAGGACCTGGACGAGCCTGGGAGGTCTTGGGGGAACCTGGGAGGTCCTGGGAGATCCTGCGAGGTCCTGGATCATAATGGGAGGTCCTCGGGGATCCTGAGAGGTCCGGAAGGGGGGGGGGGCGATCCTGGGAGGTCCTGATATATTTATTTATTAAAGATGCCTATCATCTATCTATTAGGTTTACTAAATTTTGCCAAATATCTTTTGAAAATTACTACCCCAAATTTGTTTTATCAATTATAAAAATATTGTTAGTGTTCTATGGTTGGAAATTGAATTTAAAGGCTTTCTAATTATGAAACAGGATAATACTGTTGTTTTGACTTAAAATTTCCTATATACTCCTAAGGTTGATGATTTAACTCCTGTCTGTTCTTTGCTTGATTGCCTGGTCCCAACTGGATATAAACCCCAAGGGATCTAGGTTATAGAATGAGGAATTTGCTTGCCCCCTGCACTTACTCTTGTAGATTCAGAGTCTTGCTTGTTTTGAGTCCTTGTAGGTGTCTCTCGGTTTATTATATGCTCAGCTCTTAAGCAGATGTTGACATTATTTTAGCCCATATTTCTCTGTGATTTCAGGTGGGAAGAATTAGTTGGTCTTCTGATTTTCCAAACAGAAGTAGCCCTCTACTTTCCCAAGGTCTTCCCTTTTGATTTTCAAGCACCATACATGGCTTGTAGCTTCTTGTAAGGATCAAAAATAATATATGCAAAATATCTCTCTATGTCTGGTAATGTCTAGCACATGTAGATATTTGACAAAATAGTTGTTACTAATTTTATCTTTGTTAACACATGAATAAAACATAAAAAGTAAACCATGAAAAATGTTTTGGATTTTATTTATTATGATTAATAATGCACTTCCAGAAATGTTCCATGGACTCAGAATTTGCACTGAGGCCCAAATCTTGATTAGATTTCCTTAAAAATTGTTAAATGCTTCCTGTTGGCTTAAAATGCCATTAAATTCTATAAGCCTTTTGATCCTTGATATGGGAGAGGGGCCTGCAGAGCAGTTATGGAAGAGAAAATCTCTAGTGACTCTCAAGAGACCACACCCAAAGACATTTCTGGAGCATGTCTCAAGTCCACTAATACCCCTCTGAAATTTTCCTCTTTTTTTTTCTATCCTGGTAACAATTTCATGATGCTTTACTCAGTACATCCCCTTACTCTGCCACCAATCCTTTTGTCAGCCACCCTTACCAATGGGAACACCATGTCTATCACATAGGCTGAAACTATTCCTGTATAAAGGAAATGTTTGTGCTTGTACCTGCTCTTTCTAAACTTTGACCTGTTCTTTCTAGACTGTATAATTCTCTTTCTTATGTAGACTGGTTAATTTCATGAGCGCATAGCCCATAAACAAACACTAAGACTCTTGATAATGGCCAGTAATTGTCCCATTTACTTCAGCATCTTGAAATGAATGGAGAACAGGGACAGAATGGGAAGAGATTATTAGAGCCTATATTTCCAAACCCCTTTATTATAGTTCTCAATTACAGTAGTTTGATGGAAGTGTCTTTATGTTAGGCAACAACAGCAAACTACAAGTCCCAGCAGGTAGGTGTCTCTGGGAGAAATGACCAAGTCTCTATGCTGTAGTATGTTCTATGCTGTGATATGCAATAGGTTGGAACATTCAATGTGGGTACAACTTGTGGTCATTTCATTGTATTGGTTCTATTGGGAATGCAGCATCATCATACATAGAGGGGCAACTATGTTCCCTTCCCGTTGATGGAGTTCATCACACTGATGATATCTTCTTTGTTTTATGAAAGAGGCGTTTTTTTTCCTTTCCTTCTCCCCTGCTTTTCCAGATCTACTTCTTGTTCATATTCTCTGGATTATGAAGTATTGCCAAATATTCAGGTGGCTGGAATGAAATTCTCTTGTTGGCAACCATTATT
>OU015745.1:92223621-92245020 GCA_907169655.1 Acomys percivali
GCCCACAGAGTGGGAGCAGGTCCTTGGCAGCTATACATCTGTGGGATGATACATATAGAAAACTTACAAGGAACTCAAATACAAAGAGTCAAGGAAACAAATGACCCAATTAACAAATGGGCTATGGAGCTGAACAGAGAGTTTTCACAGGAAGAGATTAAAAAGGGGCTGAGAAACATTTTAAAATATATTCAACATCCTCAGCAATTAGGGACATAAAAATTAAAACTCCTTTGAGATTTCATTTTACCCCAATCAGAGTGGCTGAGATCAACAAAAGTAACTGACAACAAGTGCTGGTGAAGGTATGGATAAAGGGGGGCACTCACTCACTGCTCTTGGGATTGCACCCTGGTGCAGCCACAATGAAGATCAGTGGGAAGAAATCTCAAGAAGCTAAAAGTAAATCCACAATTTGGCTCATCGCTGTCACTCCTTGGCATATATCCAAAGGATTCCGTATCATATTATGCTGTATGTATATTTACTATTTAGTAACTATAGAAATATTTGCTCAGCCATGTTCATTGCTGCTCTATTTGGAAATGTAAATAACCTAACCAACCTTCAACTGATGAATGAATGGTGAAAAGCGTGCACACACACAATGTGTATACACAGCACACACAATACTATTCAGTTATAAAGAAAAATTAAGCCGTGACATTTGTAGGTAAACAGATGGAACTAGAAAATATACTGAGTGAGGTCATCTAGACCCAGAAAGACAAATTCCACATATTCTCTCATTTTCATGGGTTGTATCTTTAAATGTCAATATAACCTACCCAGTTCTGGCTTTTCCTGTGGAACCTGAAAAACCCATTTTTCATTGAGGAGCTTAAAGAGAACATAGGATGTAGGGACTCCTCACTGTCCACCTAACACCTAACCATAGACTGGGAAACAGTACCCTCTGAGTTCAATTCCTGAGTATGCCTCTTCTCTGGGTTGTGGTAAACTGGCTAGGAGGGTGGAGAATACCACCTCTCCTGCAGAATTGTTAGGGTTAAATGAATATAGCCATATGCAGTGTGTAGAAGGCAGTACTTATGATTATTCCTTTTTGGTTCAGCATCAGAAGATACCATGTCCTCCAATTAGAAGATAGACTTTCTTTCCAAGCCCTCAGTTATGTTGGGACAAGCTCTATTTTCTAATTATTGCCTCACTAGTAACTTTTGATATGACTTGCTTCCATTTGGCATTTAGATTTATGGCTAGGCGTACATGCTAATTTAAAAAGGACAAAATTAAAAAAAAAACATACCCCTATTCCCACTTTTTGGGCAAATATGTTTGACATGAAACTTGTCGTGTTACCCATTTATTTTTATTTTCAATGGATAAATACGAATGCCATTTTATATATTAATGAGGTACCTATGGCCATCATAACAGTTTAAAGTGTACAGTTGGGCAGAATTAGACAGTCCCAGCGTGTCTCATCGTCACCACTGATCTCCATCACACTTTACACTCTACAAAACAGAAGCTCTACACACAACAAATTCTCTGTTCATCCTCTCAGGCCCTGAAGATTCACAGCTAGGCCTCCTATCTCTCAGTGTTGGTGCTGCTAATTATTTCATGGTAAGTGGAAGTATGCAGCATTTGTCTTTTGGTAGCTGGCTCATTTCAGTTAGCACAATGTCCTCAAGGTTCATTCACATTGGCCCATATGTCAGAATTTCTCTGCTTGTCAAGACTGAATAATACCTTAGTGTGTTAGACAGAAAATTTTTTATTTCAAAAAACAGAAACTCCTTCAAGCTTGACTGAAAAAAAAAAGATATTTATTTTGAATCTGACAGAACAATCATTCGTGGATAGGAAACATGCCACATGAACACTGAATCTTGACTGTGTATATTGCGTATCACCGAGGCTACCCACTTGGTCTCTTATATAACCTGGACTCTTTCCATCTTGTAGTTTCAATATTTCTTAGAGATGCTGAAGTTCTATGTGCTAGGACTCACTCTGGGATGCTTGTTCTTGAGTCTGGCACTTGCTAGTTCAAGAGACTGTGTCTGGGGAATGGCAAACAGGTCTCAGTTAAGTAGTGAATATGGTTGGAAGTGAGTCTACAGATGAGCAAGGTATTACTGGCATGGCTGGTGTAGCTGGTAATGCGCTGTGGGTCAAGCATTCACTTTACACAGTTGCTAAGATTAAACAAAGACACTGGGATATGATTCTCCGCAATACAGCTGCTTAAGCAAGACCTGAAAAATAACAGCAATTGACATACCAGTGTGGATGGGAGAAATCTCATAAGGGCCCTAGCCTAGTGTAAAGAGCTATAGAGCAATTCCTGACAGCTGAGAGAGGAAAAGGCAGTCTTCTCCAGGGATGATAGTCTTTCCAATCCTAGTCTGTCAGACCTAAACAGCACACACACACACACACACACACACACACAAACACACCCCCCACTCAATGAACACAGAGATTGTATTTATAAATAGAATTTATAAATATATTTGTATGTATGTATATATACATATGTACATACACACATGCATACCTATACGTACATATATGTGTATACATATATGTGCATCTATGTATGTATACATATATGTGCATATATATATATATATATATATTACACACACACATATAAAACTGTAATAGCTCACAAATAAGAGGCTATGGATTTAACGAGGAGTAAAGTGGCACAGGAGGGTTGAAGAAAGGAGCAGAAGGAGACTACGATGTAACTAGAGTACTCATGCATAAGATTCTCAGTAACTAAACAGCATTTTAAGTGCTTAGAACACAGCACACCGTGAGAGCTTACGGCCGCTTTCATAGTGCTTTGGGACACTTGCGTTTGCTTCCAGATCTGTTTTGCATTATCTGCCAATGAAGGTCCCAGTCTAGCCCCTTTCTAGTTCTACCCAATGATGAGTGGATGAAACAAGTAACCAGGGTTCTTGATGTTTCTTTCCCATCTTGCTCAACCTCCTAGAGTTGCTCCCCTTGCTGGGTTGCTTGTTAAGTTTCTTCCTTTTACTGGTGTGAATAATTAATTGCCAGGATCATTAAGACTCCTAGCAACGAAGTTCTGTCCCACATCTCCTGTGGTGCAGCTTGTACTTCCTGGGTAGATGAAGAAATAACAGTGTAGAAGAAATCTGTTCGCAATTAGCACGGCCAACTGGACTTTCTCAGGAGGGTACATGGCATTCCCCCCTCAGAACAAGGACTGTGCTCTTCCACACCAAAGAGAACCATCTGACGTGTTCAATATTTAATAAATGAACCGAAGCTCTAATGAGGTGGAGATGTTATACACAGACAGCTTTCTCTTGGGGGTTTAGTGGGGCAAGCGTCCTCCTGTGCATGCATAAACTGTGCAATTATGATTTAGCCAGAGGCCCTGCCTCTTCCAGGAGGCGGGGGTTCATAGCTCATTTTTCACCTGTCTGGTGTTGCTCAACATTTGCTCACTCCTCTGGTCTCAGTTCTAGAGTCTCGGCATGAAAGATGCAGCAGGAGCCATTAGCTTTGCCCTGTGGTTGTTAACCTCTCTGTGTGAGCTTGGCAATTCCCTCTCGGCGGGGAGTTTCCCCCACATGGTGAAATATTCCATGTGGGTCAACGAGCACAGGGAAGTTGGGCTGTTACAAAACTTTAAAACTCTAGGAGAGGTCTGTAGATTGGAATAGCACAAGTCACAGGTACAAAGTTCAGAAATTAGAGTGCAACGGACTTTGACCCACTCAGGTGATGTGGGTCAGCCTCTCTGCACCTCCATGACTGTCACCTTGGTCTCCTACCCACGGCGAACATTGTGCATTTCCTAGACATATTGCCTGGCACTTTCTGAGTATAGGTTCTCAGGAAGGTGAGTAGACATTCTGATCCTATAACATGACACTGAGTAGAGATGAGGCAGTGTCTCAGGTTTCTGTAACTGTGGTAAAACACCATGGCCTTAAGCAACTTAGGGAGGAAAGGATTTATTTCAGCTTGCAGCACTCAGATCATACTCCACAACTGAGGGAAGTCAGGGCAGGGACTCAAAGCAGGACCCCAGAGGCAGGAATTGGAGCAGAGGCTGTGGAGAAATGCTTCTTACTGGTTTGTTCCAGTTACTTTGCTATATAACTTGGGGGCGGGGGTGCACCTACACCTACCCAGGGTGGCACCACCCACAGTGAGATGAGCCATCCTATGTTAATCTCTGACCACCACCACCACCACCCACGCGCCCCCCCCCCCCCCCCCCCAAAGCCCCATAGGCTTGCCTACAGGCAATCTGATGGAAGAATTTCTTCAATTGAGGTTTCTCTGCCAATATAAATTCGGTCTGCAGCAAGCTGAAGAGCCAACAGATAAACAAACAGACAACCCTAAATCAATAAGGACAGTCAGCCCCCTTGGAATTCTTTTTCTTTATGATCTCCCTCAACATTCTTTCTCTCCCGTCTCACCTTATCTGGCTCCTTGTCTCTGTGCTCTTTTGAACCTTAGACTCCACCATCAAAATGTCAGGCCAGGCTTCACTATTGTGACTGAGATAACTAAACTTGAAAACCATGAACTACATTACTGAGGATAGCATTGGGAAGTTCAGTGTCTTAACATAAGGAATAATGGGTGTGAGGGGGGAAAAAAAAGCAGTGTTTCGTAAGCGAGTTTCAGTATCACCTTTCTATGCTTGACAGATTCTTTCTAGGTTCTGATGAATTTTTTTTTTAATGAGATGTTTGTACCATTAACAGGAATGGTCAGGAGAAAGATTTATATGTGCTGTTGGGGTAGGTAGCTGCTGGAGAGCGTAAATGAAGGTGTGGTAGAAAGTAAAGGTTGTTTCTCAGACTAGGAATTACTTAAGATAATAAACCTCCGTTATTGAAAGTTTGGGACTGAAAGGGAATAATAAAAGAGTAATCAAAAATGTGCTAAAATGAATTTGATGCAAATGAGATGCATAAAGTGCCCTGGATGTGTTGGAAGAGGGTGTCAGATAATTGGAAAGCATACTTCCTGGCCTACGCATGGCCAGTGCCAATCTCTTCAAGAATTCTCTGGAGCCTCTCATTGCAGAACCATTTTAAGCTGAACAGGGACTTTTTTTTTTTTTCTCTTCCTGTCAGAGACTTGTGAAAAACCTATCTATTTTGGTGTTTGTACTATTGGGAAATGGGCAAGTTCTGGAGATGAATCAGGAATAAAGCTTGACAAGCAAGCAAGCCATTCCCGCCCAGGGGTTGGCCAAGCTACCTTATCCCAGCAATTGTCTGGCTGGAGATTGGGTGCAGTGGCTTAGTAGGAGCTAGGGCACTGTGTCTAACAACAACTGGCTTCAAGCCGTTCAGCTTTCTTTGATCCCTGACCTTGGCCCCATGGGTGAGCAAATGAGCTTCTTAACAGGGTATACAAAAGACCAAATGCTCAGCCCTGCCCCTTCTCGGACCTCTTTTTCCCCAGTTGCTTTCCGGTGTGACCCCCATAGTCTTTTTTTTTTTTCAATTTTAATACATTTATTTTTACACATCCATTTACAGTAATACCAATGTATACAATAACCTACATACATCAAGAAGAACCATGAAAGAATCAGGAATATTATAAATGTCACATTCAAAATGTTTTATACTTTTGTATTTGAGAACTTTGACTAAAACATTTTCCTATCTTCTTGAATGTAAAATAGTGAATTAAAATCTATTCCCTATCACATCTCATCTCTAATTTACGGACCCCAGCAGTCTTAAGGAAGAAGAGCATCTGGGGCACTGGTTGCATTTCCAAGGCACTGTAGGCAGAGACCAGGCTCAGTCTATACAGCTTTTGTGGGGGGCCTTTCCATCTCTTCTCTGTCTGTGAACACATGTCATCGAGACCAGATCATCTGTCTCTGTATGCAAAAAGAAATCTTTGGCTTCACAGATAGGGACAAAGAGGTTTAACTGGATCTTGGGCTATACCACAAGATACAGCTCTGCTTCCTCCAGAGGAGTGACATTGCCTCATGGGCTCTGGCAGTGACTGACTATACTTCTCTCCCTGCTGCTCCCGGAGAGCCTGTCAATCCTCCCAAGGGCTGTTTGGTACAGGTGCTTGGCAAAGCAGGGTGTAGCACGGCCCTCCTATTCTTCATGCAAGCCTGGCATAATCACAATCCCACTCTTATCACCAAAGGACAGCAATGTTGCCAAAACTTTTTTTTTCTCCAAAGGATTAAGTTGGCCTAATCTGCAACAAGGGAAATTGAAGTGTGATTGGGTTTTAGATATGGTAATATGCCACACTCATGTTTATCTGGGTAGTGATAATCGGCCAGAATGGTGAAGCTGTGGGGACAGATTTGCAAAGGAACAAAAAAAGAGGATTTGGGACTTAAAAGAAAGGCTTGCATTGCTCACTAGGGTGGCTGTAGAACATGACAAAGGCAAGCCCGGCTTAGGGAGAGTTTATTGTAGAATCATAATCTATTTGTACAGATAAATGGAAGGTGGATTTTTTTTTTTTTAATCTTAGATGAGAAAATATTCCTTTCTCATGACCAAAGGATTTGAGCCCTGAGTCAGAGACTAGAAGGAAGAACAAACAAGGGAGACAAATTGGGTCCTATCATGTTTGGGTGTCTGAATATTTCTTAAGATTCCCCTCTCACCAAAATAAAATTCTCCCCATTTAAAGAAAAAAAAAACTGTAGATATGTACAGTGGGGCGTGCATGTATGCCTAGTGTCTAAGATAGTTGACCAGCTTCCAGCGTGAACTCAAGCTGATTGTCCTCTTTAGTGACACTGCAATCCCAAATGGTGGAACAGACACTCCAGCCATTCATGAGTTTGAATCTTGACTGTGCCAGTATGCTAATGCATCTGTTCCAGGTGGCATTCCACATGGCTGCGGCTGCAGAGGTACTTTAGTTCGAACTTTCTATACTCCCCCAACTTTAGCTAGAAACTTGACTTAGTTGTGCTTTGTGTTTGTTGTCAACACAGCCTTCTAACCATTGAGCAAGTTAAATTAAATACACAGAAGGCAAGTTGGCTCTAAGGCCCCTGCATGCTATGGGCCTCTGTGTAAAGGAGCTGCAACCTAAACTCATTATTTAAACAAGCTGAAAGCCGTACTTACGAGTGAAACAAACATCTCTCGGTCAGTCAGACACGGTCAAGCATCAGTCAATCCCAGCCAGTCGCTTAGATCCTGTCCAAATGAGACAGACGTCAAGCTGTAACTGTACTGAACTAATTTTCTGTGCTTTAGTTCCACACAGTTTACAAACACCCTTTGTTTGTATCGCTTCGTCGAGCTGTTCGAATCTCTCTCTCTCTCTCTCTCTCTCTCTCTCTCTCTCTCTCTCTCTCTCTCTCTCTCTCTCTCTTTGGGGTTTTAAGTGCAGCCTGATGCCATTGAGTCAATCCTTGATGAAACTTTGCTAACTCAATTTACTAAAAAGGCTTTCTCAGAACAATAGCAACTGTTTGCTCATCTACTCTCCACTGCGTCATCTTTTTATTTATTTGTTTATTTATTTATTTATTTATTTATTTATTTATTAGAACTACATATCCAATATTCTTCTTCATCAAATTATATGCTGGGTTTGGATAAAGAGGGGGGTACTCTTATGATCTAGATGCCATAAAGGAAACAGAAGTCATGAGTTTCTGAGGCCACGGTGGGCAGGTGTGTGGGTCTTTGCATTTGGTGGGCACAGGGACTCATCAGTTTCTAGACATGCCCCTGAGAACCACCTTTTGGATGTTGTGGGCACCTGTGATCATTAGGTATGTCTTCCTGTGATTCCTGCATTGCTAGATTTTCTGGAAGTAATTTTTGTGAGCTCTACATGAGTGGGTGTTTCTTCCTAAAGCTACACCATGGGTCCATGGGAAGATTTTTAGGGTCATTTGGTTAATGAAAAAGACAAACTGGGTCCTTTAATTTATAGATAATTAGGGATAGTGTTCTGGCATTAGACAGGCGTAGACTTCGGAGGTGGCTCTAGACTATGGCGGGACCACAGGAAGAACTCAAGAGAGCGAGGGGCAGAGTTTGATACTGGCTGGTGATAAATTCCATGTCTGGGTGGTCATGAACTTGTTAGGGTCCAGGTTAGAGGTTCAGGGACAGGGAGAGTTCTGTATATAGATGGATCTTTTGAAGGAAGTATAGATTAAGGATAACTGGAACCTATGGAACTCCTTATCAAAGGGTCTTATCTTCAGAGAGGAGTGCCAATGACCACATGGACTAGATTAGTGGTTTTCAACCTGTGGTTTGTGACCCCTTTGTGTGTGTGGGTCTAATGATCCTTTCACATGGGTTACCTCAGAGCATTGAAAAAAACATAGATATTTACATTACAATCCATAACCACAGCAAAATTACAGTTATGAAGTAGCAACAAAAATAATTTTATGGCTGGGGGTCACTACAACTTGAGGATCTGTATAAAGGGACAGCATTAGGAAGGTTGAGAACCACTGGTCTAGGTGAGCTTTTTGTGAGTGGTTTCCAGCGTTCTTCCATAATCAGCCTACTACATGTGGCCATATGAACAGGGTTAGATGCTATTTATGAGTTCAACAGGATGGCTCCCTCACCAAGACTGATCTGGCTGCTACTGTGGAGTGCCTGACATGTCAACACGTCAACAGCTCACCAAAGCTGGGCTTCCAATATGGCAGCATTCCCCAGGAGAACCAGCCAGCCACCTGGTGGCAAGTTGATTACATTGGAGTCTTTCCATCATTGAGGGGGCAGCATTCTTTTTCTTCCTGGAATAGACACAAATCATGGATGTGGGTCTACCTTCCCTGTCAGCTCTGCTTCTGCCAGCACCACCATCTGTGGGCTTATTGAATGTATTATTCACTGTCTTGATAGCACATAAAATATTTTTGTCCTGACCAAAGAATTTTATTTTGTAGCTTTTTATAAAAAGAAAAGAGCAAAAAGAAAAGAAAGTGAAGGAAGGTGTGGCACTCCTGTTATCCACTGGTCTTATTTTGTGCCACATGTATGCAGAAGGAGATATAGTAAATATGTAAACCCAGAAATCCATATATGATACAATTTCTACCACTGCCAGAGTAGATGGGTATGGAAAAAATGATTTTTTTTCTCGCCTTACCAACCCTACAACTTGGAGTATCTTGGTTTAGAGGTCTCAGTTTCTGAATAGTCTTTTCTCTCACCAGTAGATGCCACATTGGTTCTTATTATGAGGTATACACCAGAGACGACTACTCAGACACAGTTTTGGGACCTCAGTGCAGTCTTGAGCCTTTCTCAGGGTGAGCTTTTAAGCACGAAAACTACATTCTGGGTTGACAGAGTTCAGTGTGTCTTAGCAAGAACAGTTAGCCAGAAGTTGAGCTACAGAAGGCAAAAAGCAAAGCTATTACATTGAGAAACTTTCTATGGACTTTGATGGATTAGGTCTCTTGTCCTTGTTCTTTCAGGGGCTGCTGCCTACCTGCTGGGTTTTAAGCTTGAACTGTACTCCCAGTATGGCATCATTTGTGCTAAGGTGTGGAGGCCTACTAAGATCTGGGACCTGCTACGTCCTTACTCACTTATCCTTGCCAGAGTTATTTTTTCCTTTTTATATATTTGTTTTTATTTTATGTGTATGGATATTTGACCTGCATGTATGTCCTCATACCATGTGCATTTAGTGCCTCCAGAGGCCAGAAGAAGGTATTAGATTTCCCTGGAGTTACCTGAGCCATCTCCCCCAGGGTTCCTGGCAAACTCCTTAAACAATTCCACATCCATTCCTCACTGTGCCAAGGTTATTTTATTGTTATCCCTAGTAATGGCAGAGGAATATTTCATCCTAATGATAAGGAAAATATCTCAGTAAAGCCAAATACAGGGAGGCACCTAAGATGTTAATTAGGGCTTTGAAATAGGAATGGGTCATTTTGTTTCTCTGAGTCCTGCTTTCCCCAGCCACATGGTCCACATGGTTCATTACAACTTTGCAGTTTACATGCTATTATTCTAGAAACTAACCTGGGAAGTTTCATTAACCTAAGACTTTGATCCCCACGTCCAAATTCTGAGCTAGAAAAATCTGGCTTGATTTCCTGGGTTAAATGTCTAAAGACTTCCTTGAGTGGGTGCCTAGCAGTAAAGGCAGCCAGACTGACCAAGGGCAATGTCCCTGAGATTGTATGAACACCTGAAGCCCAGGATTTGGGTACCTCCTTTCCTGTAGTTCCAAGTCCTGATGTTGGATATGCCAAAGTCTGTCTTATAATCTTGTGTCTTCATTCATCTATTTATAAATTTGCTGGAAGCTGTCCTGGACATGGGGTACCATTGTGAATTGGATGTATATAAACCTTGCCTTCTGGGGTTTGCAGCTCCCTTCTCTCTTGTTTAATTAAGCTTCCCAGTCACCTCATGTCACAGATATTTTCATTTCCTTTTTGTAAAGAGGCAGAGAAGCCAGATCTTCTGGCACAAGACCAGGGACCTTTCAGTGTCACCATATATGACAGCGATGAGCCTGATATTTTATGTACTAACTTCTGATATACCAAATAAATCATTTGACTTGCTGTATCACATCATAAGTTCTCCCAGGCAATCCTTTTCAAAATTATTTCAGTTACTAACTATGTCTGAAACTAATTAAACTGTGCTTTAAAAGAGTGTCCCATAATTGGGGCTGGGCCATCTCCCAAGTTAGTTTAAATTAGTGAGGTCACTATTAATACAACCAACTCTATTAATAAATGCATGATCACTTCCTGTCTATCTATCACATCCAACAGGCTCTAAGCTAAAATCAGACTTTAATATTTTATAGATGGGACAGGATTTTAGCTCCTAATTACTCATTTGCCAAGCTCTTGTTCCAGGATAACGAAGGTTCGGATTATTGCAATGCTGAGTTGTCAAGGGAGGGGAAAGAACTAAGAATAATGGCTGATTGACATACCATGTAAAATCTAGCTGTTCATATGTTCTGCTCAAGATGCTGCTGTTTATTTGTGCTTCATATATTATCTCGTTTACCTCTTATCGTCTCCAATGAACCATCACTGCTCCCATCCTTCAAATGATGAAACTGTGGTTCAGAAAGACCATGGTGGTTAGCCAATGCCGGGAGACCATATCCTATACCCACCTCTTTTATTCCCCAAAGCCTCTGCTCTCCCCACTGGCCAATCCTGGGTCCAAGGTATGTGATGAAGTGTTGATAGATGAAATTCTAGTATCCCAGCCAGGAATCTGTGAAATGCTCCCTTCCCATCCAGAATTGTTCCTATGTGTATCTGATGATTCCTTGATTGGTTCCCCTACCCCTTTGGAGAATTGGAGGATTAAGTAATTTACACAGTGGAATGTTGGGATTTTCTTAGGACCTACATTGAACTACCTGGAAACTATCAGCTGAGGACTTGTGGATTTGAACTGGGCCTGTGTCCTCCATCTCTTCTCTTCCTGTGACTCATGAAGTTTATATCTTTCCACGTATATAGCCAAGGGGAATAGAAAGTTGGTCATGGATGGCCATCCTCAGAATCATTTTTGATTTTGTAAGACCTTTAGAAGGGTGATTTTTTTGTGTGTGGGTGTGTGTATATGTACCCAATCTTCCTTTTAATTTGTATACTGTTTTAGGGTGCAACTAGGAGGAATTGGGGTAAAGATCATCATCTGTATCCTGTGACCATGACTGTGATAACCAGAGAGGACTTTATAATCAGAGAGAGAGATGAAATGAATGCTGGGTAGAGCAGGCAGACATTCAGTATAAAAGCTGGGAAGAGAAAGCCCCATGAAAGACTTAACGCATAGGAAGACAGAAACTACCCACAAGGCCATTGTGTAGCCCTAAGGCTCACACATTGTGTGCCCAACACTTACCTGGGCGAACACTTTATAGATTACCTGTTTGTACGGAAGGGAGGAGAGATCAGATAGATACACAGTGTTCCATGGAATATGTACTTCCTGATTTGAACTCTTTCTCTTTCCTGCTTTGTATTTTCTCTCGAAAGACTTCCAAATGTTCTTAAATTATTTTTTTAAAACTACAATTAAAACAAATCTGTTTATCTCGAAAGCTTGTTGGTTCATTATGGATTCAGAGAATAGTTTTCTGATTTATTTCCTCCTGTTTGGGCTTCTTCTGCCCTGCTGGTGGAATTTGAATCTAATCTTTGTGATCAATTATAATTAATTAGGCCGTATTCTTCTCCAGTAATGGTGGCGATAGAACATTTATGGCGATCTGTGTGTTTCTCCCACTCTAAGCTGTAAGCAGAGATCTGTTTGCTAGATTGCTGTTAATTAATCGTTTAATTTGTCAAAACATCACAATGGGCTTAAAAATACATTTTGATAGTACCACTGCTGACTGCTACTTGTGAATCTCTGCTGGCACCGAAGGGGGTGGTGGTGATAAAGAGAGATAAGGTCTCTTTACAAAGATGCTGATGTGCGCATGTGAATC
The DNA here is from genome assembly GCA_907169655.1 of Acomys percivali. NCBI lineage: Eukaryota > Metazoa > Chordata > Mammalia > Rodentia > Muridae > Acomys > Acomys percivali. The sequence continues at coordinate 92,236,075 of OU015745.1, forward strand.
TGTGTTAGTCTCTCTTGTGCACACAGTTCTGAGACTATGTATCTATTTTTAGGATGTATATGCATGGGAGCATAAATGATAACTCATGAGGACAAATGTACCATCTGTATTTTATTTTGGATGGATGCAAAGTGGCAAGTTGCACAATGGCTGTTTTCTTCAAAGCCTGCATGATAGTCGTAGACAACACAATGACTTCATGTTAACCAATAGTGTCCATCTTCTTCTCAACTAAGCTTGTAACAATAGCACTAAAAGAGACCCTGCTCCCTGACATTTTAAATATTTCTTCATTGTACTCTATCCTGGGCTTAAGGGACCAAGAAGTGGACCCCATGACACAGCAGTGAGAAGAAGTGAGGCAGAGGAAGGGAGCCTGGCCTTGCCCACCCCTCAATCTGAATTGCTGGTTGGCAGAGTGATGTCTGTGGATGGATTGTTTGCCCAGCTCCTCAAAAGACAAAATGGCGTCTCCTGAGTGCTGAGGCAAGGGAGTGGTATCCATGTCCCTGTTGGATTTGAGCAGGTGTCTCTGGGAAGTAGATTGTTTTCTCAGATCTTTTCAAAGCAGTATGACTTCATAGGGATGCAGGGCTGGACAGCTTGGGAAACCTGTCGCTGGTGATGACCTTCAGAGACAAAGGTATGGGACGCTATTGGGCCACAGGGGAGGACATGGCTTACGGCTTGGTTTTGATCTGACTTGACTAATGAGTTTGAATAGAGAGTGGGTATTGAATTCCAGGAGAGATTCAAAAATACAATCAAAGCTAGATGTTGGAAGAATCAAGTACCTTCCCCACTTCTTTTTTAAAGATTCTCAAACATCCTGCTGTAGCCACGCCAGGAAAGATTGTTGCTTATTATATTTTATTTCATTTAAGTCCTTTTTAGTATTTCGATCTTAGCTTTATCTCTACCTCTAATGGTGTAATGGAAAACACTGTTTCTAATCTGAGGACCTTTATCTATGCCCCAGTGCTCATGGAGAAATGGTTCCGAGCCCCCTTCCCCATTCAGAGACGAAATGAAGGCACAGTGTTCTGCCACTTGAGTGCATTTTTTTTTTTTTGCTATACAATATTTTCATAACTCCTATTTGGTCAGGATTTCCAACAATATACAGGAAGTTTGAGACAAGCTATTGAGACATAGTCAGCACTATATATTTCAGCTGGAAAAGCAATAAATGCTTCAGTGTAACTAAGGGCCATTCTAGTTAGATCACATTGATTCTTCTACTTCCCTACGGTGTGTCTAGGACTTACTTCCTAACCTTTGTTCCTCATTTGCGTCATCTGAAAGTAGGGATAATGATTGTAGCTTTAGTTGTGTGGATTAAGTCATTCATACAAAGACAAAGGGTAGTAGCCAGAGCAGATGATACATGAGTCCTCCCACACTCCATTCAATCCTGGCACCCCCACTTCTGGCTGTCAGGCTTCAGAAATCTAGCCGATGTCCACATGCTCTGTTCTCTTCTGTTATGTGGAGATGATAATAGTCCCCAGCCCAGCGGCCTATCAGGAGAGTTAGTGAGCTGATGTATATAAAGTGCTAATTAGGGACGTGGCATACAGGAATGCTAAGGGCGATGCTTAATTGCTGCCTTCCTTATGGGTTATATTTTAGTGTCTTGGTTAAAGAACCCTTCCTTACTCAGACGTCATGATTGTTCTCTCTCTGACAGCTTCTGATTTGCTAGTTAGCTTCTTGTTCTTAGAAGAGTTTTAAAAGTCTTTCTGGCTAGTTCTTAAACTTGATTCTCCTATTTATGTTTTCCAGGTTCTATTCTGTTTTTAACACTCAGTAAACATAGATGATGTACTCTCTCTGTTTACATTGTGTCTCAAGTGCCTGTGGTATGTTTGGAGGGAGAACCTTGCTTGATTTTGTTGCTCTTCGCACAAGGGACGTTTTTGTATTGGTTTTAATCAAGATTTTAGGTTGTTTTTTTCTTGCAACTTTCTTGGTGATCCTTTTTTTTTTTCTTTTAAGGCTTGGGTTGAAATCACATTCCTCCAGATAGAATAGGTGTCTAGTGACCAGGGTTTTTCTTGTCACCACACTTTTTATGAAAGGTTTTGTAGAGACCATGTGTTATATGTTGGATGCGTTTTCTTCTCCAGAGGTTTCCTTACAGGAGGTGTAGCCCCCCATGTGGCAGGGTGGAGAGATGGTGGACCTCCAAGAGGTGGGGCCCGGTGGAAGGAGATTAGATGACAGATGTGCTCACTTCAGCACTGTCTAGTGCCTTTTTCAGGAACTGTGTCAAGTGTCCTATGAGGTAAATAGTTCAATTAACTTAAGACATCTATCTTGGTTCTCTATGATCTGACTTTCTTTCCTACCCATAATTTTTTTTTTACATGCAATTCCTTTCCCTTCCAATTTCTTGTCTGCTGTTAGCCCCTCACCAATGGAAACACTGGGACATAGGTTGTGAGTGCCATACTTTATGGACTTTTCAGCCCAGTCGAGTCTTGAGTCAGGTAAATTTATATATACATTACCTGGTGTTAGGTATTATTATAGCTGAGCAAAGTATACCAAGTCAATATAAATATTTACCCCAGTCCCTTGATGGCTGTCTTGCTATTCATCCTTTCGTCTCTGTTTAGAGCCTCGTTGGCAGTGAACCCGCTACCTCATTTGCCTGGGTGGCATGGTCATTTCTTATTTGCCCATTTTTCTTGGAAGGGGAGTTCTGGTGGGTGGAGGCAGAGATTTTTCCTGTTTCCTACATCCAAAGCTCATTGCAGGCCATCATGGGCTTTGGATTTTAGGATCTGAGGAAAGCCTGTGGGAGTGGACCTACCCATGTTGTACACTATTTTTCTGCGATTCTTCATTTCAGTTCGGCATTGGACTCTGTAGTTCCCTTTCATGCCAATTCAGCCTTGGATCTGAAATATATTTCAATGTATTTTTAGTCACTTTTTAGTTACTTCTTTCAGAAATATTATTCCTGTGATTTAGACTGTGCTATTGACCAAAATGGGTATCTTATATCCTTACACACATTCGTCTGCTCTTCTCACTCCCTTTCTTCCCTCACTGACTCCCTCCCTTCTTCCCTCAGCTTGCTTGTAATGCTTCAGCAAAACCAGCATCACCCCAGACAGAGGAAGTAGTAAGAATAAAGGTCTTCTATGTCTGTGATGGGATTTGCTTATTCTTAGGACCACTTTGGCTTTTTGTGCCTTTTTTATTTATTGAATCCTGTAAATAACACTGAGGCTCCTCATAGCAAATCACGGTGCTGTATTCACTATTACATCTACTCTGAACTGGGGAATTACCATAAGCTAAAATATACAAACTTCCCTTCTGGGTATTTATAAAATAAATCACATTTATAGGAATGCAAACTGTCTAAGTGAAGCCTGCCTTATCCGTAAGCCTTTTGATTGTATTCGGTTTCACTCCTGTGGGCCTGCCTTTCATCTATCTAATCTTTGGATATTCCAGAGTTTCTTAGGCAATTCTAAAGTCTCTTTTCTTGGGATTATTATAAACCTGCTGTTTTAAAATCTTGTTTTATTCTCAAATCTCTAAATTGACTCCTATCTGAGGAACTTTCTCTCTTTTGAGGATCAGGGGTGCATAAGAGTTAGTCTAGTCCGGACAGCAGTTATCAAATTATAATTCTCAAAGCCATGTGGTTATGGGTTTCTCCCAGAGAGGGTGTTTTGGCAGAGTTGAGACTTTTTCAGCCAGAAATAATGGGCTGATCAATCTTTCAAAAACCATTCATATGAATTCAGCCTAGAGCTAGCTAACCTGTGACGTTCATTAGTCATTAGTTTACCAAACACAATATCCTCTGTGTGCCAGAGACTGAGACTCTGTGATGGAGACTGGAAATGTAATTAGGAAATACACATTCCCTGACCCCCCAGAAATAAGTGGGTTAACAGGAGTGGCATGTAGGCCTCCCTAATACTCAGTGCTCTAAGTGAGACAACCTGTCATCATCTCCCTCCCTCTCACTCTCCGTGCACCCTGGAGGCATAGCAGGATTTAATGAGTTTGCAATATTTATAAAGTTGTGATCTTCCCTACTGCAGAGTAGTTTCGCTTTTTGAAAATCAAGACCCGGAGGTACACTGTGATATTTATTCAATATCTCTTTTCAATGTGAAACACAGTTCTTGGCCATTTCTGTTAGTGCCTCTTGTTCTATCTTGTTACCTAACTCTTCAGTTTAGTCTACTTTATTCTTTTATAGTCCGTGTCCTCTCACCAGCCCTACCCCTTACCAAATCACCTTGTTTATTCAATCCCACCTCTCATCCTTTTGTGCTTACAATGGTCCTGGAAATAACAAGTATTCTCCTAGTGGCTCTTCTGTGAAAACCCCCTCCTGAGCAGTTTTGACTCTTTTCATAGACCTAGGATGGGAGAAAAAGCTAAGAAGCAAGGGGATGGCTGTGAATAGCAGTGTATTAATTTTGGTCTCGTCACATCAATGTATGTATGTCCATGTGTTCTGACCTACTCTTTTTAATTTGAGGGGTAGATAGTATTTTTTTTTTCCGTGTATGGGTACTCAAAAATATTCTCTCACAGATGATCCAGAGGGAGAGTCATTGCCTATTGATATTTCAAGTCAGTCAATAAAGTGTGAGTGAGGCAGGAGTAGGGAGGAGCATGCTTAATTGGAAAAGAGCAGGGAGAAGAGAAGAAAGGTTGGAGGAGCATGTAAATAAAAAGTGGGAATGCAGAAACAGGATGCAAGATACAGAAGTATCTGTCTGTGGAAATCACAGGGTTATGGATGCTAAATTTCTTTTTATTCCCAGAGCATATCATGTGCTATTTGTCAAAGCATGACTTATGTCATCTAGGATGTCTCATCCTTCTTCCCCCCTGTAGCCAGAATTATCCAGAACGAAGTAGGTTAAGTTTTGTTCTACCCCTGTGGTAGAGACCTGGTGGTGCAGACATCAAATGGCTTTACATTTTGCCCTACAGCATGCATATTGCTGAAAAGAGACATTGCCTAAAATAGCTCCAAATAGTTTTTGATGAGGGTAGGATATAAACTTAAAGCCACTCTTTCCTGTATTTAACCACAGGATTCCTCTGTGTCTTCATATTTCCTTAACTCTCCAGAACTATGTGAGATCTGAAGAGATCAAAGGAAAGGCTAAGGATTTGATCGCCAGTGTTGCTAGGAAGACCTTAGCCATTGCGGGTACTGTAGGACTGGGAGGTCTTTTAGAGATTCACCTCGTCTTTGCTCCAGTCCTTGTTACATCTTCTCTGTGTGCACCAAAGTCAGACAGTGTCTTTGCTTTATCATCAAGTGATGCCAAAGCTTCCTGTTATCGCCCAGATTTGAGGATTTTGATGACAGCCAGGACTTAATCCCTAGGATAAGTAGGATAAGATCATGTAAGAACTAATGTTTCTGTGTCTTCCCTCTCCACGTTGTTCTCCTTCCCATCCCAGGCTGGCCACTGGCTCACAGTCCTTTAGTCTCAGGGTCCCACGGAGCTGGGATTACAGATGTACCACCATGTGAGTGTCACATGAGAATTTCTCAAAATGCTTTGGGGAAAAAGTAGTGGGGAGTTTTAGAAAGACTATTGAGCTGTATTTGTAAGTGTAGGAACCAGCCATTTGTATCCCAGCTCATAGCCTCACCAAAATGAGATACATCAGCAACTTTTTATATAAAACAAACAAACAAACAAACAAAAATGCTTAAACAAGTAAAGGAAATGCTTAACATTTGTAGTAGGAAACATACTTAAGCTTACAATTAGGAGATAGAGAGGAAGATTTCAAGTTCATGGTCACTCTGGCCTCCCTAGAAACTTTAAGGCCATCCTGGGGTACATAGCAAGGCTCTAACTCAAGAAATATAAAATAATGACTGGGAAATGGCTTAGTGGGTATAGTGCTTGCCACACTAGTGTGAAGACCTGAGTTTGAATCTCAAGAATCGATGTAAAGCTAGTGTTACAGCTTGTGTTTGTAATCCTAGCATCCCTATGGTGACATGAGAGGAGGAGACAGGAAAACACTCTGAAGTTCAAGGGCCAGATATCCTGACATACACAGAGGCAAACAATGAAACAGGAACCCTGCTTGAAACCAAGGCCGAAGGTAATGACTGACACCTGAAGATAACACGTCTGACCTCCGCCACATTCACTCCTGAACTCACATACAAGAATGCACACGTGCACACACACAAACCTCAATGAAAAACCTTCTAAACATTAATAAATTTAACTAAAAAACACATAAAATGCATAATAGGGAGCAATTAAAAGGGCCATGATACCATATTCATAATTATTCTCTTAAGTGTTGCATCTGGAATTTTATCTAAGCCATTTTTAACAGGGAGTCATAAGTATGAGGTTGGTAAGTTTTGGAGGGGACAAGTTGTCTTGTTGATATGGAGGAAGAAGGAGGGGTCATGCGACAGGAAGTTTAAGTGTGGAGAAGATGGGCAGGAAAGACGGAAAAACAGCTGGAGAGAGGGCTGATTAATGCTAAGGAGGTTTGAACAACCCACATGGAAACCTACTGTTTCATTTTTATAAGCTGTGTGTGTGTGTGTGCGCGCGCGCGTGCGTGCGTGTGTGTATGTGCGCGTGCGTGCGTGCGCTGTACTTTAAGTAAGAAATGCTCCACATAGGCTCATGTATTTGAACACTTGATTGCCATTTGTTGGTGCCATTTTGGGTGGGTGGGTTGTGGAGCCTTTAGCAGGTGGAGTTTTGTTGAACCAGGTATATTGCTTGATGTTGGCCTTGAGAGACTGTAGCCTTGCCCCTCTTCCTCACCCTCTTTCCTCTGTGCAGCTGAGATGTGGTCATTCTTCTTCCTGATCCTGCCTCTACACTGCCCCTTCCTCACCATGATGAGTTCTCCATCCCTCTTGAACCATGAGGCAAAGAAAGTCCTCTTTACATTGCTTTTGGGCAAAATGCATCAGTTGAAAGAGGTTGATAGTGTGCATTAAAACACCTGGTTCAAGTACATGCTTTTTGTGCAAATATTGCTTCAAATACTGTGATACAGACAGATATATCAATGACATTAATATCAGACAAAGAAAGGTTCTTTTTATTTATTTGTTTTTAAATTTTATGCTGATTTTTTTTGCATTAGCAGTGTACAGTCCAGATTAGTTTCCTGTATATTTCACTTTATTTCTTCCTGTTTTTAATTGAAGATAGATTCTTATCTCATAAAACACATCCTGATCACAGTTTCTTCTCCTTCCACTCTGCCTAGCTATCCCCCACCTCCCCTTTTCCTCAGCTCCCCTGTGTTTCGTCTTCAGAGAAGGACATGCCTCTAAGAGACAACAGTGAAATAGGGCAAAAGAGATACAACAAGACAAGGCAAAAGTCCTCATCTCAGTGATGGACAAGGAAACCCAATAGAAGAAACAAAGCCCTAGGTGCAAGCAAAATTCAGAGATATCCCACTCCCACTATTAGGAGTCCCACGGAAACACAAAGCTAATAGCTATCACATGTATGCATGGAACATGGTGCAGGCCTACTCAGGCCCCATGCTTGCTGCTTCGGCCTCTGGGGGCCCTGCCTAGCTGACTCAGTGAACCGTGTTCTTCTAGTGGCCTCCATTCCCTCTGACTTGTTTGAAACCAAACTATAATTATGTCATCTTACTTTTTTCCCTGTTTTTCCTTTAACATTCCCATGTTATACTGCCTGCTCTCTGGTCTCTCTTTTTTATAGTTGTTACATATATATGATTTTTTTTCCCCAGTGAGTTAACCAACACTAAGTGGTCAGAGCCGAAATCATATACAAAGAAAAAACTTTAGTCAGACTGAACTGAACAGATTGTATTTTCATATTTAGAAGCATCTCTTTCTTCATATCAATCAATCAATCTGTCTATTTAATATCAAGTTTTAAAGAACACAAAATTACCAAAGACAGAGAATAGCACTATACAAGGTTCCATCTACCAAGAAGAGACAACACAAAATGTGTCTGCATCAAACATAGAGCTGAAAAGTCTGATTAGACAAAGAAGGGCTGAAATGCAGACGCGCCAACGAGTAATCTGGAAGTCTCTCACCATGCTGACAACAGAAGATGGACAATTAGAAGGAAAGAATTAGAAAAGATATATAATAACTCAACTATGCCATCAACTGAGAGATCTAGTGGTAAGTTCTAGAACACTTTGTCCTATAACAGTCTATGCAATCCCCCACTGTCCGCAGAAGCATACAAAGAGAAGTCACACTATCCTGCACCATAAAATGATTCTCAATATATATTTAGTAACTTATGTCATGACTATTGCATCAAAATGGTATCAAGATAGATATCAATAAGTGGCAAACAACTGAAGTTTTCCAAAGAGTTATAGACTTATGCAACACTTCTAGGTAAACCAACACATGGCAAGCAGAGACGCTAGTGAAAATTCAAAAGTTGTGAAAACTGCCTGGAAGTCAAAAGCATTAGATTTAAGTTTTAAACACAGATAAAACCATGTTGAGAGAGAAATTTTACTCTTAGATTCTTAGATTAGAAAGAAAAAAAAAATCTCAAATCAGCATCCCAGCTCCTACTTCAAGAACCCAGAAAAAGAAAAACAAATTAAGGAGAAAGAAGGAAATACAAAGAAATCAGTGAAACTGAGAACAGAAAAGCAATCTGATGCAAAGAAAAAGCCATATCTTTTAAAATAAAAGAACAACATTAGTGTCTTAGTATTCTTTTGCTATAAAGAGATACCATGACTATGGCAACTCTTATAAAGGAAAGCATTTAATTAGGACTTGCTTACATTCAGAGGTTTACTCCATTATCTTCTGGCAGGAAGCATGGCAGCACACAGGCAGACATAGTGCTGGAGAGTGAGCTGAGAGTTCTGCTTCCCATTCATATACATACATACATACATACATACATACATACATACATACATACATAC
>OU015745.1:92245030-92257415 GCA_907169655.1 Acomys percivali
TACATACATACATACATACATACATACATACATACATACATACATACGTATCCTCCAACAAGGCCACACCTCCTAATCTATGTCAAGTAGCACCATTCCCTAATGACCAAGCATTCAAATCCATGCGCCTATGGGGGCCACTGTTATTCAAACCATCCTACTTGAAAACATTTTAAAAGATAAAAAGTGAAAAAGAAAGTATAGATACATGAGCAACATCAGAAAACAAACAAACAAACAAATAAACAAACAAAAAAGTCACTATGGTTGCCAGAGACAATACCACTCAATACAAAATATAAAAGGTGAATGATCTGAAAACTATCAGCAAAGTTGAACACATATTTAAAATTTCTTTATAGACTATGTGATTTCACTAGGGAAAAGAACTCCAATTCTGAAGTAACACTGATGCTGTCCCATCTACTTTATCTTAACTAGAAGACAGAATAGGAATAAACACTCCTTAATTATTTTATGAGAGTATGTTACCTTGGTGCCTAAACTAGAAGAAAAGCACTTTAAAAAATCCACTCCCCCAACTCTAGATTGCTACTCCTGATAATATAGATACAAAGACATTTAAACAAATTTAGCATGTAGAACTCACTGATAGGTAAAAGTAGCCAGCACAGTTGGATTCATTCCAGAGATGGAAGTCTTATTTAATAATCAAAATTCAGGCAATATAATCTCTCAAAGAGAAAAAAGAAAACCTATATGCCCTAATCAACCATTGTAGAAAAATGTGGACAAATTCAAGACTTACTAATAATAGTTTGAAATCCATTAAATAGCAACCAAAGGACAGCTAATTGGAGAACAAAAAGACAAGACATTGATTTGAAGTGAATACTTGCAAATATGTCAAATAAAGAAATATTAACTGGGGTATGTGAAGGCCTTCCAAATCTCAACATTAAAAGGAAATAAAAGTAGACAACAAACCCTAAGCAGATATTCTTCTGAAGATTATACACAGTTCCCAAATAACTGCACAAGGAAAGATGCTCAGCTTTATTGGTCACCATGGAAATTAAAATGAAACCACAGTGGTATATCTGTACGTGCATACAAAATTACTTTTAAAAGTGGCAACACCAAGCACTAGAAAGGATGTAAAGAGGCTAAAAATGTTGGTGAGAAGTAAAATAGCCATATATTCCAAAAAAAGCACTTGGCAATCTCCTGTAACATAAGGGACTACCATATAACCTGGAGTCAAAGGCATCTACTTTATATTAATGAGAATTATGTTCACAAAAACCTGTACATGGATGCTCAGGGCAACAGTATTTAGTAGTAGCCCCAAACTGGAAACAAAGAGTCTAGATACTTATCAATGGTAGTCTTTTTTTTTTTTTTTACAGTTTATTGTTCTTTTAAAAAAATTTAAAATAATTTATTCTTGTTACATCTCAATGGTTATCCCATCCCTTGTATCCTCCCATTCTTCCCTCCCTCCCATTTTCCCCTTATTCCCCTCCCCTATGACTGTGACTGAGGGGTATTACCTCCCCCTGTATATGCTCATAGGGTATCAAGTCTCTTCTTGGTAACCTGCTATCCTTCCTCTGAGTGCCACCAGGTCTCCCCCTCCAGGGGACATGGTCAAATATGAGGCACCAGAGTTCATGTGAAAGTCATACCCGACTCTCCACTCAGCTGTGGAGAATGTTCTGTCCATTGGCTAGATCTGGATAGGGGTTTAAAGTTTACCGCCTGTATTGTCCTTCACTGGTGCCTTAGTTTGAGCGGGACCCCTGGGCCCAAATCTGCCTATCATAATGTTCTACTTGTAGGTTTCTAGGACCCTCTGGATCCTTTTACTTTGCTATTCTCCCATGCTTCTCTCATCTAGAGTCCCAATAGGATGTCCTCCCCTCTGTCCCAGTTTCCTGGTAAGTGAAGGCTTTCATGGGACATGTCCCTTGGGCTAATATGCAGATATAAGTGAGTATATACCATTTGAGTCTTTCTGCTTCTGGGTTAGCTCACTCATTATGATCATTTCTAGCTCAATCCATTTGTCCACAAATTTTGGGAAGTCCTTGTTTTTAATAGCTGAGTAGTATTCCATAGTGTATATGTACCACAGTTTCTTTATCCACACTTCTACTGAGGGACACTTAGCTTCTGTAAGGCAGGAGACACTGTCAAGAGAACAAAGCAACAGCCTACAGACTGGGAAAAGATCTTCACCAACCCTACATCTGATAAAGGTCTAATATCCAAAATATATAAAGAACTCAAGAAATTAAACACCACCAAACCAAATAACCCAATTGAGAAATGGGGCTTGGAACTAAATAGAGAATTCTCAACAGAAGAATATCAAACGGCTGAGAAACACTTAAAGAAATGCTCAACCTCCTTAGTCATCAGGGAAATGCAAATCAAAACAACTCTAAGATTCCATCTTACACCCATCAGAATGGCTAAGATCAAAAATTCAAGCGACACCACATGCTGGCGAGGATGTGGGGAGAGAGGAACACTTCTCCATTGCTGGTGGGAATGCAAACTAGTACAGCCACTTTGGAAATCTATCTGGTGCTATCTCAGAAAACTGGGAGTAGGGCTTCCTCAAGACCCAGCTATTCCACTCCTTGAAATATACCCAGAAGGTGCACCAGCACACAACAAGAAAATTTGCTCAACCATGTTCATAGCAACCTTATTCATAATAGCCAGAACATGGAAACAGCCTAAGTATCAATGGTAGTCTTGTCGTATTTTGCTTTGCATTGTTGTGATAAACATCATGATCAAAAACAGCTCTGGACAGAAAGGTTTACTTCATCTTCAGACCCTCAAGTCCTAATGGCTCACTGAGGAAAGTCAGGGCAGAAGCTGAAGCAGAACCACTGAGGAGAGCTGCTTTCTGGCTTTGCACTCCATGTTGTGCTCAGTTTGCTTTAAATGCCACCAAGGACCACGTGCCCAGGGCTGTCACAGCCCACAGTAGTCTGGCCCCTTCCATATCAATCATCAATAAAGAAAATGTCTCACAGACTTGTCTATGGGTCCGTCTGATGAAGGTGTCTTTTCAATTGAGGTTCCTCTTTCCAATATGATCTTAGCTTGTTTCAAGTTGGCAAAAAACACTCACCACCCCCAAAAAAAACCCCACCCAAACCCCCACAATCAGCACATTTGTGTGTGTAAATTATGCTACATTGGTATCATACAATATTATTGAGCAACAATCAGAAAATAACTATTAATGCATCTCCAAGAGTATGAAAAGCCCTTCTCAAAATGTTCTATGCAGAATGATCCACATACTTCTGTGGTGACAACATTATGGAAATGGAGAACAAGGTAATGGCTTTTAGGGATTAAGGAGAGTGTACATGGGACAGGAAGGGAAGGGAAGTGCTTGAGACTACCAGCATACAACACGAAGGGACCTTGTGGTGATGGAGATGTTCAATATTTCATCTCTTAGTGTCAAAACCCTGTATAAAATACTGCAATACAATTCTGCAAGCTATAGTGACTGGGGACACTGAACAAAACACACGGGGTCTTTGTGTCATTTATTACTTCTTCATGTGAATCTATAATTATCATTTAATAAAAAATTTAATAAAAAAGCAAATATCCTCCTTTCATTAGTGTACTACTTATGAAAGAAAAACTTGAAGCAATCTAAATGTCCAGAAATGAGAGATGCTCAAATAAATTAAATTATATTCATAATAGAACATTGCGAAACTTCTAAAATGATTTTAACTAAATGTGTTAAGTGATATCACAGAATATTCCTATAATAAATGAAAGAAAACAGTTTACAAAGTTCTTTATACATTATGATCTCAATTATGTTTAAAAATTACAGCAACAAAATTAGAAGCTGTAATATTGCTGTAGGCACAGAAAACTAGACCAGCGTCACAAAGCAGGAAGCCGAGGCAGCTCCCCATACACAAGGATATGTGGGAGGTAGGTCAAGGATACACGTTTAGGAACACCATCCTGGAACTGTTTGTAGGAACTTTGAAAACAGACAAATTATATTCAGACCACTTACGTGATAGCACGCACAAACCGGACTCAGACAAAACCCTAGCGTGGAGAGGTGGTGTAGGTACAAAGACCTATCCATGGCCGAAGGGCTGTTGGCAACTGAAAAATGCTGGAAGAGAGGGAATCAGTTTTCTTGAAGAATGTGACCCCTGGTAGGACAGCCATACTCCATCAGAAGGGCCCACATCCAAGAGCACATGGGCACCACAAATTGGACTTAATGTCTTTTTTTAAAATTCTATTTTTTTGTTGTTTGCTGCTTTTGAGATTGTATTTGAATCACAGAATTTCTCCTTTCCCTTTCCTCCCTCCAAACCCTTTAATGCACCCATCCCCCTCTCTCCTTCAAATTCATGGCCTCTTTTCTTATTAACTTATTGCATGCTTATATGTACACATGTAAGTATATGTGTATATATATGTATATATTATTAAACATCAAGCCTGAAAACATGCTATACAATATGGACTTATTAGATTATATGTATACATACATACACATAATATGCATACATACACATCTATACACACACACACACACACACACACACACACACATATATATGCTAAATATAGACTTCAGATGGTTTAAAGGTGAATATGCTGATTTGGTTGATTAATCAATCCCATTAGTCATGTGATGCTGATCCCACCAGCTGATCTCACCCCTTTTTTAAATGAAAATGAAATCCAGGTGGTTGAGAAGGGCTAGAGTTGACTGAAAGACAAGGTTTCCTGGAATATCTGGCAGAGCATCTCTAGAGGGAGCTACCACTTCAGTTAGTGGGTTGAATGGGCAAGATCTGCCCTCAGTGAAGTTGGACCCTGTCCAATCTGCTAGACACCTGGATGGAGTAACAGGCTGAGGACCTGTGAACCCTGTCCTGGAACCACAGCACCCTCCTCTCTCTCCCTTCAACGTTAGGACCCCAGTTTCTGTAGATTCTGGATGTTGAGACTTTTACTAGATGCCCTTGCAGGCCTTCGCCCCTTCACTGCTTTCTGGAGTCTTTGGCGGTGGCTTTGGGCAGTGGTAGGCTCCTTGACCACCAGGAATTCTGTTGTGGGCCTGTCTAGCTTTCTGTAATCAAAGTAATCAATTCTGATAGTAAATATCTTTTCATAGGTCTCTCTCTCTCTCTCTCTCTCTCTCTCTCTCTCTCTCTCTCTCTCTTTCCATCTCTAGCTCTCTTGCTTTCTCACTCTGTCTTTCTACCAATCTGTTCTATGTAACCAAAACATTTTAAGTTTTGGAAATTCAAAATGTAGAGCTATTAGAATAAAATGTGGTCAACTCTCTTTTCTATCTTGGTAAGACAAAAAAATTTCCAACTGTCTCAAAATATAGAGGCAAGAAAACAAAAGATTAATACACTTTGTTCTATAGAGAATTGTAGGAATATGTCACAAAGCACTGCAGAGGAAGCAGAAAGACAGCTGACACATTTGGGGGGGAGACCTTCAGAATACACGACACGGCTGAAAGATGATGTTCCTGAGGTACAAAAATCTTTTGAATCCTGAGAAATGAAGGGGGAAAATGACAGAAAATGGAGAAAATGACACGAACTGACAAGCCACACACACACACACAAATGTCTAGGTGCTTCTCAACCAGGTACAAGTGTTCAAACTCACTGATGGAGTGGCACATGACAGCAGTGATGAACGCCACCTCTTTCACAAGCAGCTAGCACAAGTCAGGAAGTGTGAAATGACATCTTGTATTGGTAGGACTGAGCAACAGGCACAGTCAAATACTGGCTGCTGGGATGCATGCCACCTAGTTCAGCTTTGTCCTCCCTAAGCTTTTTTTTTTTTTAACCTTGCCTGCTATAAAAACCTTGTATACAAGACAGAGCTGGACCTCAACCCATCCCCTATTCCATCTTGGAGGGCAAATGTGCTGTGAGTGGTAAAGCCATCTTTCTGTGGCCTAGGGGTCTTGGTTCTTTACCACCATAAAACTGTAGCAGGCCTAGTATGTTTCACGATTAAATACATCATGACACATCTGTCAGGAATGGTCAGGTGTGTGCGATCTTTACCTATTTACAAGTTTATATGTTAGCCTGTCACAATTCCGTGGAGGCCAGCACAAGAGACTTGCGTAGGAACAACAACAGCTTATTACTTAGTGCTATTGTATACTGTTTGTGACCATCGTTTTGAGTTTCAGTTCCCAGAGGTCAGATCAAAGAATGATGGGTAATGCTATCAAGGCGGGATCCTGAGAGTATAGAACTTGGATATTTCATATTAGATAGTAGGCATAGCAGCCTTTGATGTGAGGAAAATGCCATTCCTGTTTCTGAGCCTGCAGTCCATAAAATCATCCTTAGAAAGATAGCCTGGGGCAAAGGGTACTTGGTTCATTTCTAAAGCTATCAAGAGTTCTAGGAATAGTCACATAGTGGAATATTATGCAGCTGTTTAAAAAGGACATCTTTTATTAATTGATCTGGGGTTTGTTTCTCTTCTGCCCTCCCTGGTGCTGGATTAAAAGCATAACCTGTTTATTACTCTTTGCCTAAGGAAGAAGAGAACAAGGAAATGTACAGAAGGAGGTAGAAACTGGCTACTTGAAGGGGCCCAGTGGTAAAAGAGTCCAAAAGAACTGGCTGAGAGGAGTTAGGGAGAAGAGATGTACATGGTGCGACACTTTCCCGAGGGTACTCTTTGCATTGCTTTTGGTGTACTGTATTAGTATCTCACAATTCCACTTCTTCCCCTATCTGAGAGAACCCAACTGGAATATGGATGAAATTTAAAAGATGGACACTGACAAAACTAGTTGTGTCACAAATAGACGGTGTAACCATGATGAGTAGGGTTGGGGGAAAAGGTAAGCAACTTGGGAAAGAATTGCTTTAATTAAATACCACCAGACTAAAAACAACAAAAAGCAAATATTTCAGTTAGTTGGTGTTTCTTTTGGTTATGTGTAAACACATTTTCACTTATGTGCTCACATAGATGTGAGCATTTCAAAAAGTGTCCACTGAGAGAGTTTAGGAGCAGCCAATCCTTGCTTTATAAACCACCCCAGACCTGAGCGAGATCATCAGTGCTATCCTAGTTGTTCCATTTAAGAGACTGGAGTTCAGGAGAGAGCCTGACTCCAGGACACAGGAAGAGAACACTCCAGAAAAGCCTCACAGAACCAGAGGTTCAGTGTGGTGAGCATGTCCTGAAGACACAGGTGCTGACCTAAAGGAACTATGGTGAAGCATGGGACAATGTAGTCACCAACATGATGATGGTATTGAATTATAGTTCACAGAATAAAATAAACACATGCGATGACAGTGATTATTTCCGTGATTGATTGCACAGTAAAGGCAGGAGAAGCGGTGCTCCTTCCCTGACAGAGTAATTCCAGTTATAAAACATGGAAGGGACGTGGGACATTGGAAATACAGTGACCGTTATGTAAATGTCATAGGAATCTACAGAGGGATTTGGCCCCAGAGGATGAGTTTGAGAGCAACTGTGGCTGTAGGGTAAGTTTGACCAAGTCTGACCGAGTCTCACCAAGATGGTTATCAAGGTGGGAATAGTAATCTTAGAGAAAGAATTCAGCAGGCAGGGCTTAAAGTAGTCAAAATCATGCCCAGCATTCACATGCTCTGCCAATACCATATACCCCCCAGACAGCATGAGACCATGCTACAGTGTGACTTCTGTGGCATTGTTACCCATAATGCACATCTCCCTCTGATGATTATACATGCTGCAGAAGCCCATGAGCAGATGTCTTAGTTACCTTTTTATAAGGGTTGGGCAGGGTGTAGAATATGGAGGTTTAAATGGGAATGGCCCCGTGGGCCCTTATGTTTAAATACTTGGTTCTCAGTTGAGGGAAAGGCTAATGAGTGAACTTTTTACTATTTTTGCCTCCCTTCTAGGCCCAAGGTATTTCAAGATAAAGTATATTTTAAAATATTCATGTTTTCAAACAACAAATTAAAATGCTCTATATAAAGTTTGGAATCCCTAAACACTTTAATAAAATTCATATTTAATAACTTTATCCAAGGAATAATTTGTTTTTAATCTGATGGGTTTTTAAAATATACTGAAAAGTAGAAATCACAACAGACAACTGCCTGCCATTCCAATCCAGTTCTGGTCATGTTCTGTCATATTTTCTTTTTAATATGAAATGTTATAAAGACACTAGGCTTTCTTTCTCACGTTGATTTTTTTGTCACATTCCTGCATCTCCTTTTAGAGAAGTCAGATGTACTTTCCACTCACATTTTGACATTTCAACATGCATATCTGTCATGTACACATTGTATACACATATATGCATACATAAGGATACATAATTTACCATAATCAAAGCTTTAAATCGTTTACTGCGTTTTCAAAAAATAAAAACAATAGTATAAACCTTCTTCTACATTTTTCATAATTAAGCATCATGCTGCCAGCTTATATCTGTGTTCTGTTCATGTTAAATTCTGTGCGTCATTATAACACATGCACTCAACTCTCTTTCTGTTGAAAGAGATGAGCTTGTTTTCTTTCTCCTTTCCTCCCCTTTGCTACTATAAACAATCTTTCGATGATGTCACAGGGAAACTTCTTATGAGCATGTGTGTGCTTCTATACTAAGCCGGGTGGGAAGGAGTGTCTGTGTAGCAGGCGTATGCAGCTTCAACATTAGTCTCCGTTGCCAGAGTTCTCTCCAACACAGTTACACCAATTTGTACTCCCGCTGGCAGAGTAAGAGCTCTCCTTCCTCCACATCCTTGCTAACACTTCTATCATCAGACATCTTTTAAATTTGCCAATCTGATGAGTGTGAAGTGATATTTCATTTTTGTTTTAATTTGCATTTTTCTGCTTAGTAATGAGGCTGAACATCTTTCTATCGAATTCTTGGTCATTCGAATTCGCAATTTTGAAAATTTCTTCATTGTAACCAGCTAACACCCTCTGACAACTTTACACGTACCAGTCTCCACAAGCTGCCGTGCCTGGTCACGCTGATGGAGGTGAGTTCAGTGTTGGACCACTGTCCTTGAGTTCAGATATCTGACTGGTGAATGCTAATTCAGATGCTAAAAGGTCTGAAACTCACTACATATGAACAATAATTATAGCGATATGGAATATTTCTCCAGAAGTGTCTGAAGAAGGACGTGACAGCTCTTTAAAAACATGTCGACAGGCTCACAGCAGGCAGAGGGTGTCTGTGTGTGAGTATTATTCCAGAGAAGCCAAGGCCAGTGCTAGAAGTTTCTATGAAGAATACTTGAACCCAAAACTCGGGGGATTTAATGGTTGCCGGTTCCTGTTGTGCCCAGGGTGAACTCTGCAGGGGCCTGCGTTAGGTAGTAGTCAGGGAGGATCTGGTGTCTCATCCAGCACACAGGTCTATACTTCAATACATCGAGGACAATTCACAGATGGAAGTTCCAGGAAATACACAAGTGACTCATATTCATGCTCATGGTCATGGTTGCTCCGTTACGACAATCCTTGGGGTGACAGTGAGTCAGCCTTTAATGTTCCTAAAAATTTTCAGCCAAACAAATAAAGCTAAATTGGCAAAACCAAAGTGAGGCAAGAACTCCAAAGTCACACTAGATTTGCATAAGGGCATTTGAACCTCGTCCCACCCCACTTCAATTCCAAGTGGTGCTCTGCTAGGGTCCTAGGATTCCTCAAGCTGGGTAATATATGTACCCAGTGATAGCGCTTTATCTTTTCTACCAAGGGATATGAAGCCCAGGAGATAAATGGTGGATAGAAAACCCTTAGGGGATGTTTTATCATTAAGCAGATTGGAATGGAGTTGCTTTTGAGGAACTAAGGGCACTTCATAAATGGGTTCGGGGTACAGCATGAATAATTTTAGTTAGTAGGAGAGTTTCCTGATAGATTCCAAAAGCCCTTCATGAATGTTAATGGAAATTGGAGACTAGGTTTCAGATCTTTAAAAAGAGACTGACTGGATGTGCAGGTGATGGCTTTACTATTACTCTTCTCTGAAGACAACTCTTTGGGGCAATCACCAAAGGTCCCACCAATGCCCCAACATTTTCTGTAGCCTTTAATACTTGCCATTCTTTGGGTTCTAATGCTTGCAGGCACTTCCTCCTATGTGGCCATAGTTTATGTCTGTGTGTGGCACTTGTGTGTGTGTGTGTGCGCGTGCGCATGTTGATGTGTGGTATATACATGTAGAGGCCCAAAGTTGACATTGAGGATCTTCCTCCACCATTGTCCACTTTATTCATTGATGTGTAGTTCACCAGTTGCGCTCACTGATACGGCTAGACTCTATAGGCAGCTTGCTCCAGTGGTCTTATCTCTACCCTCTAAACTGGAATTACAGATGGGCCACCATGCTCACCTCATATTTCCCTGGGTTCTGGGAAATCTAAGTTCCAGTCTTCACACTTACCACTTACGTGGCAAGCACTTAGCTATTGAGCCAGTTCCTCAACCCCGTATTTAGGATTTTAACTAAAGGATCAAGTGTCAGATACTGACTGTTTCTTACGATGATGATGATAATGATGATGATGATGATGATGATGATGATGATGATGATGATGATTAGTTTTTGGATGTTTATTGTTGGTTTTTTGCTTTGTTTTTTGAGATGGGGGGGTCTCTCACTCTGTAGCCCAATTTGTACCTATGCTCACAGGAATCTTCCTGTCCCAGTTTCTCAAGTACTGGCATTACAGGTGTGTGCCACCACTTCCGTATTCTACTATTCTTGTGGTATGGCCTGTGAAGTAGCTGGTAGAATCCCTGATGTTCCCAAATACCTGCTGTGCTATTTGACCATACATTTTTTTTTTAAATCATTTTTCCTGGACTGTTAAGGGTTGGCTAAGTTGTCATTTATTTGCCAGCTCCCCTTACACACTGGGCACTGGCAGTGATACTGGGATCCTCATCTCAAGTTTCTTTTTTTAAACAGACCACTATCATTTTCTTTCCCAATATTTACCTTTACTTACATATATTGGTATTGTGTTTGCATGTTTGCCTGTGCATGATGTACATGAGTGGGTTCCTTCAGATGCCAGAAGATGGCACCAGAACCCCTGGAACTGGAGTTTCAGATGGTTGTTAAGTTGTCATGTGGGTGCTGGGAATGCAACCCAGATCCTCTGCAAGAGCAGCCAATGCTCTTAAGTACTGGGCCAGCTCTCCAACCCCGACCTCAGAGATTTTACAGCTGTTGCTTATTTCATTTTAATTAATTAATTACTCATTTTGGAAAGAAGAAAAGTAACATCATGCAAGCTAGTTGCTACCTATCTGCAGCTGAGATCTGTGCGCTCTCTTCCATTAGGGGAGCCTTTCCTATGAATTCCTGTGGGGAGGAACCCCTTCCTAGCCTTCCAGGAAGGCCCACATACATCAGATGCTGGGGTGAGCATGGTTCCAGCTTCGGAAGCAAGGCCCTGCTCCTCAGAGCCTCCTTAACACGGGTAGACAGAAGTGAGTCTGCAGACATATTATTCTGGGCTCAGGACACACAACAGTTGAAGGGAGACACCCAGAGAAAAGAGAAGAAGTCAGAACCAGCTGGTTAGAAATGCAGACGATCAGGAATGCCAACACCAGGAGGGTTGAGAAATTAAAGGATTGAGTCAGGGCGGGGGGGGAGTTGGAAATTTATGTAAATACAGTGAATAAAAAGACGGCTTTGAGAAAAAGATTAGCATAATTATGATTCCAAGAGTGTAAGATTTTGGCTAGATCATTAATTTGGATTCACTGGCGGCAGTAAGTGAAGAAGCTGGGGGGAAGTTGCTGAATAAATGCTCATGGAGTTGACTGAAATGTATGGATTTGCTCTACATTATTCTACAGCAGCATTCTGTCTCCTTCCTGTAGGATGCGCTTGATGTGGCAGTCACTGCGAGCTCCAAAAGATCTAACATGTGCAGGGCACCAAGATGTGGGCACTTGGCTGTTTCTCACTGCAAGCCTCAGAAGATCATCTCCCATTTATAACAATTCCAAATGTTTGAAGAACACAGTTTGTAACCGATGGGATGCACAGAAAAGAGAGGCCACTGCAGAGGGAGACACTAAGCTCTACAATCAGCAGCCACAGTATTCAGGATAGGGCTGCTCATTTTTCACTGTCTTGATGTTAGGAAATGCCTTGCCTTTTGGACTGCCTGATAAGACTTAGGAGGAGTTTGAAAAGGGGGCTGCTATTCCACAGTCCTCTTCTGAGTAGATCAGTAGAATGTTGGAGGAGGAGGAGGAGGAGGAGGAGGAGGAGGAGGAGGAGGAGGAGAAGAAGAAGAAGAAGAAGAAGAAGAAGAAGAAGAAGAAGAAGAAGAAGAAGAAGAAGAAGAAGAAG
>OU015745.1:92266265-92278477 GCA_907169655.1 Acomys percivali
CTCTCTCTCTCTCTCTCTCTCTCTCTCTCTCTCTCTCTCTCTCTCTCTCTCTAATGGTATGCAGATTGGTGTGTTTTCTAGAGGAGAAAACTATTCTGGTCACTGGTGCCAGATGTGAGGTGAAAAGTTTGGTTTAGAAATAGGATTGGGGAGGAATAGGAGGATACAAGGGATGGGCTAACAATTGAGATGTAATTTGAATAAATTAATAAAAATAAAGTAAATTTCAAACATATTCAAAAAAAAAAAGGAAAAAAAAAAAAAGAAATAGGATTGGGGCTGGAGAGATGGCTCAGATGTTAAGAGCACCACCTGCTCTTCCGTAGGTCCTGAGTTCAGTCCCAGCAACCACATGGTGGCTCACAACCATCTATAATGAGATAATAAATAAATTAATAGGATCGATTTTGACTAGGGAAGGAACATTAGAAATTTTGGTTATTTGGGCTCTTATCTTTCACCACCTCTTAAGGACTCCCTGTTTACATTTCTGTCAGAGCAGTTGCTGGGTGATCAACAAGAACATGTCAGTTACTTTCACTCATCCGGGCCCTGAGCTTAGGTTTAGAAGACACAGATCTATCGCTATATTGGTGTAGAAGTATCTGCCGGTCAACTTGAGCATCTGTATTAACACGGGGGTATTGAGGTTATTTTCTGTTGGGACTAGTATGTTACTACAACCTATCTGTATATATTAGTAAACATTAAAGCAAACCCAAATTTAGATTTTAATCAAGGTTGTAGAGAGTTGAGACATAGTTTTACAGAGTTAACTATCTGCTTCACCTGCCTCCTTTCCCTTGTGCCTTGGAGAAACTAGGGACAGCCTGGAGTTAAAGTGCTTATGATTTCATATCCTCCTATCGCTTCTCCCAGCACAGACTATTCTTCTCCTTGTTAAGATTCACAAGGAGCTATTTTTCCTTTGATAACAGACACCCTCCACCTCCGTTGCTACTTTCCCCTGCTGTTCTCTCTTGTTCATGTGCTGGCCGCAGCAGGTGGCTGTGGCTTTCTCTTGCTATGATGGTTTCTAATTGTCATATATACTATATTCAGATTTACATAACTCTTCATTGTAAGCAAACTAACTGCTTAGAGAAGGTTTATTTATCAACCAACATTAACAACAAGAAGAGAACATTTGTATACCACTGAAAATGGTAGAGAGTATCCCAAGAATTTTTTCTCTCCTCTGGCCCCAGATTTTTTTGTTTATTACCCTGTTCTCCTGCATTGTAAATATGATCAGTTGTCATGATTTTGTGTATTTCTCCCCAAAGGGATTTTTTTTTTTTACAGATGCACCCAAGGTTAGTGTTGCATTTGTCAAAAAGAATATTTTCTAAATGGACTCAGCATAACTATATGAATAATTTAAAAGCAGAGTTTTACCAGCTGGTAGCGAAGGGAGATGTCAGAGATATCAAGTGTGGGAAGGAAGGAGTCTTCTGCTGCCTCCCTGAAGATGGAGGTTGCCATGTTTCGGGGACTGGTGGGAAGTGGAGAAGCTGAGAACAGGCCCTGGATGACAGCCAGTGGAGAGATGGAAATCTTCATCTGATACTGTTCAGGAGTTGAATTCTGCCAACAGTCTGAATGAGTGGGTTCTTTTGGAGTTTCCCATCAGCCCAGCCTGGCAGCCATCTTGGCGTTAGATTGTGAGAACTTGAGCACAGCACCTACCTAAAACCCGTGTCTCCCAGTGTCCGACCTACATAATGATGAGGTTAGTGAATGTTTGGAAGTTTGTAGGAATTTGTATTGCAGTGATAAGAAAGTCATAAAATGGATATTAGACTTTTTGAGCAATGGGACAGGTTCTCAGTTTTCTACTCAAGATTTTTATGGCTGTGGGGAAGTTTATTAACTCCTCTGCCTCTCTACTCTACATCCATAGACAGGAATGGGAATGGAAACACATATGCTTTCCAGAAGGAGTGAGGCCATCAGCTAGGAGATATGTGGCAAGTGCGCACAGAAGATGAGTGTGTAAGAAATGCCAACTGTTTGTGTTGTAGCGCTGTCAAAACATCTAGCCCAGCAGGGTCACACGGTAGGTTCCCGTTGCATGCTGGGGCATATCAACTTCCCTTTGTCTCCTCATTGTTCCTGGGCAGTTCCCAGTTGTACTAACTGCCTCCTTTCCCTCCTATCTCTTACACTTTGTGCATATTGATTTTGAGACTGGAAGGGAAACATTTATCATTCTTAATTGCAATAAAATCATTACAATGGTGTTAAGCATTCAAATAGAAATTAAGTTCCACTGCATAATGCAAAGACTACTATTAATCTGTGCCTGTAGCCAAGCCCAGGAAGAGTGATGCAGATGGAATGGTTGTGATGTGTTAATACTGTCATGATGCTAAGGAAGAATTTTCAATCTGAGACAAACAGTGATAAGTTACAGGCGAATCTTTCTGTTTCAAGATGGAGAATTGGCCAATACATTCCCTCAGCAAGATGGCAAAACAAGAAAAAAAAAATCTTAAAAACAAAATAAAGACGACATTTAATTCCCAAGTAATTATCAATACTGCTGGTGGAAGATAAAGTCTCAGTGGTAATATGTAAAGATTTATCTTCGTCCTCAGACAGAGTACCAAAGAAGCTGATTAGCGCTAGTCTTCTGGGCTCCGATGTCCCCGAACAATCAGCATCTCAGGCCCTTGAATCTGGCAGGCAAGAGTCTCAACTAGGGTTAGACAGGGGTTTTACAGGATATGAGTCCAAGATAGTTTGTGGGACCCCCTGTAATAAGAAGATAAAATTATAAATTCAAATTTTAGGTAGAAAAAGGAGGGCTTATTCTTAAGGGAAATAAAGTCAATTATACATTTCTAAAAGATAATAAAATATCAAAATCAGTACAGAATCCAGAAATACGGGTTATTGTTATGATTAATTTCCTGCGTTCTGTAACACTATGATGCTGCTCTTGCCCCTACATATTTGGTATGTAATCTTTGATTATTACCTCATGACAACTGTTGGGTAATATAATTTCCAGAGAAAAACCTCACATTTTCAACCAGCATGGTTGACAGAGACCTTCCTAAGTGTTTCAGACAGAACAAGCCGATGTAGAACCTTGTATGGAAGGCCACAGTTGTGTTGTGTTTGACAAGGTGTTTCCGGGAAGGCACTTCATGCTCCCAAGGAAATCCTTGGAGAATGCATTTCTTTGGCTCTCTCTTGATGTGACTTCCAATGCTGCACTGCAGTGTCCAGCTTTGTTGACCAGGTCCTTAGCACCCTTTCTCCTTTCATTTTATCACAGTTTCCTTTCTGGGTTTCGGAGAAACATCTCCCTTGGGTCTTCCTTGGAGTCAGTGGTGAGGTTCAGTTGCTCCTTAAGTCAATTCATGATCAATTTTTGTGGTAGGCTCAGTGGGTATGAAAGAACACTCCATGTCACAGCCCCCCCCCCCCCAGAGTCCACAGGGGTGACAAGCAGACTGATGCAGAGCGACTGAGACGCCTCCTCCCTTCTCCCACTCAAGAGTGGACCTTCACCAGCCTTGGTAGGAGTCAGAAAAGACAAAGCCCACGAAGCTTCATTGGCTCAATAGTAGTGGTCTCTTCCTTTAATTTACCCTCGATCAAGCATTCCCCCTTGTCAAACTTGATTGCCATCTGTTCTCCAAGAGAGTAAATGATCTCTCCAGTTTGTTTCTGGCCCTGAGCCACCTCAGTGCTTTCCTCCATCAGGATGGGCATTCCCCAATATCTACCTATTCCCACCCCTCAAATCTTACCTCAATACTCCAGTTCAAAGAAACCCTTCCTGCCTTCACCTAGAAGATGTGTAGGACCCAGTGAGTACCTGCTAGCCTCAGTTTCCACAGGTATGCTCCTGGAATTGCTTTGTACATCATTAATTAAAGGAGAGATAAACCTGTTTTTTAGGATTCCAAGTGCGGGATCGGAACTGTCTCGTGAGAGAACAGGTGAGGTTAATTCACTAGAAGAGCAACCACCTAGTGCAGGAGCTTAATTGTTGCCAGCTGAAAAGATCCCACGAACAGACTCTGGGAGGAGATAAATGAGCCAGAACTGGAGGCGGGGCTTTTTGAAGACTTGGGATAGATTTGGCTGTTCATCGCTACACTTCAAGATGCTCCTAGAGAGAACTGCTCGAGGGAAGGCTTCGGGGCTCCGGCTCCTGCTGAGGTTCTGGGTTCTGGTTACCCCAGGTTCCAGCAGAAGAAATCCTGTGGCTCGGAACTGATATCCTTAAGGTTTTGTTATTGTGTCCATTAATCCTCATTTCCTATTGTTTTGGTTAGTCGGGTTATAAGTGACGTATGCTTGGTCACTAAGTTGTTAATAAAATATATTGGTTAAGAAAATTGAGCCTACAAATAATCTTTATGCTCCCACATTCACAGAAAAATTTGTCAGCTAATAGAAAAATAAATGCAAAAACATTTAACCTACAAGTTCTGATGTATTCATTTATTCAACACATCCTTGTGAGAGTAAAACAAGCCAACGTCATACCTTTATTGCATTTATTCTTTTAGAAGGACAGTGCTGATGTCAGTTACTGTGGAAATAAAGGGTTTGTTGTGGTGTTGTTTGGGTGTGTATATGTGATGCATGTGTGTATGTAAGTGTGTGTGTGTGCATGCTGATGCACAAGCATGGAGTCCAGAGCACGGTGGCTGTCTCCTTCTGTTACACTCCATCTTTTACTCTTATGGCATGGTCTCCTACAGGAGCTTACTGTTCCTTGGCTAGGCTGGTGGCCAGTAAACCCTAGAGAATTCCCTGTCTCTGACTATCCTGGTGCTGGGGTTGCAGGCACATGTGTCCGTGCCTAGCTTTTTATGTGGGTGCCAGGAATTGAAACACAGGTCCTCATGGTTGCATATCAAGCAAACTTACCATGGAGCCAAATTTTCATCCCCAAGACCTAGTCTTTGAAGAAAAAAAAATACACCTTATAAGCTGGTGTCCAGAATCCTTTGTCTGTCCTATGGAAAAGAGAGGCAGATGGTTGTATAGGGATACCAATTAGACAGATAAAGGAAAGCAATCATTTAGAACAGAAGAAATAGCATATACAAATATCCTGAGGTAGGGAACTTTTGCATTATACATGCTAAAGGATTCTTGTTAGATTGTGAACATCTGATTGCATTTTATGTATGGCTATGTCTTCTAATCCTGTAAATTTCTAGAATATAAAGATGGAGCCCAAGCATTTCTGCATGCCCAGTGCCTATCATAGTACCTAGCCTGTGCTTCTTAAATCCTTGCCTAACTGACTTAAACCTTATTTGCTAAATGAAGCAAAGTAAAGCCCATGTCAGAGTTGTATAATTTTTTTTGATATCTCATTGATACCCAGATACACATATCTTCACGCCTGACATTTTTATAGCTAATAACATATTACAACTGTCGTGTTTCCTCTCTCTCACTGTGTTTTAAACAATAGTGTTGTATAACAAATGGTGTGTAATATTCAGTGAAATGTGGTAGGTGTCTTCATGTGACTGGAGCCTTCATTGTCTGAGCAAAGGAGCACCTTTCATAATTTTTAATATCCAGCCATTTTTGAAGTCATTAGTTTGCTTCCATTGATAAGTCTCAGTGAGGATTCATAGAATTGGAGAGGGCAAGAGAAAGTCAGAAAAAAAATTGGTTCCACTTTTTATTCTCTTTAAAGTGTGATGGAAACCAGGTTTTCTGTCTCTCATGAGTTGCCAGTACTTCCTTCCACTGTGGAGAGCTTCTGCCTTCAGCTCTAGGGCACTGTCCCCCCCTTCTCTCATTTTTCTCAGGTTTCTGGACAGGGTTACTTTACGTTTCTATGGTAGGATCCTGCTCTCAGCACAACTGATTGGTTCAGCCTGCATTTGAATCAAGGGTGTTCCTTTCTATTGGACTTGGCTTCTTGTCAATCAGAGAGTGATATGTTAGTTAGCATTTTGAATTCCTGACTTCTAAAGTACAAAATTTGTGAAGTTTGGTGTCCACTTCTTGTGATGGAAACCAAGAGGCACAGCAAGACTCCCCATGGCCAAACAGAACAGAAGTAAACTTGTAAGGATGAAAGTGATGCACACATGATGGTACTGGGGTCCTGTGCGCAATTCTGCCTGTGCATTTGGTGGTTAGAATAAAGAGGATAATTGCTTTGCTTTACAGTGCAAAGGCGGATGGCTGATGCCTCTCCAACAAAGGAAAGGTTAACAAGAGAAAAGTGTAAAATTTTATTTGATCATAGTTTTACATGATACAAGGACTTTCATATCAAAGATGTAAAGAGTCAGTGAAATATCTTTTTACGCTTGTGTTCGGTGAAGCATGGGCAGCCAAGGATAAACCTGTGTAGCTGTTTCCTCTCGACTGGGCATTATCATTGCCGTATTGACTCAGAGCAGCTGTGATTACTCCCAGGAGACCCTCATAAGGCTGGGCCCATTAACTCCCTTATGGAGGGATTGCGAAGGGTCATGAGGCTCATGAAGCCCACAAGACTCTGGAGAGCTCTCCTGAGGTTGTACAAATGGTCAACAATTGCCAGGAGGAAAGGAGAGTTGGTGCATTAACTGACAGCAAGGTGTGCCGGGAACACCAGGGATGCGGGTTTGGAAAGTGGTCATCCATGCTGGGGGGGGGGGCCTTTTGGAGTTACTCATACCTTCTCTTCGTAGCAACAGTAGACTCCCTAAGATGGAGGTGGATAAGATCTCTTCTTGATTGTGTCATTGCCTTTTAAAAATTAATTAATTAATTAATTATTTTATTAATTTGTTCATATTACATCTCAATGGTTATCCCATCCCTTGTATCCTCCCATTCCTCCCTCCCTCCCTCCCATTTTCCCCTTACTCCCCTCCCCTGTGACTGTGACGGAAGGGTACTTCCTCCCCCTGTATATGCTCATAGGGTATCAAGTCTCTTCTTTGTAGCCTGATATCCTTCCTCTGAGTATCACCAGGCCTCCCCATCCAGGGGACGTGGTCAAATATGCCTTTTTAACGTAGGGTGATGAGAAATATGTTCCTCAGGAAGTCACCAGAAAATGGGGAAGCCAAAAAAGACGTGACCTAAAGTTAATAGACTGAGTAGAGGCATGCCGCAAAGACTGCCTTTTCTGTTTCTTCTTGGCTCCTCTGTGTAACATTCCTTCTGTGTGTGGGATAGGATCCCTCTAGAAATCAGGTTCTTTTAGTTAAGGTAGGTAGGCTGGAGACTTTCTTTATTGTTAGTGCCTACAAAAAATGACGGGAGATTAGTGGACAAATTTTAGCATTTAAGGCTCTATTTGAGAACAGATTCTAGTTTCTATAACCAGTCTTGGGGAAGAACAATTCCAGTGTCCATGTCTCATTGTAAATGTGAAATGAGGACAGCAGGGTATCAGAGGGTCAGAGACAAACTACTTCAAAGGTGGCTTCTAGGATCTTTATTTAGTGTAGTGGTTCCCAACCTTTGGAATGCTGCGGCCATTTAGTACGGTTGCTCATGTTGTGGTGACCCTCAACCATAGAATTATTCCATTGCTACTTCATAGCTGTAATTTTGCTACTGTTGGGAGCCATAATGTAAATATTTGATATACAGGATATCTAATGTGTGACTCCAAGGGGGTCGAGACCCACAGGTTGAGAACCACTGATTTAGCACGTCACTTCTGTGTCCCACAAGTTCTTAAAGTTAAGTTCTCCACTTGATTACATTCCTAGTACCCATGAACACCATTACAGCCCAATGAAATCAAAAGAGACTCAACCATTATAGGCAGCATTCCTAGAAAGGAAACTGTCCCTAGTGGCAGGGAGAGTGCCATCTTGAAGGACTCTATGGATTCCAGTGTAGGGAGACAGTGGATGTTCTGAGATTCTATTCGTGTTGAGATTAAATAGCTTCATGTGGATTTCACAGGTGAGATTTTGATGCTTCTCACTACACAAATAGGTGTTTACCCTTGGCAACCCCTCAGCCTTGACACTATTTTTTATGGTTTCTTTTACATATTTATTTTTAAGGTGTGTGTGTGTGTGTGTGTGTGTGTGTGTGTGTGTGTGTGTCTGCATATGGGTAAATGCACATGAGTGGATTCCAGAAGAGGGTGTGGAGCTGGAGTTATAAGTGGTTAGGAGCTATCCTCAATGGGTGCTGGAGCCCCCCACAAGGGCACAGTATGTTTTTAAATGCTGAGCCATCTGTGGAGAACCTTGATACAACTTAGTTATCCCGGTGGCATTCAAGTAAGACTCATTCCACTTGTTTGCTTCTTTATTTGTATTTTAAAAAAGGATTTATTTCTTTATTATTATGTATACAGTGCGCTGCCTGCATGTACCCCTGCAGGCCAGAAGAGGGCACCAGATCTCATTATGGATGATTGTAAGCCACCATGTGGTTGCTGGGAATTGAACTCAGGACTTCTGGAAGAGCAGTCAGTGCTCTTAATCTCTGAGCCATCTCTCCAGCACCCCCACTTGTTTATTTATAATAGTAGAAGAAATAGTTGAAAAAAAAAATAAAGTCCAAAATAGATGTCTAACTTAAGCATGATGTCTCATGCCAGGCATTGTGATACCTACTTTACACTTACTGAACTCTCACAACTACCTTAGGACGTAAAATTCATTGACAAGGAAACTGAGGCAGAGGACGAGTCATTTATCCACCATCATCTTTCATCTAGCCAGCAGTGCAACTGCATTTGAGTTTAAGAGATGCCACATTGTAATTAGGGCTATAAACTTTCTTGGGCTTGTTTTGATAAAAGAAAAAAAGTATGAGAGCACTCAGTAGATGCTCATTGAAATTCTATGACTGAAAAGTGGTCTCAACAAAAATGGCACATCTTGAGGATATTTTCCCCAGGGAAATGGGTGATTCTGAGGGGTAAATTTACTTCATAATGTGCCAGAATCCGCCAGTTCCAGAATAGACCCCATCTGCTGTCTTGGGTCCTCTGGACGAGATTTTTATGGAAGACACCCTTCTCATTCCTGTGAGACATCACTGAATGGAATTTTTTAGATTTGTTAATCACCATCAAGATGCTAAGTATTGAACAAACCAGCTCTGAGGAGGCAGCTCCCCAGTTAAGAACACGGACACACATATGTTTGCGTTTTTAAAAAGTTCTGCTCTTCTTTCTCCCTAAAATTGAATGCATTGACAAAGTGTAGCGAGGGCAAGAAAAGTAGAGGCCATCAAAAGAGAAATGTTTTTAGAGTCACTTAGGATGATGATTTCTCTCAAGTCACTCTGGGTTGCAGAAATAGTTACTGTTTTGGGATGCTCACATCCTAGGTCGGATTCCTAGAAACCCATGCATAGATGAGAGTCATGTCAAATAGCTTATTATTGCAACACTTCCCATAGAAGATAGACGAGAAAAGAGACCAGCAGGGAGTGCAGGGCTACAATTTAGCTTCAGAGCTTGTCTCACAGGCAAACACATGGGCTCTGGCATGCGCAGGACTCAGTCCTAGCATGGAAACTCCTCCATGGGGACTTGAATTGCTAGTCCTCCATGTGTAGACTAAAACATCTTTGGTAACCCAAGGATGGTCTCTCGAAGACAGACTGTGGATGCCAGCCACGGAACTGTAGCACATGGATGGGCTATAGAGAGGAGGGGCATCTGGAGAGGGTTGGGTGGCATGGCCACATTCATAGACATTTATTGCACCCCATTGATGGGAAGTCTCCTTTGCTAAACTGTGGGCCTGGTTTAGGGAAAGGGGAACGGCATCTCTGCTGTGAAAGGAAAGGCATACTTTTTTGGGGGGGAACTGTGTGAACTTAGAATCCTTGTAAGTGGGCAGATTAAGAATTTGCCTGTGGGTTTCTCTGATAACCCCATGCCCTATCCTCTGAGTTGCAGCTTCTCCTTGTAGGCAGTTTCAACTCCTACAGTGTGATGATTCTTCTGCAGGCTTTACAGCAGGCAAGGAAAAAACGATCAGGGTGAAGTAAGGATGAAACTCGCCTCAGCCAGATTTTATTGTAACCAGTACTGAACCAGGATTTCTAGAGTCTGGCCCAGATTGTTTTACTTAAGCCATGCTTAAGCACAGGACAATTTAGGGAAAAGTTATTCAGGTAACAATTCACTTAGTCCCAAGTGTACAACAATTTAAGACATATTTACATTGCAGCTCTTTGCAAACTATATATGGCTTCATCTGTAAGATGATTTTTTTTTTACTTAAAAACAATGCTCAAAACAAGGGCATAGAGAGAATGACTGAGATTAACGCAATGCCCGTGGGAGTCAGGATTGGCCTGGCCCTAAAATAACACAGAAGCTACTTAGGCTGTTGTAAAGCCCATGTGCCATCACTTCCAAGAATAAATTTTATGGTCTTAAAGCAATGATCAAGATTTTAAAGGGTAAAGGATCTGGGATAAGTAAATTCTTGGAGACATAGGCACAGCCTGTCTCATCAAACAGTAAAGGATCACCAGGTTGTAAAACTATATTATTCCTGATGGTCCAGGAAGAGCAGATGTGCACCTCACTCCATTGAAGAGGTACGCTGTATGTTTAACTTTCCTGGCTTCTCCAGAGCTCATCTGTGTGCAAAAGCCCTTTTTTGTCCCTTTGGCACTATGGTGCCAAATATCAACTACATTTCAGGGCAACCAACAAACACCTCAATCCCCTAGTGTTTGTCCACTACTTAATCTGCAATTGTCTTAGTTAGGGTTTCTATTGTTGTGATGAAATTATTGCTGTGACAAAACACCTTGGCCAAAATGCAATTTGGGGAGGGGTGTTATTTGGCTAACCATATTACTATTCATCATCAAGGAAAGTCAAGACAGGAACTCAAATGGGCACAGGAGCTGATGCAGAGGTCATGGAGGGCTGCTGCTTACTGGTTTGCTCTCCTTGGCTTGTTCTCCATAGCTTGCCCAGCCTGCTTTTTTTTTAAATACGTAGAATCCAGGACTACCAGCTCAAGGATAACACCACCCACAATGGGCTGGGCCTTCCCCACCAATCACTAACTTAAAAAATGGTGGTGTAAAGCTGAATCTTATGGAGGCAGTTTTTCAATAGAGGTTTCCTCTTTTCAGATAACTCTAGTTTATGTGTTGACGTAAGGCAAGGCAGTACAGGCATTACAGATGCAAAAATGACTAAGATTTAATCCTGCCCATGAAAGATTGTTGTAACAGAACTAAATAACACATCGCAACATGAAAATACCATGATAGTTTATAAATTAATTTTTTTGTAACATAATGAAAAAATAAATAATACTTCTAGCAGGAAAGAAGAAAGGCTTTCAGGTGAGATTGTTATTGAGTTAAGTTTGTAAGTGTGATAAGACTTGTCTGAATAAGTCAAACTGCTGTTTTTACTACCTTCCAAGAAGCCACATAGAATAGGGACATGAAGGGAGGGAAGGTTCAACAGTGGGTGATTATGCCACTTTGTATAGATTCTAATCTATCTGACTCTGGACTTTGAGCCTTAACTCATCATTGGCAGATACTCAGCATGGTGGTCTGAATAAGAATGGCTCCTACAGGCTCATATACTTTAATGACTGGTTCCTAGTTGGTGGAACTGTTTAGGAGGGATTAGGAGGTGTGGCCTTGTTAGTGGGGGTGTGCCACTGGGGGAGTGTTGGCGTTAAAGTGTCAAAGAACCCATTACAGTCCCAGTCAGCTCTCTGCCATGTGCTCTCAGTTGCAGATGTGGGCCAGAGCCATGTTTGTCTGCCATGCTCCATGCCGTGATATGGTAAGCCTCAAGCTAAGTGCTTTCTTTTATAAGTTGCGTTGCTATCTTGTCATGGCAATAGAAAAGTAACTAAGATAGTCAACAAATATTTTTTTCCCTCAACTCTACTCATAAATATACCTGTTTATTCCCATGCATAAGGACTTTCTGATAAGAACTTCTAGCAGTGATGAAAACAACGCTAGGGACAAATGAATAGCAGAATAAGATGACAAGGACCAAGATCAAGGTCAATGGTTTTGCAGAAAGGCAAGTGTGAGTGACACCGGGATGGAACAGAAGGATAAAAGAGAGAGAACTAGTCAGGAAGGAGGAAGAGATGGGTGGAGACCATATGGACCGCTATGTCTCCTCAGGTCTAGCTTTGGCATTGCCCTTGGATGATGTATCCTCACACTACACACCAGCTTCTCTCTCCCTCCCTCTCTCTCTCTCTCTCTCTCTCTCTCTCTCTCTCTCTCTCTCTCTC
>OU015745.1:92278487-92289980 GCA_907169655.1 Acomys percivali
CTCTCTCTCTCTCTCTCTCTCTCTCTCTCTCTCTCTCTCTCTCTCTCCTTTTTTGCATCAATTATCAATCAGCCAACCCTCTCACCCAGCCTTTATGTAACTAACACCTATAAAAAGGAAATATGATCTGTCATCACAGCTTAGACATCCTTAAAATTGCATAGCAGTTGAAGTTCGTTCTCAAGGTCGTTGAGGACAGAGAACAGGTCTAGGGTCTCTGGGTTGTCTAGGAATCTTTATAACAATGATTTCAGTGGCTGAGGAGAAAGCTTTGCTGGTTAGCAGAAAAGGTTAAAAAAATCAAACAAAGAAACATTAAAAAAAAAAAACCCAACAACTATTATTTCTTTCTGTTGCCTCCAGGCAATATCTTCTGAAATGACATGATAAATGTTGTTTTGGGGGACTTTAACTTGAAGTCATTTGCTGGAAACCAAGTCTGAGGGCTGTTGCTTCCTCTCTGTGCTAGGTAAACAGACCAACTCACTTTCACCTTTGCAGTCAGAGAAGGAGGCTCGTGACACAAGTGTTTCCAAGCAGATATAGCACTGTTTATAGGGCGTGCACTTCATTATTTTCGCTAAGCCAATTAAAGCTTATATCATGGAAAAATAATTATAAATTCCAGAGTGATGCTTCAGGCATCAAGCCTATGCATTCTGTGCTGACGTGAATGAAGTGCTGGGGTTCAGGAGGCCTTTTCTTTTTTTATTAAATGTGTTGTGAAGGTGTGCTGGAAGATGCAGCTTCTTGGTGGCAAGCAGGAAGTGTTTAGAATTCATGCATCATTCACACACTTGCTTGAACATGATGTTAGTTTTTTTTTTTTTTAACATAAGCACACAAGAAGAGACTCAATTAATTAGATCATTGTTCCTCCTCATTAAAGACCTTAGGCTTAAATATCATAAACATACCCAAACCATTAAAATTTAAGACATGCGCAGGGAGGAGGAAAGCTGTATACTATAAATCATCAAAGACGAGTGACTACCATGTCTAGATGACAGCTTATAACAACACCTGGAGCTTTTGTGTTTATTACACTGAAACACTGGCCATTACGAAGCCAGAATTGCCCCATTCACTACCCACAGCTATTGCAAGCACAGTGTAGTAGATGATATGATTCATTTTCAAGGTCATTCGTTTGCACTGAGTTCACTCCCAGGCTGTGGATATGACTTCCTGAAGCAATCCCATTGAGTGACGTGTGTCACCTCAGAGAAGAAGCTGTCAGGTGATGCTGGTTTTGTTTTTTGTTTTTTGTTTTTTGTTTTTTTTTCACCTCCAACATAACTCTCAGCAGTGTACCAGGTGGAAGTCCAGTGACTTAGAACAAGACTGTGGTTGGCCTGGGAAGGACATGCAGTGTGGACTCTTGCTCTAAACATGGGCTAATTGTTATCACAGCATAGCTTAGCCCAGCGTTCCATGCAGACAAAGCAAAGAGAAACGTGTGTGCCAGGTCAAGGGCAGTATGAATTTTCCAAAGCTCCACACCTCAGAAAATAGATCTCTGTCTCTGTCTCTCTCTGCATCTCTCTCTGTCTTTGTCTTTCTCTGCCTCTCTCTCTCTCTCTCTCTGCCTCTCTCTGTCTCTCTGTCTCTCTCTTTCTCTATGTCTCCTCTTGTTTCTCTCCTGGACCTCTTTCTCTCTTTGTTCTTTTCCCCCTCCTGGTCCTCTTTTGCTCTCTGCTGGGTTTGTTGTTTTTTGTTTTTGTTTTGTTGTTGCTGTTTTTTTCACCATGGTCACCTTAGGAGACTTGCTATTGATTATACAGGGCAGTAACTCTGACAGCCCCCACTTTATATTTTAAATAGAACCCTTTCCAATTCTTCTCAGAGCTTAGGTAGTTGTGGTTTACAGACCTTCTCCTCACCTGTTTTGGTTTTGTTTCCTTGTCTCCAAAGGCACCGTCTGGTCCTAATTGTATCACTGTTCCTCTAGAAATTGTGTCCCCCTATATACGTGTGGCACTGCAGCTTCTTTCTTCACTGTTTGTATTTAGCCACACATAAAGCTATTGGGTCAAGGCTGGGATACTTCTCTTGCCTCTGTTTTGAACTGGGAGAAAGATTTCTGAGTTGAATTTAACTGCAGAAAGGGTTTTCAATGGTCTCAGGCATGGGCTCCTGGCTGGTGCCCACGGGTACTCTCTCAGCGCTATAGAAGCAGTTGTTATTTGCTTTTGAGACAAGGTCTCTTCATGTGGTCAGTGCTGACCTGGAACAGCTGATCCTCCTGCCTCAGCCTCCCAAGTGCTAACCTTTTCCCTCTTAGCAGTTACACTGATGTACTTCAACAACATATGGAACAGAAATACTTCTTAAGTAACTGAAAGAAAACGCATTCACTCCGCAAATATAGACCAGTTACTACTTTCCAGATTTTCCTTGCCACAATTTTGGCTTTCATCCAAGTTTGAAATTAATTGAGATTTTATAAAATGCGTGTACCCATTTCCCCTCAGATTTCATCTCAGAGAGAGGTGCCGCATGAAGGGATTTTTCAAAGATTAGATACCATTTTCTTTTCTTTCTTTGCACAACTGTGTTCTGGACTCGGGTCCAATGAGTGACAAGAGAATATTGACAAAAGAGACTTTTGATGAAGTGTTGAATGGTGCTGCCTTGAGAA
This sequence comes from Acomys percivali, assembly GCA_907169655.1. NCBI lineage: Eukaryota > Metazoa > Chordata > Mammalia > Rodentia > Muridae > Acomys > Acomys percivali. Next base: position 92,281,129 of record OU015745.1, read on the forward strand.
TATTAATATTCACCAAAAACATGCACCCAGGAAAACATCAGAATCAGGCCTAAGCTTCAGGTTTTAATACTGATTAGAGGCATCTGTTTCCCAGGTGTGAGGCATTTATCTCTGGAAAGTAGGAGATAGCAAAGCGAAGAAGCAGCTTGTAATGGCACAGAGGACCCAACAGATGACTGAGTGGATTCAGGAAGCAGAACAAAATAAAAAGATAAAACAGGGACACTGTGCTGACGGTGAGGATCTTGGAGAACAGCTCAAGCTGGCTTCTGTGTACAGGCTGCAAATATTACAGGCATGTTTGCAGCGCTGTCTGCACTGCAAATTATCCAAATTCTCCTGGTTTCTTTCTTCTTCTTCTTCTTCTTTCTTCCCTCCCCCCACTTTTTTTCTCATCCAGAGACATATAATAGTCTTTCCTTTGAAAAATGTACTTTTCTCTGCAATTTATGAGCCCCGGGAGGGCTGATGAATCTACGCACTTATCTGTGCATTGCTAACAGTATCTCTTCATTATTCATATTCGGCACTCGCAAGGAGTCTGGGAAACAGGAGGCACAAATCTCGTGCTTTCCTTCCCTGAAGCTGAAGCAAATGGAAGTGGCGTTGTTTCCCATACAGCAACACAACGCCTCGTTTGAAGGAGTGCTCAAACATAAAAATGTTTCCTCAGGATTGTGTCAAAGCTTTGGGGTGTAGTGCGAGTGGATACAGGTCAGTGGTGAGAGCAGGTGACTAGGACTCTACAGTTGGTTCTGGTCCTCAGTCTGCCTGTTCCTCGCTGTGTACTTTAATCTCTCCATTTTTTTTTAACTATACAAGACAAGGATTTGCTATGATTATGTTCAAGGCTCTGACCACACCAATGATATTATTACAAAACTCACAATTCCATTCAATTCAATTCTCTAAAGCTTTTTTTTTTTTTTTTTTTTTTTTTTTTTTGGTATTAACTATGTATGTGTCAGGAACCAGAGATAAGACAAATATAAGATAATCATGTTTTTCAAATAGCTCACAGTGGGAGAAGCTCAACAAGAGATAAATGTCCCAGACAGTGTGTTTCTATGGAAGAACAGCTGATTAATTCTATCCATGAGGGTGAGGGAAGATCTGCCAACACAGGGGACACGGGAACACGGTTTTGATGGATGAGGACGTTTCGTGTTGTTCTCATGTTTCTTAGTCGGCCAGGCCCTGAAATCCCTTCTCTATGATCCAAACCCATAGCTTTAATGCCCAAAGAGAGCCTTCAAGTCATTGACAGAATTGGCCATAGCCTCTCTCTCTCTCTCTCTCTCTCTCTCTCTCTCTCTCTCTCTCTCTCTCTCTCTCTCTCTCCCTCCCCCTCTTTTTCTCTCTCTCTCTCTGTTAGAGTCATTGTCCTCCTGGAAATGGATTAGAGAGTTTTCTATGAGATCATGCCCATAGGAGCCTCTCCTTTTCCTTCATGCCTCCCATTCTTCCTTAGAAGCTCCCTGACAGGGACTGCCTCGATTTTTTTCTAAAATAAAAGATTTTTTTAAAATTTATGCATATGTGTGTGCATGTATATAAGATAGAGACATGCAGAGAGACAGAGACAGACAGACAGACGGAAGCATGAGATGCTCAGCAGCTAGAGCAGGCCCTTGGTTCTAAAAGGACCCCACTGCGTCCCATTAGATACCCTTGGAAGTGGGGCACTTTTCTGTTATCGTCTCTTAAAGTATAAAGCTCAGCTCTTTTGTGGCTGGCGTCTTCTTCTGTTGTTATTTTTGCATTGCATAGCTTTAATAATCTATTCTTTGATGTTTCCTATATCTTCAAGCCACAGGATGTGGCTGCTGAAAACTAAGCTCAGGGTCTTTGGGGGAACAGCAAGCACTCTTAATATCTGAGCTCTGTCTCCCACTCCTAGGTACTTATTCTTTAATACTTAGTTAAGCAGAGCAATTCAACTTCTCTCTCTCTCTGTGTCTGTCTCTTCCTGTGTCTCTCTGTGTGTGTCTGTCTCTTCCTGTGTCTCTCTGTCTCTCTGTCTCTCTGTCTCTGTCTCTGTCTCTGTCTCTGTCTCTCTCCCTCTTGCCTTCTGACCATGCCTAGGTATTCTGCCTTTCTTTACCAAAAGCAACTATTAAGTTTTGGTTAATGATTTCCAAATTATACTGTGGTCATTCCCTGGACTATTTGTTAGACTAGGCTGTGGTATCTAAGGAAAGGCAGAGACTGGGTTACACTTGCAAATTCCAGTTAAAATTAAAATATGAAATGAGAAGGTTTCAGCCAAAGAGCTATTTCCCCTCTCATATTAATATTTTACAGTGAAGTTGTTCATGGCTATCATAATGGTCCTTTTTCTTTCTTTTTTTTTCTTAAATAAACACAAAGCATGATTTATTCAAAGTGACTTTATTGCTGAATGGTCCTTTTTCTTAAGCCTACACAGACCTTGGCTGTTTCCATAATACTGCTTTATTGACTGGGACCCTTACTTCCATGGCCATCCTATGATCCAATGTGGCACTTGGACATCTGCATACCAAAACAAAATGGGCAATGAGTAAAAAATCAGCTTTCTCAAGATGAAGCTTTGTAGACATAGGGATTGGTTTTTATAATGCATTCATCAGAAGTTCACCTCCTTATCACATGGTCTCAGACAGCTGCAAAGGAAGCTGGGGAACAGAGCTCTTTCACTAATCCCATGTCCACCTTAAGCACAGAGCTGTGGGTCAAGAAGAAGGAAAGAATGAACACCAAGAGGCATTCAGACACCTCAGTTACATTTGCTTTTCTGTGGTGCAGAAGGGGAGAAGCTAAAGTTCTTTGATACTTTTAACTTATCTACAATGACTAATTCCTTGCAGATCCTTCAGGATTTCTACAAAATTTTCTTAAAAGATGGACAGAAAAAGTAGTTGTCATCATTTTAAAGAGGCCTTGCTGAGTCCTTTTAGATACTCTTGCAAGTGGGATAATTTTCTATTATCATCCCTGTGAATTTGGCCCAGTTTTTAGAGGGCATGAGTGAGCCAACTGTTTTTTTTTTTTTTAAATCATTTTGAGGGGTGAGTTTTTCTTCTGTTGTTATTTTTGTATTGCGTAACTCTAATAATCTATCCTTCGAAGTCTCCTATATTTTGTTTTTAAATTTAATTTTTTACTATTTCCCTTCAAGCTTTTTTTTTTTTAAATAATGAGATCATTAAATCTAACCAAGAGCTAAATTGTAAGGGGCTTAACTGAGTAAGGGCTATAGCAGCATTAATAAGGCCATTCTGTGAGAGCCTGCTGGATATATTTGGTATTTTCTCAGACATGAATGATCATTCATTCATTTGTTCTCTTATTCAGGAGATGAATTTTGAAAAGCTGTTTTGTGTTTTTTTGTACTGAACACAATACCCAGAATGATCTGGAAATTAGTATGTCAAGGGAGGAATAGCCCTCGACCTCAAAGAGCCTGCTCTGTATTAACAGAGACAAAACATAGAATATGAACTTAGTTATTTACCTCATGTGGTGGTTTGAGTAAGAATGGCCACTGTACACTCATGTATTTGAATGCTTGACCCATGGGGAGTGGCGTCATTAGGAGGTGTGGAGTCGTTGGAGGAAGTGTGTCTGTGGAGACGGGCTTTGAGATCACCTCTGATCAAGCTGGGTCCAGTGTAACACACAGTCTCCTCCTGTTGCCTGTGAGTCAAGGCGTAGAACTCTCAGCTCCTTCTCCAGCGCCAGGTCTGCCTGCACACCACTGTGTTTCTTGCATGACAATAATGGGCTCTGAAGCTATAAGCCAGCCCCAATTAAATGCTTTCCATTATAAGAGTTTCCATGGTCGTGGTGTCTCTTCACACCAATAAAACCATAACTAAGACGTCTCGTTTGCTAGAACTTAAAGAAGTACAGGTTTCTGAGGTGTGGTCATGAATGTAGAGGCTGCATTAAAGAAAATAAGGGCTAAACTCGTCTCATACCATCGCAGTGAAGCTATCTTTGAGGCTCTGAGAACTTGACCAAGGGCAGTCTAGTCAGAGGAAGGGCCAAACTTGGCACAATGGAGATGCCTCGTGCGGGATAACAGGGACACTGTGCTGGGAGGGGTTGGAGGCTCTTTGCTTCCAGAATGAAAACATGTTCACACAGGCTTGACAAGGACAATTTGAGCATCATATCATGCGGATTTTGCATTTGACTACTTGTTATTTTTTGACTGGGGAGGCACATGAAGGGAATGCAGAAAGCTGTGCCCTGCTGAAGCGAGAAGTGGAAAAATATACCAAGTAAACACCTGCACCCTCACAATCCTCCCATGCCCCAGTTTACTCTATATGTAAGTCACACACAACTTCTCAGTTCTCCTCCTGAGTACACAAACTACATTACTCTGCCACTCATGGACACAAGCAAACTTTACTCCCCCCCCGAAGGTCAGCTATCATATTTGTTGAAACATTGTTAAATTTCTTACTTTTTAAAAAACATATGTGAAACTATGCACAGGGTGTATTTGGTCCCTATCTTTTTAGACTGTGAAACTGATGAAACTTTTGAGTGCTTCTCTCCTAGCCCCATGCTTCCTATAGCCTCATGACTTTTTAGTGCATGATTTTGCACAGAGCAATGATTATTTTTTTCAGGAACGTGTGTGCTATATTGAAGCAAAGCGGCACCTGGGGAAATTTAAGTAGGCAAGAACTAGGTCTTTTCTGTGATTTTTATATGGTGTGTAAAAGAAATATCCATATGTATTTCCTAGCCCTAATGAGAGTCACCAGAGCATTTCAAACAGGGAAGTAATTTGATCTGACCTGGTGGTGGCAGTTAAAGGGGAAGCCTGGTACAGCAATACTAGTTAGGAGAGCACCATAATGTCCAGGTCAGAGGCTGTGCTGATTTTAACTGGTGGGAAACAGTGCGGTTGGAAAAGGAGATGCTAAGGTTTTGAAAAAGGGATGCTACAGTTTGCCTTATCAGGACACTTGTCAGATCTTCCTTACGGCCAATGTGAATTTCTAATAGCTGGGCTGTCTCTAGTTTGAACTCCTCCAATCCCTGGTTACTATGGCCTCTTTTTAAAGTGAGATGCTCCCTGTCTATAAATAAATCAAGGCTATCATGTTATCTTCCCCCTGGCACACGGCCATGAAGCACATCACTCTCAAGAAATGAGAACACCCTTGAAGGTATCTTTCACAATCAAAAATGCTAATTTATTTTCATTAATTTCTATTTCTTTCTTGTAAAGATACACTTAGGATTAATAAAATAAATTACAAGATACAATGGCTTGAATCCGGGGATGCTTAAGGAATTAACGGAAACAAAACCCTTCTGAAAACTCTAAGAGGCTCGCTAAGGGGACCCTGATACCAGATGCCATAAACTAGGCAGCATAATGTTCGACTCTTGAAAAAAAAGCATAATAGGAGGATTAATTTTCAAAGTCTTCAAGGGATTACAGAGTAGTGAGGAGAAATCAGAATGACTCTTGAAAGATCTAATCTTGTCAAACTAATCTAATCTAACTTTTTCCCCCGTTCAACAGCTTGAAAGTTATAGTGTGACTTGGTGTGTATTGTGCCTTTGATTGAATGGCGTTTCCTTCATTGGTCTGGGCAATGTGATTGCGAACATTTTCTTCCTTGGGGGTACCTGGACCTGCCTTGCAGAGTCATTGATGAGTGCAATCACCAGGTTAGGAGGGGCTGGCCCTGGGGGAGTACAGAGGCAAATATTGATAAGGAGGCTGGGCCTGTCAGGCTGTGGACACTGATAGCTGCTGAATTTCATAAACCTAGTGAGGTAAGGGGAGTAGGGTGTGATTGGGTCTTGGACCACACCAGGCATTCTACTAAATTTTCTGAGTGTGGAAGGTTCGCTCAGCCCATGGTGTTAGGGTTGCTAGAGAGAGAAAGGCTGGGTACTCCTTCACTGTGTCTGTTAGGTTCTATCCAAAAAAGCAGAAGACACCTTCTTGGAGAATCAGGCACAGAACAGACTCTGGAGGATGGGATGAACTTGAGGGATTCCTCAGCTATCTCAGTACATTCATTCACCTGCTATAACAGAGGACCTTGAACTGGGTCATATTGAGAATAACCAATCTGCTGTTTGCAGTTTTAGAAGTTCAGAAGTCAAAGATCAAAGTGCTGGGAGAGTCAATGCCTCATGAAGATACCTTCTGTGTGTCCTCACATGGCAGACCACTGGGACATCTATTATAAGGTCACCAGGCCCTATGATCGACTACCCTCGTAGACCTCACCTTCTAATATAATCACTTTGGCAAAAAATTTCAGCATAAGAATTTTAGGGAGACACAAATCACTCAGATTTGAGCATAAAGTGATTCCCCCAATGTAGCAAAAATTAATTATTCACTAACAGAAGCAGGCAAGAACCAAACTACCTTAATAAGTAAGAGTCATTTGTAATTAAGTTAACAATATCTAATTACCTACAGATAATGGAAGATCAAAAGACTGGGCTGTTTGTACTCCATAGTGGGTAATGGAGCAGGCAGGGGAGCCAGCAGTGCCACCCATATCTCTTATGTTTACCTTTTTAATGCTTTGTCTAAGTGTGTATTATGACTACAATGCTATATATTGTCTAAGATAGGCATTTTGTTTACTAAAAGTAAACACTGGGGGGGGGGGGGGGGGGGGGGATGGCTACAGAGATGTATCAGTGGTTAGGAGCACACAGGACCAGAGTCCTGTTCCCAGCACCCACACGGTGGCTCACAACCATTCATAACTGCAGTCCCAGAGGATCTGACATATCCTGACCTCTGTGTGCAACAGGCATACATGGGGCCTGCATATACATATCCAGGCAAAAACCTCCTACACAAAGCAAAATAAATCCATAAATGTTAGAGAAAGTAAAATAAGTCATACTGACTACAGTTTGTTTAAAAGTTACTTTATGTGAGACCCTGTGTTACATGTGTTTTATTATGCCCATCATGAAAAAATAAAATTGAATATTTAGCTCTTTTGCTTAAGGACATGAAAATGGAGGCTTAGAGAGGGTTTCTGATATACCCAATGTCCCCAAGTTAGGAATCAACTGTTGCTGCATTGTGTGCAAACACTCTAAGAAACACTGAAAAGGCCCATTTGCTGTGGACCATCTTGAAAGTGACTCTTGACTCCGTCTTCTGAGGATTGGATACTTTCAATGTCTGTTTTCTTCTTTCCTCTTGAGGGCAGAGATAGCTTTTAGCAGTTACGATATTTGTAAATGTTTTAAATATGATATGGTCATTTTGGTTCCAAGTTTTTTTTTTGAAGGAAGTCAGGAGCTATCTGGTCTTAGATGTTGTGAGAATAATTTTACGGGGCAGTTCCCCAGGTGATCTTCCAACCTTCCACTCACTCCCCCGCCCCTGCTTCCTGCTGGCATTTAGCTAAAAGAGGAGCTATGGAACATGTTGGGACCAATATTCTGAGATGGGAGGGGCTGAAGGCAAGAGGCCACACTCTGCTCCATCCTCCCTAGAAACGGGATGTTTTTGGATGCTTTCATCCGGAAAATAATCTTATCTTCTGTGGACATAAAGTCCAGCATGGCTTCCTGCTTTCTTTGGTTCCTCAGTTGCAGTGCCGTGGGTATGTGACGTCAGGACTGTGTCGCCCTGGTAGCTTTCCTTAGGTTTAGGGACTGACAGGTATTCATTCCTGAGTTTCTGTTGGTTCTTTCACAAGTATTTTAAAGTGGGAAGTCCACTTGTTGGAATTTATTCGTAGGTGTGCGGTCTCACTAGACTTGAGGCAAGCTGAGGACTGGTCTATGGTGAGCTTGTTTCCCAAGTCCCTGCGGCCCATGTCTGAGATGACATCCAGGCCCATCACAGTAGCTAACTGTGTACTTTAGCACCAGTTCTGTCCATCCACCAGGGCAGGTCCTCACTGGCCCATCTTCTGAAAGGCTATTGGAAGAAAGCACAGGTTGCTGCTGATGCGAATCTCTCTCTGCCTCTGTCTCTCTCCTGTCTCTCTGTTCTCTTTCTCCTTCCTTTCCTCCCCCTCCCTTCCTTCTTCCATACCTCCTTCCCTCCTCTCTCTGTCTCTGTCTGTCTCTCTGTCTCTCTGTCTGTCTCTGTCTCTCTCTTTCCTCTCCTCAATAGAAAAACATATAGAGAAAATCATCTGTTTTATCTTCTTTCCTAGACAGGATTTGTTAGCAGTTAGCAATATAAACATTCTTTCAGATAGCTTTGATAGAGTTTTTTATTTTTAAGTTATTTTCAATTTTAAAGTCATATAAATTATTTTACACAAAATTACTTTTAGTTTAAAATACATCAGCACCAACTATTGACTATAAATATAGGCACTGTGATTTAATTTCCTATAGCATATGCTCCCCATACTGTCTGTAGACCTAGGAAGATGATATGAACAAAACTTTTTAAATACGGGGACACCTGCATTGCTATTGTCACCATTTTGTCCTTATTAAGTGACTATAGTTACAAAAAGAGGCGAGCTGATTCTCCTTTAAGTGGCAGAGCTGTTGGAACTTGGGGACAGCTAACGTCAAAACCTCTGCTCTTAACCATGGTCCTCCCCTCCTCCCAGTGTGATGTCTGTTCTGTAGACTCCTAAGATTTTAGATTTTAAAACAGAAAGCTACAAATATTACTCTCTTCACAGAACTAGAAACAAACATTAAAAATTGCATGAATGTCAACGCTATAAAACCTTTATGCAGATTTATAATCATATTTGCATGCATGCACATGTCTGTCAAGTTCAATGCAGGGAGTTTCTTTTTCTTGGCCTCTGCTAAGGTATTATCTACTCGCCCGTGTGTGTGTGTGTGTGTGTGTGTGTGTGTGTGTGTGTGTGTGTGTG
>OU015745.1:92300495-92314896 GCA_907169655.1 Acomys percivali
TGTGTGTGTGTGTGTGTGTGTGTGTGTGTGTGTGTGTGTGTGTGTGTTAGGGGCATTTTATCTTGTGCTAGAAGCAATAAGGAGCAGCCAGAGCAAGAGGTGATCAAAGGTCCTAATCAGATATGGAGTCTGCGGTCTTAGAGTCACTGCTCAGCTGACAGATCTTAGAGGAAATCTCTCCGCTTTTATGCATTTTATGAAACCCACAATTCCCTTGCAACTTTACTTGGTTTCCTTCCTCCCATAAGCAATTACTCTTTATTTTAGTGACAGAATCATTTTAATTTTGCATTTTTCATCTTTATATAGACCTTGGCAAAGATTAATCTGTCCAGAATATTCTGGGTACTTGGCTCTGGCGTTTTAGTACTGTAAATGGGATACAGCAAACAGGCAGCTTGTTTTTCTCCAGCCTTCTAGGTTTATTTGAATACAAGTTTTATTTAAGAGTGTGTGTGTGTATGTGTGTGTGTGTGTGTGTGTGTGCGCGCACATGCGCTTGCATGCACATGCTCATGTGCCTTTTTGCCATCCCAGGCTTTACTGAAGACAATGAGAACTGTTCAGAGTTATGTTGTATCTACCAAGAGGCTCACAGTCTCTGCTGGGCTCAGCCTTCTGACATCATGAGAAAACACTACACTAAAAATATCACCCATCATGAGTTCCTCCGGTCCCTTTCCTTCAGTCTCGTGTCTCTCCTCTCTCATATCCTGAAATCTATTCCCCATCCCAGTCCTTTCTTAGTTCTTCCCGTCTTTTGTGCTCTTTTATTTAAAAAAAAAAAAAATCAATCAGATGCTTTTAAAAAATGCTTGTCTCATCTGTTTTAGGTTAATAAGTCTCTGTGGTAGCCAGCTCCCAGCCCACTTTTCTGTTGCTTTTTCTTTTTAAAAAAGGAAGAGAAGTAGATTTAGTTCTGTGAACTGGGCAGACTTGAGATGTCATTGAAAATCAGCTCTTGTATCTTCCTTGATATGCAAGTAAATCTACTGCTGGTACAGGTAAACTCAGATCTCAAGTGTGTGTGTGTGTGTGTGTGTGTGTGTGCGCGCGCGCACACGCATATGTATATATTGAGGGATTAGAAAGGAAATAAGGAAAGCAGCATGCATGAGGTTTACACCACCTGTAGAGTGGTCCAAAGAAGTAAGTCCATGGGGTACATAACTGACCCTGGTCTAATGTGTTGGTTTTGCTCTTGGGCTACATGGCGAGGAGAAAGTACCCGGTTTCCTCTCCTTGTGTTCAGTGCTTTCCAATGCCATCTGCTTTATTTTAAGCAAGGCACTGAGATGCTTTACTTAAGAGCGGCAGCTGCAACTTGTGGTAGATGACCTAAGAGACAGTCCTCCCTAGACCTTGCACTTAATGGTTTACTTCCTTCTTAGAGGTGGCCTCGCCCTATGGAAAGATCACTTTCTTTCTTCCCTGCTCACCGCTGTCTTTTTCCAATGTACACATGTTTTCTCTCTGTAGAATGTATATTCGTTATAGAATTTGAGGTCTGAAAATAGAAGGTTTAGAACTTTGTTTCAGTGATGAAGATACTGAATAAAGAACTTGCTTACAAAATGTAAGCTTAAGGAGAATTGGCAATAACCATAAGGACTTGGTGTTCTTATAAAAATGTAGATGTTTAATCCAAAAGAGTTCATCACAGCAACAGCAATGTTAACCACAGTGAAAATCACTGATAGTAACTGAACTGTGTTGTGCAAGGTGCACCACACCTTACCTGATTCTTTTAGTAACCCATAACAGATGGCTTATTATTTGTTACTCAAACTTTAGAGATAATGGAGGCTTAGAAATGTATCATGTGTATCATGTGTAACGTCAAACTTCAATGCAACGCTTCAATTCAGAAGGTGGTGTACCAGCTAATGAGAACTGTTTGTAAGTTAGGGTCCCTTCCCAACTCAATATTCAGTTTGTGAAACCATCCAAGGCAGACGTATTTACATCATAGAAATTTGCAAATGCTGTGTATCAGGGCTTGTTTTTTGTCACCAGTGAGCTAACTTGTTAAATGTTTACCATCATACTGATACCTGTAATTGTATCTATCTGTCTATCTATCTATCTATCTATCTATCTATCTATCTATCTATCTATCTAGTCCCATGTATTCTAGGCTATTCTTGAACTTTCTATGTGCTAAGAATGACCTTGAACTTCTGATGCACCTGCTTCCATCTCTGCCTCCTAAGTTCTGGGATTACAGGCGCCTATCACCATGCCTGGTTTATAGAGTACTGAGGATTATGCCCAGGGCTTCATGAATGGTAAGCGAGCACCTCACAATCCATATCCGAAATTCTAGAAGGACATTTTAAAATATCATGGTCACCATAGGAAAGCTGTAGTGGAATTAGAGTCTCCACACCCCAGCTCAGAAAGTTTTGCACTCTTGCCATTGTTTGGTTTTTAGTGTAATCTTCAGACTGCCAGCTATCATTTAGATGAGGACATTTGGGTTAGCAATAGAAATTTAGTAATCTAGTGTAAACTGTTAGGAGGACATGGAGAACCAAGTGTATTTGCCCACAGAGTCCTTTAGCAGGAAGTGTGACCCGAGGAAGAGGGAAACATGGGAGAAGTCAGTTCTGAACACTTTTATTCCATCACTTTTGAGCTTTGGATTGTTGTTGGATTTCATGCCATGTGGACCACCCCTTTTCTGCTTGAAAGTGACATCAATGCCCTGAATTATCAGTATTTTTATTCCAAGGAAGCATCCCTGGGCACAGTGTTTTGGGGGGGGTCCTATTTGTCTTTTCCAGAAGAGAAACACCTGTCAGTTTGAAAGGGACCAGCTATGGAATCAACATGGGAAACGGGTGGTAAAAGAGCGTCTCATGAATCCGAATAATGAAGAAGACAGGATTCTCTGAAAGAAGTGGCTCAAAGTGGTCTACACCCTAGTACAGTGGCTGGAAAAGAGAAGGCTACAAAGTAAGGACAAAAGGCTTGCTCTGAGGACGTACTCCAGCTTCCGTTTGCTTTCAAAAGTTTGCTACTTCATCCTGTGCTTGGAGTTCAGTAAGAGGTGAGAGAAGGAGCTGTGAGGATGAGTCAGTCAGTTCAGGGCTTGCCCTCCAAGCTCATGGATCTGAGCTGGATTTCCACAATCTGCAGTGTCCCCCTTTTTCCTGAAAAGAAGACGAAACAAACGTGTGGCAGAGCACACTTGGAATGGCAGCCCAGTGAAGGTAGAGACAGGCACATCCTTGAGTCTCAATGACCAAGAAGCCTAGACTAATTAGACAACTCTAGGCCAGTGAGAAACTCTGTCTCTAATACAAGGTGGACAGTGACTGAAAGGACCATCTTAAGTTTCGCTTTTGATCTCCAGAGGCACCAGCACATTCAGGAATTCCACCTGCAACCAAAAAAAGAAAGAAAGAAAGAAAGGAAATGCTGAAAGATAAGGGTTGCCTCTTGTAGGCATGAATATTTATTCAAACATTATGAAAAAGAGGCCTATTATTCTCAGAAAACAGAAGGCTAGGAAATACTCCAAAAACAAAATCATACTGGTCAGTAGAGATTGTTGCTGATGAGATCTGCAAGGGCCTACGCCAGGCAGCAGAGGGGTTCCGATGTCATTCCCAACGTCCAGATGCACCCTTCGGTCAGAAGTGCAGTTCGACACAAACCTATACCATTTCAAAATCTCTCCCATACTGCTTTAGCCCCTTTACAAGGTTATGACTAAAAGCTGAGCTATCTGAAATAACCACTTATGAAATTACATGCAAATAGAAGAAATCATGTCCAAATTGAGGAAAATGACCAATTTTTTAAAAATTCAATCTTTGGAAAATAGTTTCTTAAAATAAGTACATACAATGCTCACTTTTCCCCCCCTTTTCTGGTTAATGAGGGGCAAAATGTACCCTCAGAAGCAGGCGCACTAGAGTTCAAATGATCAATGCATTTGGAAAAATTTCTTACCCTGCGTATTGAACTTCAAATCTCAGAAGGCAGGATTTTATTGTGCTGTTGGAATGTTACTGCCCAAAGGGCTCCCTTGTTCTAGGAAGAATTGTTAAAATTAAGACTAATTACAGTACAAATCTAATCCAAGTTTTCCAAAAATTTCAGAAGGAATGGTGGTTTAGTTTGAAAGTTTGAACTTCTTTCTGCCCTTTTCAGTGTCTGAATTTATCATTTGTGCTTTGCCTCTGAAATATCGCTAATATAATAGATCTCTGCTTAATCTTGCAAGAACTAATTATCGGCACCAAGATTTCCTCACGGCACATCTTGCTTTTTAACTCGCTTGTAGCATAACCTTTTCCGCTTAAGCAGCTACTTCTGTGACGTTATCACCATCTCACCGCGCACTCATTCTTATATGGGATTGCAGACCACTAGGAACTGGAGGAGCCACATCTGCTTGACTTGTTTTGCACTAACATAAAACAATCAATTGCTCTAGTTCCCCCAGCTCCTCTTTCCCGTCCTTCCTTTCCTTCCTTTCCTTCCTTTCCTTTGACAGGTGTGAGACAGATGGTCATATGGTATTGGATGAACCAGGGCCCTTTGATCCAGCTGGTGCTTTCCTTGTCTCACCTGTGCTGTTGCACAGGAACTTGGTGGCGGGGGGGCGGTGCATGTGACTGATTCTGCCCTGTTTATGCCTTTCAGTCAGTCCACTCCCAACGAATATATACTACAATGGGCATGTGAGTTGTTAAAATATTTTTGTGCTGGTTGAGAAATAGCTACTGCTCAGAGCCCCAAACACACAATGACTTCCATCTAGCATCCTAGCTCCTTGTACCACAACCTGATGCAACCCAGATACCCTTCCCCACAGCCAGTGTGATTGATTCCTTGGCACAGGTATGGACTTTGAAACCTATTCCATGATTTTAAAAAACCACCCTTATGCTTTATTTGTTTTTCTCTTATGTGAACTGAATATAACCCTGTATATATTTAGAAGAGTAGTCAAAATAATAGCTGTTGATGTTATATAACGGCTACTTTCTCCACCCACCCCCAAAGGCTACTCTTGCAGTTACGAACCACTGGGACTTTACTGGAATCCTTTGGCCTCTGTGTCCAGTTGTAAGAGGAGGAATAAGCATTGACCTTGTGGGATTCTAGAGATGCTCAGATGAGCTTCTGGACTGGTAGCATGCCTGACAAGTAACTCCGTGTTCATTCATTGTGACTATGCTTTTTTTTTTTTTGTTGGTTGCATGGTTGGAGGACCCCTGCACAGTGTTCAATCGTATCTAACTCGCCCAATTATTTGGGCAGAAATGTCAATATTAAGCATGCCTTCTTCTACTGAACTTTGACTCAAGTCTTCTTGGTAGAGTAAGTCTAGTATATGATATGGTTCAAATTGGTTATAATTTTATGTAGTTTCTTTGCAGCAATTCACTAACTTTGTGCTTTTCAGTTGGATCTTGCGGTCTATCTACAACTTCGTTCCTACACACCTAGTCACCCCTTCCTAGTGTCCATCCATTTCCTTACTTTCTCTTGATTATAATTTTACACTTTAAGGCTTGCATCTATTCTTCTTTCCCTTAAACGCTGCAAATAGTGAGACTCAATAATGTCTTGTTTCTTGGCCCATAATAAAATGTAGGCTCTATAGTCTCTGTTTATAGGACTCATTTTCACTGTTGTTTCTTGGGAGCCTACTCTTTACAATTGGATTTTACAGGACTCAGAAGCACAGTATGGAGTCAGACAGTGTCAGGGAGTGTCATGGAGGGCTTTTAAAGGTCAAGCATTCCTTGAGAGATTAGAGGAGTGTGAGCTTTTCAAAATATGAAAGCAAGGGAGATAAACACTTTTAAATCAATAAGAAAAACGAGAATGGGTGCTTTAAAATTGCTTTATCTTCACATTTAGGCATATGCAAGGTATTTAGGTTTTATTTATTTATTATTTTTAACATATCAAATTAATAAAAATTTAGACGTCATAGTCAAAACAAAGATGGGTAGATGGCTTGCTGATATAGTAAATGGCTCATAGAAATAGAGGCAGTATTTCAGAAGGATATGCTCTTGGGGTTTGCCTGCTCTGAGTGTCAGAATTATAATGACATCTGACGGGGGAGGTCACCTATTTCCATAAAATATCTGAAATACTGACAATACCAGTAGTAGGTTGGAAATAGTTACTTACATAAGCACAGACTTGGAAAGTTCACTAAAAATGTAAATTTGAGCATAAAGATATCCCATAAACTCCAATATCATGCCTGGTTGCTCTGCTATGTCTAGTTTCTCTTCTTTGAACTAAAGAAGCCTATGGTCATGAGTGAGGAACATACCTTGGCCTAGATCTTTTCCTTCTTGTGCCCCTGGTTCTGAGTTGTCACTGTTTCAATTAGGATGCCTTCCATTGCAAGTAGCAATCAGCTGATTCAAGCCTGTCTACTTCTTGTCATTGAACATCTTCCAGGGACCCTCTTTTTGCATGGCTTGATTCTGGACTCATGTGGAGTGCACAGCCCCTGGGATGCCCTTTCTCTGTTCTTGCTTCCCTTTCCCAAGCCTAGTATTTTTCTCAGGCTGCCTTGTACTCTCAAGTTATTACTGAAGCCTCCTAGGCCATCTTCAGAGGGAATGAGGGCAGAAGTATTCCTTGAATGGTTCTGAATGAATGCTGTTAGAGATTTAATTTTTTATGGCTGAATATGAGATGGGCCTGGCAAACATTCCTGTGCTGATCCCAATGGCCCGTGGAGGCTCGGGTGTGGTTACATGGTCCATTCTGATGTGGGAGTGTAAGCAGAGTCACAAAAAGTACTGTGAGGATGAGCAAACTGCATGTTCAAATAAAGGGAATTTTCTTTATTGTCAGTTGGAGGATATATGCTAAATAGACTATGCTTCCGTGTTCTTGATTTGTTGCAAACACACATTACACAATGTCAGACCTGAAGGAGCTAAAGTGCAAGCTGTGTGGGCAGAGCACACTACCTTCCTGCTTTGTACCCTGCCATGGTCAATCTTTGCTGTCAACTAGATCAGACTTGGAGGCACCTAGTAGACAAAGCTCTGGTGGGTCTGTGAAGGCCTTTCCAGGAAGTGCCAACAGTGGATGAGAAGACAATTTCCTCCAATGGGGAGCATTTTCCTATAGACATCCAGATACAAAAAGGTCCAAGAAAAATCAAGGTTGCTTGTCTGCTTACCTTAGCTTACTGCGGGTGTGCCCATCTCTGTTGCCTCTGTTTTCCTTCTCCACTGACATCAGAACCCAATTTTGTGGCCTCTAAGCATGGACTGACTGCATTCAGTGACTCTCTGGGAAATGTCCAGAAAGTCTTGAGCACTATGTTGGGACCACTGAGGCATCCAGCTTTGTGGTCTGAGTGTCTCGTGAGTTCTGAGCATCTGTAGTATGAAGACCATCACTATCAGACTACCTATCAGATGTAAGGCATTCTAGCAAATCCCTGGTATAAACTATAAACATTCCATCAGCTCTGTTCCTCTCAGAGAACTCTGCTGAATATATTGTAGTACTTAGTATGTGTCCACACGGTGGTGGCTTCCCTTGAGGTGCCTTTTGCTATCCTGGAATTTTGCTGCTGAAATATCATCTCTGTAAAGCCTCTGGATATGGAGGAAGGGTCAGTTTCTTAGAGCGCCTCAATCTTTGAGGGAGAACTACTTTTAAAAGAGCATATTTTAAGTGGAGGTCATCAACTCCATGTTATTCCTGTGTCTCAGACAATAGATGTTTCTCTTTCTGGCAGCTCCTCTGGGAATTTCCTCCTTAACTTGCTCATACCCATTAACTGTGAGCCACTATCAGCTGACTTTCATGTCCATTGCTGGAAAGAATAGCTCTTTAGTGACGCTGATAGCTTTTCCAGACTTGAGGGCAGGCAGAAAGTGAGACTTTGCACTTCTGAACCTATGTCTGTAAACACCACCATTTATATACTGTGTGCCAATTTCACTGTTTAATATCATTTCCTTTCCATGTAACAATCAGAAAGCAATAAAGGACTGCAGAAAGGAGCTAGTGGGTTTTATCCAAAGGCTAGAAATAAATTATGTTTTCTTGAATTTTCATTGTGTAGACCTCCTGATGGTAAACTTCAGAATGAGTCACAAAGCAGCCCACTCTGGCCTTTTTTTTTTCCTTTTCCCTTCTTCTCTTCTCTTCTCTTCTCTTCTCTTCTCTTCTCTTCTCTTCTCTTCTCTTCTCTTCACTTCTCTCCTCTCCTCTTCTCTTTCCTTCTCCTCTCCTCTTTTAAAATGCTCTTACCCTTTCTCTTATTTTTATTTTTCTTGTGCATATGGTGTATACACATGCACATGTTCGTGTGTTTGTGTAAACATGGAGGCCAGAGGTTGACACTGGATACCTGTCTCTATAATTTGTGAAAGGATTGTGGACACAGTGCACAATAAGATTATGCCAACCACCATTCTCCAGTTTACCTCTGCTGAGGCAGTCTCACTAAACCTGGACTTCATAGGTTTAGCCAAACTGCCTTGTCACTCTTTCCTCATGCCCACCATGATCCCCCTGCCTCCACCTCCCCAGCTCTAGTGGTGCAGGCATGAATCAGCATCCTCAATTTTCACATGGATGTTTGGAATTGGATTTAGACACCCAGTTTGTACAAGGCTACAACAAGGGAGTTAGTTATCTCCCCTGTGCCATGTGCATTTTAAAATAGGGTTTTCTATGATACCCAGGCTGGCTTGGAACACTCCATCTTCTGGTAACAGCCTCATGAGTACTTGACAGCTTGTACCTTATGCTTCTAATGCCCCTTCCTCTTCCTTCCCTTCCCCTTCCTCCCACTACTCTTCCTTTTGAAATCCAGGCTAAATGATCCACCATCCTCTGGCGCACACTGTAATTGTTATTATTACTATTATTACTACTACTAGAGGTAGTAGTTACAGTAGATTTGTAACTTAGGATACAAAATTCTGGGTTTCATAGTGATATCTTAGCACATGTATGAGATTGTGCTTTGCTCTTACTTAGTGATGGCGCCCTTACCTGCCCATGACACACCCTGGCTCACTTGATGTGCAGGTACCAGTGTGCTTGTTCCTAATTAGTTGTTATTAATAGCATTATAAAGTAACAGAGATGGTCACATGCATTTCTCCCAGTGAAGAAAGCTGTTGGGCATACAGCACAAAGGATCTTGTGCCCACAAATCTCCAGAGAAACCAAGAATGTTGTTTGCCGGATTTCCTTTGCAATAGGAAAGATAAAAACTTGCCTTTCCACTCAGAAATCTGGCAATTAGAGGTGCTGAAGAGCCTGGTGATCTGTGTTATCTATTGGGCCAGGCCATATCAAGCTCCTACAACCAGGACTGGAGGTGGCTATAAATTTAAATGACACTTATAGCCAAGCTTTCACAACCAGAACTGGAGAAACCTAATATTCTAAATGACTCTTACATTATCTGTATAGCCAGAAGCTCCCCCAGGCTCCCAGAACCAGGACCAGAGGTGGCTAATAGCCCAACTGAGCTTTCTGCTATCTGTTTGACCAAGACCACAAGGTTGGACCCTTCTATTCACACAGCCCTAAGTTCACACAGGTAGCCTGTCTGTAGAACACATCCTCTTGAAAGAAACGACATGTACCCTGAGTTGAGTTTCAATGTAATTATGTTTCCTTGTGCACCAGGGATTTCTGCCCCTAAATTATACTGTGTTTAAACTTGTTGGGTGTAAGCTGTCTGAGATCAGACTTCTCAAGTCTGAACCAGCTTTCAGTTCACTTCCCTTCCTGGATGCTTGCTGGGTCCCCCTAAGAAAGTGAGATTTCAGAGAAGACCAATGCTTCATTGAACCCCAGAATTGATAAGCAAAAATGGATCCAAATAATAATTCTACAATCCCAGCTTAGGAACACTTCCATAATGTTTCCAATCAGAAATTCAGAGCAATTGGTTTATGGTTGCCAGGTCCTTATTATGGGGAATTAAGGTCGTTTCTTTGGGTTCTTAGCCTCATCAGTACAAGAATTTAAGAGTGGGCTCAATGGAAGCTCAAGGACGATTTTGTTAGCACTTAAGAGGAAAACTCCAAGGCAGGCAAGCTGTGTCAGCAGCTGCCTGGAGAAAGAGAATGAAGAAGACACAGGGAAAGGCTGTGCCATTTGAGTTAAGCCAGCCTTGGAGGCAAGCCAATCAATCTCATGGTAGACAAACAATCATGTGGTGGGGAGGGAAGCTTTAGACAAATGGCAAAGAAGCCCAAAACATCAGAGAAAGCATGCTTAGAACAGATATAGAAAGAAGAAAACAAAGTATTACACACTTCTGGGTAATTCAGAAAAGCAGACCAGTTTACCATGCTGCTGGCGCTAAAAGCTATGGCATGAGAGGCCAGGAACTCTTGGAAGGAAACGTACGTTACCTCATTAAAGGGACAGTTACTCCACCTACATGACTTGGGGTGAACCCACCTTCCTAGCCTCGTTCTTGCATTCCTGAGAGGCTGTCTCTTAGCCAGGCCACTGACTCAGCCCAACTGGAATGTTGGATCCCTGCTTCTTTGTTGCTGTGATTAAACATTATGAAGTTGAGACACGTGAGGCATGCTGGGAAAGAAAAGCAGACCAGAGCTATCCTTTTGACTGGAAGTTAGAAGAACTTTACTGCTGTTGTATTAGCATCAAGTTTGGCGTCCCCCAAGACTTGGGATCTTACCAGAAGGCCCCTTTACCAGTCTTGATGGCATCATCCCCAGTTCTGTCTATCTGTCTATCTCCATTACCAAACTGGAATTGTATCAGCTAGACAGTTGACCAAGCAGGTTCTTCTTGGCCATAGAGAAGGCCTGTGTGCTGGTTAGTTTTTGTCACCCTGACACATAATAGAGTCACCTGGAGAGAGGGAAGCACAATTGAGGAACTGCCTCCATTAGGTTGGTTCATGAACATGTCTGTGAGGAATGAGGAATTGTATTGGTTAATCATTGATGTGGGAAGGCTCAGCCTATTGCTGGTAATACCACTCCTGGTCAGGTGGTCCCAGGCTGTATAACAAAGTAGGTTAAACAAGCTATGGGGAGGAAGCCTGAAAGCAACAGTCCTTCATGGTCTCTGCTGCATATTCTGCCTTCAGGCTTCTACCCCGACTCCTACCAAGTGTTATACTATCACTTAAAAGGATAGTATGGAATAAACATTTTTATCACTAAGTCACCTTTGGTCATTGTTTTATCACAGTAACAGGGGAAAAAACTGGGGCAGCCCACTTACTGCTTCTGTACCCTGTCCACCTATAATGCAGGGTCTCTGTACCAACCATCTCCTTGTCCCTAGGCTCTATGTACTGATTCTACCTCTCTTTCTGTGGCCCACAGCAACTTCCCCTTTTTGAATTGTGAAGCTGGCTTGAATGAGAGATGCTTGTTAGCATATCTTATACCCAACCATCCAACCTCTGTTATGACACCCAGCAGAAAGAGTATATATATATATATATATATGGTAGGGGTTTAAAGTTTACCGCCTGTATTGTCCTTGGCTGGTTTGAGTGGGACCCCGGGGCCCAAATCTGCCTATCATAATGTTCTACTTGTAGGTTTCTAGGACCCTCTGGATCCTTCTACTTTGCTATTCTCCCATGCTTCTCCTACCCAGATCTAGCCAATGGTCAGAATATTCTCCACAGTAGGTCACCGAGAAGAGACTTGATACCCTATGAGCATATACAGGGGGAGGTAATCTCCCTCAGGAACAGTCATAGGGGAGGGGAATAAGGGGAAAATGGGAGGGAGGGAAGAATGGGAGGATACAAGGGATGGGATAACCATTGAGATGTAACAAGAATAAATTAATTAAAAAAAAAGAAAGAGAAAAAAAAGAGAGTATATACATGTCATATATATTTATAGTTATATAGTATATACTACATATCATCATATATAATATATATTTATAAAATATATGTGTTTATATAAAATATAAACAATTATATCTAAAATACATATGTATTTCCATTTTTATAAATAAAAAAGCAATTAATATGCCGTTTTCTACATTTTTGTTAGATTTCAACAGTAGAATTACTGGGTCAAAGAGCATGGATGTATTTATGGCTGTTAATATATATTGTCACATTGATTTCTGGAATGTTTCTATAAGCTAATGCTGCTTTATGAAACTTAATTTCACTGGATCCTCACTGGCATTTGTTTTTTTATCATTTAAGAAAAGGATAAGGGCAGTCATGGAAGCACACACCTGCTGCCTCAGCCCTTGGGAGGCTGACCTAAGAGGGATCTAAAGTCTGAGCTAGGTCAGGGGAACATAAGAAGTCTAGGACAGTGTGGTCTATGCAGTAAAGCTGTGGTGCAGATGCCAGAAACCAAAACCAGAACCAAAGAAAGAGGCCAAAAAGAAAAAAAAGCATTGTTTTTGTCTGTTTATTAAACTCCATTTCATTGTTTAAATGGGCAGGGCTGGGCATTATTTGCATAGTGTGTTATCAGTCTGCCTGTGAAGTAGTGCACTGGGTTTGTAAATCATGGCCTTGGGGCTGACCTGGCCTTTCACGCTATGGTCTTTGTACTTTCCTGGGTTGCAGGCTAATAGAACAGTGGCATTGTTGTATCCACTTTCAGAATGATGCTAATGATCTCCTTCCTTCTGCTTTAGAAAGCAGCTGTGAGGGAGCCAGGACGCCAGCATGCAGGAACTGCCAACAGGGAAAAAACCCACAGTGGCAGGAAATTACCCTAAAAGGGTGAAAATTGAGAAACCACCCATAGTACAGCTCGTTTCCAGGATACGGTAGTGCCTTCACGCCTAGGCAATTATTCTCTTAGAATCAATTTGGTGGTTCTTAAAAGAATAGATTTTTTTTTTTTAACTTGAAAGGGGTTCAAGAGAAAAAGATAAAAGCTTGGAAAACATTTAATTTTGGTTTATAAAGAAGTCATTCCTCACCACTGAACAGAAGCTGTCCTTTTTTGGCCCTTTCCTTGGTCTTTCCTATTTTGTACCAAAACAAACAGTCTCTTTTTAGGTTACACATCTTTGTCCTCAGATGGATGCAGACACCTGTGGAGGAAAAGGGCTAATGCCGTCTTCTTCATTTGCAGGAAGAAGAGAACACGGGGCTGCCATGCTGCTTCATGGTAAAGATGGCTGGCCCAGCGTGGTAGCTTTGCCACCAGGAGAGGAGTGCCGTGGAGGACGGTAAATGACTACTGCTTCAGTGGTTGAAAAAGGGATGTCTGTCGCCAGCTGCTTTCAGGTCAGAAGCACAGAGCTCTCCTTCCCCAGGCCTTCCTCTTTTTCATTAAGTTATGTTTCTTAAAAGCACAATAAAGCTTAATATGTGTATGTAATGTCTGTATGTGTGATCCTCTACATAGTGCATAATTTTCACCTACCTGAAATATCATTCATAATGACATGGTGATGACAAGAAATTTGGTGAATACAAAACCTATAGGACAGGCAGCCTTGTTCTTAATAGCACAATCAGTAATGTAGCAGGTCAGAAGGTCAATAGTGCAAACATTCATGACTTTTAAGTCAAACTATAAAATAATGTTCAATTCATTTTAGCAACGAATTAGTGATGTTCTAACTTGCTTTTCTGTTGCTATGATAAAATACCATGGCGAAGACAACTCAGGGAGGAAAGGTTTATTGGGCATTCAGGTTGGAGAACTTCATCAAGGGATGAAGCCAACACAGGAACTGCAGGCAGGAGTTTGAAGCAGAGATGTTGCTTTCTGGCTTCTCCCATGCTCATATTCACACACCTTTCTTATAGAGTCCAGGGCCACCTGCCTAGGGATAGTAGAGCCAATAAAAGGGTTTTATGGTTAATACAGAGATGCTTGATCACTCTTGTTCATTGTTCCTCTATTCATAATAGCCAGGGATTGGAAACAGCCTAGACGCCCTTCACCCAATGAATGGATAATGAAACTGTGCTACATTTACACAATGGAATATTATTCGGCTGTTTTAAAAATGAAATTATGAAATTTGTAGTTAGATGGCTGGAGTTAGAAACAGTTATCCTGACTGATTTAGCTCAGACCTCAGAACACAAGTACTGCATATTTTCTCTTACAGGTGGATTTTAGCTTTTAATCCTTAGGTATGTGTGTTTTGAACAGAGAGACCACAGAGGTTAGGTAGGTAGCAAGTGACCAGGAGGAAGAAGAAGATCTTCTAAATAAGGGAAAATAGAGAATAGTGTTATAAAGGGATAAAGGGAAACCAGTACAGGAAGATTAAATTGAGGGGGTGGGATGGGAGGGTTAGATAGGGGAGGTAAAATGGGTGGGACAACGAACACTAAAGTCCTTTGAAAAGCTATATAGAAACCTGCTATAGTAGAAGTGGTCTCTTCTCTCTCTCTCTCTCTCTCTCTCTCTCTCTCTCTCTCTCTCTCTCT
>OU015745.1:92317679-92379214 GCA_907169655.1 Acomys percivali
TGTGTGTGTGTGTGTGTGTGTGTGTGTGTGTGTGTGTGTGTGTGTGTGTAAAGGAAAGCTTGTTAAGAAACAGGATGCTGAGTTGTAGGTGAAACATTTAATCCAGCAGGGAAGCTCAATTAAACTCAGGAAGTAAACAACTCAAAGGTTTTAGGAAGTCTCTGAAACTGACCAGAAATATTAGGCCCCGCCTTCCCCAAGCCTATGTAAGCTATAGAACTGCTGAGAGATACTCTCAGACCCTTGAGACACTTGGAATAACCAGAGACAAGTTGATCTGCCCAGAAGACTCTCAGACCAGATCAGATTCCTGGAAGAGGCAGAGACCAGTATACAGCTGCCTCAAGAGCTCAGACCAGCTGAGCTACCTGTTAAGGACACTCTCCAACCTGTTGATCAGTCTTTGGGGTTTCCAGCTTTCATAAGCTGTCACCAGTGTTTGAGACGACATGGTGATGATGCAGTTGTCTTCAACTCATTCTGCTCCTTTAAGTAACTCCTCCCCCACATTTCTATATGTAACCCTAATATAACTCAGGGACTCATCAAGCTGTCCCTCGAGTGGTCCTTAGTTGGTTTGTCACGAGTTCCTTATTTAGGTGACATAGATATTTGCTCATATCTCCCAAGGAATAGTGTCACACAATATGTATATGTTGTCCATTTTGCCCAAACGTGGCAAAATGGGCAGCACACATATAAAGTATAAAGTAAATTGGGTCTCTGTCCAGTTTGCCTAAAGCTTCCCTATCATAGCTGGGAGAGTGGAGGACACTCAATGTCCTCCTCCTCTTTTTTAGGCAAGTGGAAGGCGCAGGAGGGAGAAAGTAGATTGGTTAACCAGGTGAACTGGGTCCTTTATAGACCTTCTTTTCATCCGTTGTCCTCAAATCAATACGATTCACCAAAGCATGTTAGTGAAGTAACAGGGAGATCTCTGGCTTCTGAGACTCGTTTGGAGTGGTTTGAAACAATTATTCCTAATGGTGCTGTATTCCTAGAGCCTTAAGTGGCTGTTTAGCATTCAGGCTGCATTCAGCCAGTGAGAGTTTCCCAACAGAAAAGGGAATTAACTGTTTGGTGTGTTTTAATAAGTGAGTGAGCAAAGATCATGTGAATCGATTATCAATTTGGCTAACTTTGTTGCGGGAGCTTGTGTGAAAGAATTAAATGCAAACAGACTGTGTGTTTACCAAGGAGGAATGCACCTTGAGGTGAATATTAGCATTCTCAAATGTGACTCTTGTAACACATTGGATTCTTTGCCGTTACACACGTATTTTGGACACAGAGATAGAATCACTGAAAAAATATGATCAGACACAGTGCTAACACATGGAGAACCTACTTCTCTAAGCAGGTTTGTGACCATTTTCAACCTTGAGGCTGGCAGCATCCTTCTGTTCATTCACAGGTCACCGCCAAAGTCTTTAGCTTCAAGGACACTTGAAGATGACACCAAGTTTGTTCTAATCCCGGACATGGCAGTTATATTTGCATAGCGTCACTTATTTCATGTGTGCTAGATACTTTTTGTTGACTTGACACAAACACAGACACATCTTGGAAGAGGGGAACTTAACTGAGAAAATGCCCCCATGAGATTGGCCTGTAGGCAAGTCCGTTGCTGTTTTCTTAATTAGTGTTTGATGTGGGAGGGCCCAGACCATTATGAGTGGTTCCATCTTTGGCTGGTGGTTCTGGGTGTTATGAGAAAGCAGGCTCAGCGAGCCAAGAGGAGCAACCGATAAGCAGCGCATCTGCTTCGTCTTCTGCATCAGTTCTTGCCTTCATCCCTGCTCTGACTTCCCTGGTTAATGGACTACAGAATAGAAGATGAAATAAACCCTTTCCTCCCCAAGCTGATTTGGTCATGGTGTTTTATAAGAGCAATAGAAGCCCTAATGAAGATGCTATCTACTTGGAGAATGGTGAAATACACATGGCACCCAGAATATTTGTGTGATGGCTGTTTCTTTTTAAACATTTTATTAGCATATATTTATTGTACCAAGTGATGGGCTTCGTGTGATGTTATAATTCAATACTATCATGTGCTTTGAGGAAATCCTTCCCCATTGCCCTCCCCTGTCCTTTCTACCTCCCACTAGTCTCCCCCTGCTTCCCAAGTTGCCTCTCACTTCCATTTTAAATACAATATTGTATTAATCTCTATGAATTTTGTAATGCCCATAATACACTTTGGCCACATTCATCCCTAGTCTTTACCTTAGCTCCTCCCAGATGTACCACTCTACTATCCTATCTTTTCCCATCCTATCCTACCTCCATCTCTCTCTCTCTGTCTCTCTCTCTTTCTGTCTCTGTCTCTGTCTTTGTCTCTGTCTCTGTCTCTCTCTGTCTCTGCCTCTGTCTTTCTGTCTCTGTCTCTGTCTCTCTCTGTCTGTCTCTGTCTTTGTCTCTGTCTCTCTCTGTCTCTGTCTCTGTCTCTGTCTGTCTCTGTCTTTGTCTCTGTCTCTCTCTGTCTGTCTCTGTCTTTGTCTCTCTCTGTCTCTCTCTGTCTCTGTCTCTCGTTGTCTGTCTCTGTCTTTGTCTCTGTCTCTGTCTCTCTCTGTCTGCCTCTGTCTTTCTGTCTCTGTCTGTCTCTGTCTTTGTCTCTGTCTCTGTCTCTGTGTCTGTCTCTCTCTCTCTCTAAAGAACACATGAAGTCTCATTTGTGCTGTCTATATACTCATGGATTTGGGACTACCCATTAGAGCTCAGTTGATTTACCAGAGGCTACACCCCCATAAGGAAAGCTGATCCTTCCTTCCTCAGAAGCCCTCATCTGTAATAGCTCTTCAGCTAGGGGTGGAGGCTCACGAGCCTTTCCCTCCTCCATGCATAAACTGTTCCTTAGAGTTTTGAAACTATTGCACTATAATTATACACACGCATGCACGCTTGGGCATACATATACACACACTTTGTCCAGCATCACTTTGGGATTGATTTGGCAGGGATGAAGAGGGAAAGGAGGGAAAAAAAAAAAAAAAACAAAAAAAACAAAGGCACACAGACACATGTACAACTGTACAACAAAGCTGGGATTGGGTAGGATGTTCTTGTTCAGGCGGAGATATGTCAACTGCATAACCTGCAAACTCTGTCTATTTATTATATGTATCTGAATCAAGGAGGTTGGGGTTTTTGTGTACGGCTGCATAAAGAGGCAGGTTAGGAAGTCTCTGTAGGACAGTGGTCCTAGGTATTAGTTATCCTAAAGGAGAGTGTTGTGGCTGATCATATCTGCATACACTGGTTAATCATTTGTAAATAATGTAAATATTGGACCAGAGAAAGGCTTTGCCATGCCTCTGAGCCTCACAAGGGGAGAGCTTTGTCACTTCCATGGGCCTGAGCAATTGTTGTCTTTGGCATGAGTGTGTCTATGTCAACACCACACATTCACTTTGGACTTCATCTGCTCCTTACTCACTCACTCTGGGATTTTTCCAGTTCTCCCCCCTCCCTTCTGCCCCTGCATTGACACACTCATTGAGACAGGGACTTCCGTATCTCATGCTGATCATGAATATGGTGTGTAGTTGAAGATGACCTTGACCTTTTGATCCTCCTACCTCTACTTCCCAAATGCTGAGACTATAGTTTGCACCACCTTACCTGGTTTGCGCAGTGCTGGGGATGAAGTGCTGGCCTTCCTGCATGCTAGACCAGCACTCCACCAGCAGAGCCCCAGCCCCAGCCCCAGTCCTCCGTGTGTATCAGCTAGATTTTACTCTGGAGTGCTCTGTTGGTAGCTAAAATTCTGTCATTATAAAATAAAAAAATGGGTGTTGGAAGACAATTATTTTCCTTTACACAATGGACTGTTGCACATTACAAATACCATTTGATATATTATTTTAGAATTCTAGAACATGTAGCTCCATCACAAAGTTCTTGGAAGAAAAGCTAGAAGGCCTATTTTATTCTAGTTTATACTCCCCACAGAGAGATTATTTGATCTTGATCCTTAAACCAATCTATTTCTAGAGAAATAAATAGTATATTTAATAATAATAATAATTAATAATAATGATACTTTACTGCTAACCTCTTAGCTTTTTTTTGTTTATTTGCTTTGGCTCTAGGGTTTATCAATAATGGCCAGATAGGCCTGCTTTGTCCTTATTAATATGTAGAAGATGTCCTTACTTTAATAAATAAGTTTATTTGATAAGGTTACTTGTTGCCATTGGTTAGGCAAACACGAGTCCATCTCTCTGACCCCTAAGGCCAGACTACCCCAGGTATTTTCTTTGCAAGGAAATATGACAAAAGAGTATGGGATACATGTGTACTCAGTCCTGCTGAGGGTGCTGGCTAATGGCCAGTGACACAGGCTTTCTGCTGGGCCACTTGGAAGGAGTTCAGCATTCAAAGTCACAGAGGCTTCCAGCTCCTTCCCTTTCTGCTTACCTTTGGCCTTCCCTGAGCAATTGCTTCTCTGTATATACTTGTCACCTCACACAGCTTCCTATAATACCATGAATATTTCCAGAATTCAAACTTTCATTTTAAAGGTGGTAACCTCAGAGTTTTTTTTTTTTCCTCTAGCTCCTTCAAAGGGGCCTGAAGTTTTTTTCCATTGGGCACTTTGTTAAAGAATCAGCTTTCCCTTTTCCCACTTGGCAGGATGATTTTCTTTTCATAAATTATTGCACTAAAGCTTTGAAGAAAAGACCCATTTCTTTAATGTTATATAAAGCATACTTACAGCTCCTTCAAAAGGTTCCCGATTTAACAAATTTGTGTGAATTTACATGCTTTGTACATGTTCCTTTACCAGATGAATATCATGCTACATGTTGAGATAACATGTGAAATTTTGAGTGAGACCAACTGTACTTTGAACGGCATTTTGTTTTCTAGCCTTGCCACATTTGATAGTTGTGTAGGCAGGTCAAGCCACATAACTGTTCTGAGTCCTACCTAAAAAAAATCATTCTGCTAAGTAATTGACATAAAACACTCACTGTAGTGACTAAGATTAAGAAACTCAGTAAAGTTTGTTGTTATTAGTGATCTGGTTCTCCTCTGTACAATGTTACAATCTCCCTTTATGCGCTGTCACATTTTAAGGAATATTTACTATGAGTTAAAAGCCCCACTCCCACTCTTCTGAACTTCTCTTTCCTCCTTTCTCTTCTTCCTGTTCTATTCTGTCCTCTGTGTAACATGCTTCTGTTAATTTACCCTCAGCGGTTTTAGCCTTTTCCTTATCACCACACTGCTTTGATTGTTACAGATTAGGACTCTGTAACAGAATTTCAGACCCTGTGCATGTCCAATCATCATCTCATCCCAGTCAGCTGTGATTGTCGGTTTACATTTCAGAGCTTCATGTTGTAGGGGTTAAGCTGAGGGAAGCCAGGCTTGGGGTTTTTAGGGGTGTTGACAATAAGCTGTTGACAAGATCAGATCTTGAGCCTCTTGCACTCTCTGGCTTCTGGTTTCTTTGCTTTGGGGGAGGGGGAAAGCAACAAGCGAGTCAAGGCAATAGAAGGAGCAGGGTAGGTGTAAAGAGAGCGAGCCCAGGCTCTGTTGCTAGGCAACAGCATGCAGGGAGCAGATACATGCATATGCCTCCTAGCATCCTGTTGTCTTAGCAACAGAACATTTGGATGGAGGGCTGGGGAGGAGGGGAACTGGGTTCAAAATATTCAAAGTTTCCAGGATCCTAGAGTACCTTTTACTCTGAACCTCATATGTTCATTTTCTTAATCTTCTCATATTCACCGAGACTGACTGTATTTTTTAAGCTTTCTTCTTCTTTTTTTTTTTCTTTAGTTCATCACCCAACATTTGTATGAGGTTTTTTCCCCCCAGAGCTCGATATTATCCCAGTCACATTGCAATTCATTAGAGCCCATCCACCTCTGCGTCCTCTGGTGCTTCGCATGGCAGGACCTATTCTGCAGAATTTTAAAATGAGCCCTTGCTCCAAATGTAGCCCCACAGGACTGAAATTAAATGCTCACTTATGTGGAAATTTAAATTCCAGTGTTCTGGTATGTGAAATGGTGCTAAGTCGTTATCATCAGGGCCAGGACTGTCACTTGTGAGATTTTTTTCAGTCAGCTGCAAAGACTACAGGAAAGGGAAGGGGCCAGGCTGGCTTCCCTTCTCCCACTGCACCCTGAGATGATCAAAAGTTAGTACGTTTTGTCCTGCTTGTTTGTTCAGTCGGCCCTTCCAACCCCACTGTTCTCCCCTCAGCGCTAGAGCCATTCCTTCTTCATCTCAGAGTTCTTCATCTCTGCCATAGAGAGGATGGTAGGTGAATTCATTTGGATAACCTGAAGGCTCATACACTATAAAATTCTTTGAAACTATACAGATGCTTTATATTAGCTATTTTTTTGCATACCTAGATCAAACCCTGTGTTCTTTCAACAATAGACTACACTATTGTTTCAAAGTATGCATTTGTATGTGCTGTGAGCACTCATGTGGGCGTATGCATGTGGGCGCATGTATGCATGTGTGTGTGTGTGTGTGTGTGCGCGCGCGTGTGTGTGATTGGCTGCATGTATACCACATATGTGTGTAGTGTCTAAGTGGGCCAGAAAAAGGGCTTCCCACTCACTGAAACTGTTGTTACAGGTTAGTGTGAGTAGCCCAAGGAAGGCTCTGGGAAACAATCCTGGGTTGTTAGGGTTTATGTTACAGAACTATGTGGCAGAACTATACAGTAAATTCAGAAAATCATGCCAAGAGGCAGATCCGTGTGAGAGGTTTATTAGAGGGAAGGGTTTACAGAAATTGTTTCTGGGGATATGTGAGGGGAGACGGGACGGGGGAGTGGGAATGAGTCCCCTTATAAGACAACCCAGTGCATGCCCAGAAAGGGCGCATGTGGCTTAGGGAACCGCTGGTGGCTGCTGATGGCTGCTGGTGATGGCGTGTTCCATTGTCACTGCGTCTCTGGGGTGGCCTCAGAGATGCCCGTTGTCCTGTTGTCAAGTCCTTTGCAGCTGGCCGCAGATATGTCTGATTGTCTACATGGGTCCTCTGAAAAAAAAAAAAAAAAGAAAAAAGAAAGAAAGAAAGAAAGAAAAAAAAAAAAAAAAAAAAAAAAAAGCAATACTCGCAGCTGCAAAGCCAGCTCTCAGTTCCTAGGCTAGACTAACTTGTTGCTTCTGCCTTTGACTTCTTGTGCTGGTGGCTGTGTCCTTGATGGTTTCCCTACCATTGTATGCCCTATTTTAAAGATCTGTCATGTCCAACTTCTTGTAATGAAAATCTTGTGTTATATTTTCCCCCTATAGTTCCCAATGGTCTTGAGTTTTCCATTTTGTACTGCTATTCCAAATATCAGCTGATCCTGATCTTGGGTAACTTAAAAAGTTAGTGGCTGAGAACTACAAAGTGAATGGACTAACTGTTGTGCCCAGATCTCGAGACCCTCCTCCCCAAAAGACCACCAGGACTCGATACCTATGCACTACACACAAGGGCTTCTATTACAGGCTTGAGCTCAGACCACAGCCCTTCCTGACACAGCAGATTAGGAGAGTGATGCAGAGCTTCAAGGGTAATGGGTTTATAAAAGGAAAAACCATAAGCCCGGGTTGTGGGTCACAGGAATGTTGACCTTTAGGTGGGTTGGGTGGAGGCTGAATCATTGGGGAAGTTGTGGGTCAAAGGAATGTGACCTGTAGGCAGATTGGGTGGAGGCTGAATCATAAGGGGAAATTTTTTTTTCTTATCTTAGAGGAACATTGGGTGCTGATAATATCTAATTACCCAGGTGGAGTTTCTGGAGGCTGCAGGCAGGTGCAGTTTATGGCAGTACAAGGTCATTCCCAGAAAGCAGGAAAAAGTAACGGTCACCCAGACGACCCGTTCCCAAAGAACATACAGACCACGGCATTAGTTACAGAACATACAGAACATGGCCTTAATTTGGTCCTTGCACTAACATCTGCCAATGGCCTTCTTGCTCAGGTTTACAGAAGGACAAGAGAGAGAGCAGCCCTACCCTTTATCCCACTTTGTCATAGCATCAGTAATCCATACAGGAAAGCAGTATCCACACCCTCTAAATACTTTTGAGCATGGCCCACTTCCCAGTGTTCTTGCATTGAGGATTACATTTCCAAACTATGAGTTTGGGGGTCCTGGGTAAACCCTAGCACTCTATAATGCTTAGCCTAGTGTCTGAATTCCTGCCTTAGGCTTCTAAACTTTCCTATGCTGCTAATGGCTTCTGTATCTCCTTTGTCATGAGGAGTTCAGTTTGTTTCATGTTACATTGTGCCTACATCATAGGATGTCTGTGAGACCAGGAGCTTCTCACATTCCTGCAACTGGAAGATTTATGGTACCCACTTAGGGACGTGCTTAATTTGAAATCTTGATCTATTGTAGCTAACCCTCCTATTTGGGGGAGAGTCTGGTCTCTCCCTGAATCATTATTCCAATCTTGTATTAAATTTATCCATGTTGGGTTAATACACAGATACTGCATTTCCTGGCTATAGAAAAGTGTGTTCTTAATTGTTATTTGAAGTGGGCAATTCCCAGCTAGCAGGACATGTAAATGTCTCTTCCTTATCTTCCTTTAAAAATAAGGCAAGCTGCCTTGGGGAAGATGACCTTCCCAAGCCTACAAGTTGAGTAAGGAGTGTGGCGTTTTTGCATAATAAATAGCTGGTGGCTGGAGCTGGGGCAAGAAGGGCAGGTGGGAACTTGTCTGCAGACAGAGATGCAGGGACACACAGGCAGACATGGACAGGGACAGAACAGAAGGGAGACAGAACGGAGCTGGAAGGGAGGGAGGGAGAACCATGAGGAGAGACAAAGTGCCAGAGAAGTCGAGTTAATTTAGTAGCGAGCTGAGAGACTGCCCCAGCAAAAGGCCAACAGTTTTAAACTATATAGATGCCTTTGCATCTTAATTAAACCTCAAGCGGGATCCTGGGAAGCCCAGCGATATCCCCGTTTACCCATGCTCCATTTATTTATTTTTATTTTTTATTTTTTAATTTTTTATTTATTTATTTTTTATTTATTTTATTTTATTTTTTATTAATTTATTCTTGTTACATCTCTATGGTTATCCCATCCATTTATATAACCTTTCACATGGGCCTTGCTTTCTCTAAGAGCAGCACAAGACAATCTCTTTTTTTTCCTTTTTCCTTTTTTCTTTTTTCTTTTCTGTAATGCAATTGAGGTGGTTTTATTGAGAAATATCCCTAAAAGGCTCCAGCATTTGGATGCTTGGTCCCCAGTTGGTGGCACTGCTTAGGAAGGGTTAAGAGGTGTGGCCTTCCTGAAGTAAGTATATCACAAGGGTGGGATGGGCTCTGAGAGTGTAGAGCCTTGCTAATTCCAGTTGTCTCTTCCCACTTTATGGTTGTAGCTCAAGTGGGATTTTCAGCTTCCTGTTCCTGTACAAGCATACTGCTGTTGTCACACCTCTGCTTTACCCTCATGGCCTCCTGTCCCTCTGGAACTGAAAGCCAAGATGAACTCTCCCTCTGACTTGCTTTTGGTCATGGTGTTTCATCACAGCAACAGAAAAGTAACTAATGTCGCGATCTAATTGAGAACTCAATTATTTACTGCCTAAGCTATTTAATTTTTTTTTCCACAGCAAACATATATACTACTAAACATAAAAGGGAAACACACTTAAGACACCTTGCTCAGTATCTAATGTGAGGCTAAGCTCATAGTATCCAATTAAGAAATCCTTTTTGCATTAAGTTGAATTAAATTAATCATTGCCTGCGAGATGGAACTTCCTTGTGCTAAGCCTTTGGATTTCTTCCAGTGTGGAAGTTGCCAGCAGTTGGCCCAGTGTTGCAATAAAATGATGAGAATCCTGAATAGACGAAGGGGTACCCTTGGTCCCGCTACCTGTGCGGTTGTTTAATTTATACCAGTTTTGCATTTTTTGATTCGGCATGCCATACATTAGCATGTATCTTCCTATTTTAAAAATTTGCTTATGAGTGTGTGTGTGTGTGTTTGCATGAGTGTATGCCGTGTGTGTATGGGAGCCCCAGAGGCCTGAATAGAGCACTAAATGCTTGGAGAAGGAGTTATAGGTGGTTGTAAGCTGGCCATCGTGTTCTGAAAGCAGAACTTAAATCCTCTGGGAAAACGGCATGCTCGCTTAGCCACTGATGCATGTCTCTGGGGCCCAGTGTGCCCCTTATCTTTGCAATGGAGCCTTGGTGACACCTTCATTGAAACCTATGGCAATAGGTTTCTGAGTGCAAGGCTAAGACAATGTGTCCCTGGCATGTATAGTCTTGGGAAGGCAGCAGCCTCATGGAATCATGAGGACAATTTCCATCTAGATAATGTGAGAGGTATCTAAACCATAATAAAAGCAATAGCAGAAAGATATAATTGTATGATGCACCAACTGGGTGATAGTTGAAGACCCTAAGGAAGGGACCCACAAGCACAAACTCCACTATACAATATCTGTTGCTCTGCCTCATCCCTGCACCTCCAGCTGGGCGGTGGTGGCTCATGCCTTTAATCCTAGCACTCAGGAGGCAGAGGTAGGTGGATCACTGTGAGTTCGAGGCCAGCTGGGTCTACAAAGTGAGTCCAGGACAGCCAAGGCTACACAGAGAAACCCTGTCTTGAAAAACCAAAACAAAAAACAAAAAACAAACAAACAAAAAAACCAAACACACACACACACAAAACAAACAAACAAAAAAACCAACAACAACAACAAAAAACCCAAACCAAACCAAACCAAAACAAAATACCTGCACCTCCTCTCTGCCTGCTTCTGAGTCCTTACTCAGCTGGAATAGAGTCTTATTATGTTGATCATCTTAATTCTTTCTCCTGTGATCAAGTAGTTACCATCGTGTCTGCAAGTACATTTTAGCTTGAATGCAGTGTGTGTGTGTCAGACCCTCGCCCGGCTCCCCTGCCCCCAACAGTGGTATGGATGGGGCCATCAGAGTTGCTGTGGAGTGAAAGCATGAATTCACTCTTGACAAAAATTCCCATGCTGCTTTGGGGACGGGCAGAGAGAGGGAGGTTTTCTTCCCCTAGGATAAGGAGAAGCTTACAGCTTTGTCTAGAGAACCCTGTCTGCAGAAGAGCTCTTGGAGGAAGTAGGTGGAACAGCTGCTATGGCTGGCCACGCACAGGACTCTATTGAAATATAACAAGGTTTCTCTTCTCTGGGTCCTCAGGTACACACAAAGGTGGTCCTTTCAAAGTACTACAGCCAGAGAGCTGAGTCTGTCATGTTAGAAAAGGTCTGCAGAGCTCATTCAAGGGAATGTGTGGTTCAAGGCTACACCTGGTGCCTGCAAATCACATTCTCACTGGAGAAAATGCTGCCTGCCCCTCCCACCCCCCATAGCCTCTGGTTTCTTGTCTTTCAAATGGAGAAAATATAAACTTATGCACATTGTCCATAAATCTCACTTCTGTGATTGAAATGTGATTAAAAAATAATTTCCATGACTCCTTTCAGTAGTAATTATAAAAAACGAACCAGGGTTGTACCTTTGTTTTTCAGGATTCTGGGAAGATGTTGTCTGCAGCTGAGCAACAGGAGGCTCCTTCCCAGGGGGTGGCATGGTTTTGCTAGAGTGACAGTGGTGCTCTTTAAAGCCCCAGGCTCACTCCTTCCTTTTAGTTCCAGGGATCTAAACCAAGACAGGCTCTTCAGTGCCCACCTCCAGCGCAGTGCCTAGGTAGTGGTTGGCTGTGTAGCTCTATTGTAAGTACCCATAATTTGAAGGTCTGGGGAGATGCATAGATCTTCAAAGCTTACCTTTTACACTTGGCTCGTGTGATATTGTTCTCCCCATGTGCATACTGCACTGAGCAACTGCTGCTGTGATCACCCATTACAGAGTGGCCTCCTTGGAAATGCCTTTATGTATGTGTGGACAGTGATAAGTGGTGACTTATTCTTTGTCCTCTGGGCAGACACCTCTAGCCTCCTTCTCGCCACAGGCTGATTGTGGCTTCAGCGTGCTCTGCTGATCACTGTCCGTCCTGCAAAAACTCCTGATTCTTGTATGGGAAACTTCCCAGTTCATTCATCACTCATCAATCATTTTCCTCAGTGAGTCATCATCAGAAAGTTTCATTCCTTGTCCCCCTCCCTCCTGAGGCTGGTAAATAGCATGTCATTCCAGCAAAAGGCGGAGGGGGTGGCAGCCCATCTGGACCCTCAAGTTTGATTTCATATTTATGAAACAGCTTAAATGTCACTTTGAGTGAAAAACGACACCTTCCCCAGCTTCTCACATTAGTGCCTGTGGCTGCCACTGAGTGTTTCTTCCTTTACCCCTACCGCCCCCCCCACCTTTTTATCAAAGACAGCTTGTGGTTTCTCTACGAGGCTCCTCTATGACAGGAATAGAAAGGGAGGAGGCACAGAGGCATGGATGGAGGAATAGGTGGATGGATGGGCAGATGGACAAGACCACAGTCAGGTATCCCCATCACACTACAGAAAGGGATGAATTGAAGACAATGAAACAAAAAGCAAGTGGGAGTGATTCTCTGGCTTCTAGGGAATTTTTTTTTGATTAATGCTGAGCATTTTGAGAAATACTTTTATTATTTTGGGTTGAAAGGTAAAAGATAAACATTTAGAGAATAAAGCTTTAGAAAAATAAGTCAGGTATAGTTTTACCACTCTCACGGCCTTATGGTCATTTGGATATATTTTCCTAGCCTGTTCTTAAGGCTATATAATCTTTAAAGTTCAAAATGAAATATGCACATGGAACTTGGGACCCTATAAAGCTTAGGACTTTGGTAAAATATTCGCTCAGATACAAAGAGCTCTGGGGAAAAATCAGGTGAGGTCATAAGTGATTGCCTTAGGTAGTTTCTAAATGTGCTCTGGGAGTTTTGGATAGGTTCATTAATGAGGCATTTTCTTCCTATAAATCTGGAGAAGTTTCCAACATAAATGAACTTGCAATGAAATATTTGGGTCTGCTTGTCCAAGTACATAACTCTTATGTAGGGGCTTCTGTGATCCCTGAACACATTTACCAAGTGGGAGTTGGAGGAAACTCAACACCCCCCATGTTGTGAACTCAAGAGGTCCTGAGATCTACCAGGACATTTGTTTGTTTGTCTCTAGTCATTCATTCTGAGAAATCCCATTAGGGACTTTTGTCTTCTCTGGGAACACTGATGTTAATCTTGATTGCCAACTTGATTGGGCTGAGAAGCACCCAGGGGATTGGCAAGCACACTTCTTTGTGTGTGTGAGAGGGTTTCATGAGGACTTGACCAAAGGAATAGTTTAACCCACTGACTGACTAAACTTTTAGTAGATTGTTGGGCAAGTGTAGACTGAGGAAGATGGGGCCTAGGTGGGTGAAATCAATAACTAATGATGTATCTTTGGAGGCCATACATTACATGGGTCTATTTTGTTACTTCTTAGAACTCTGCCTGCCGCCCACCTTGGTGAGAGTTGCTCTATCATGCTCTTCTCACCACAATGGACTTTGAAACAGTTAAAATCACGGGGAAAAGAAATCTCCTTTCAGGGTATTCAGACAGGCATTTGGGTCCAGTGACAATCATATACACAGTTTGAGAAATAATAAATGCATGATTTACTTTAATGAGAATAAAGCAGGCAAGCATAAGGGATAGAACAGCAACCTGGAACTCTACCTGGTTTGGGCACAGTCATCTTCCAAATAATGCAAGTAGGAACACAGAACCACTACCTGCAGGGAAACCCACACACACACACACACACACACACACACACACACACACACACACACATTTTTCTTCTTCTGCACAATGGAATAAGTTTTTCTTTACTGTAACCACCAAATCTAGACAATTTATATTCAAGCATATTTCCACTTCATCTGGTTTTGAGGGTAGGAGGAATGATCTAGCCTGAACTGTTTTAGGAGTACTTGTGCAAAGAAAAATGTGACTTCAAAGTTAACTTTTAGGGAGAATCCCCTGTTTACGAGTATGTCCCTGGGAAATTGGGAACATATATGATTAAAGTATGATGCGTTATGGGAAGGAACATGTGCCATAGTATGTAACTGTCAATCAAAATAGTGAAATAATTTCACTAAACATCCCAGAAAACAAACTGTTCCTTTCCTTTCACATAAAGAAGAGCTCCAAATAATAACCAGGGGCCCTGAGTCTCCTCAATCATGTGGCCTCCTGGCACTTTTTCCAAAGCTGACAGGGTACATTTAGACGTTACCATGAAGACACTCACTTAGGAACTTACCTGCCTCTTCTACTAGTTCTTTGGGCTTAAGCTAATAATTTATAGCATATTTCTGTGTAGAGAGCTGCGATGTGCTGCGCCCCTAAGATGGCGCCGGCTTCCGCCTTCCACTATCCCGATGGTGAGTGCTCTCTGAGATAAACAAGTCCTTATTTGGCTGCAAGGCTGTTGCAGTGATGGTGATGGTCTGGTGTCAATCTGGCGTGATTCGACCGGACGAATGAGGAGTTGACACTTGGCGGATGCTCATTGGCTCTTGTGATGGATATTAGCTTTAGCCCTGGGTGAGGATGGGGCCATTCCCTGCTAAGCAATACTGCTGTAACTTCACTCCTGAGTAAACTGCCTTGAGAAGGAACCTGGTTGTCTTGAGTCTTATTCCTGCTGGTCAGGAAGGGCATGGACATTTCTGATCTGTACTATTTTCTTTGCTTGTAACCTTCAAGATTTGTGTGAGTACTGATCCCACCCCTTTTACAAGCATTTCAAATGAGAGGCCAAGAACTGAGGCCCAGACCCTAACCATTGGTAACAAACGATTTCAGGGAGTTTCGACTGGAAAAAAGGAGAGACCTACAAAATTAAGGAACAAGACAAGAATGGAGGTGACACTAGGCCTAGAAACAGAGTTCGAGTGACAGGAAGAATGAAAGAAAGGACCTTCTTGACCTTGGTCACAGTAAGTATTGCCTTACTCAAGGCTACCAGGGGCAGCTTCTGGCCATGCTCAGGAAAGTGGTGGGGCACTTTTTGCTGCAGAGATGCATTATGGGAACTCAGAGGTCGGTGAAGAAGTGCTACTGCATGTCAGAACATTGATGGAGAGATACAGAGACAAAGGTGTGGGCAGATCCAGGGAGAACCACTGGCTTCCCAAATGGCTGATGGTACAATGTAAGTTTTTGGTCCCCAGTGGTCAAAACAGAGTTCTTCAGATGGGAAGAAAAGAGATGATTTTCCAGGTCCATGCATGGAACCCCTTTGTCCCCCCAGGTCCATGCATGGAACCCCTTTGTCCCCCCAGGTCCATGCATGGAACCCCTTTGTCCCCCCAGGTCCATGCATGGAACCCCCTTTGTTCTCCTCAGAAGGGTCATACTGTCTTGCTGAGATGAAATAAGACAAGAGACGAAGCTTCATTCCAGGATTAGAAGTTTAAGACCTTCTAATAGCTACCTCATTGTTTGTTTGCTTAATTGAAACAGGGTTTCCCTATGTAGCCCAGGCTGCTTTTGAACTTTCAGTTATAAAGTCTCAAGAGGTTTTTTTTTATTATGGGTATACCCCACTCTGCTTGCTCATATTAATGCATTACTACACATCTTTAGATTGGCGTTTAGAGATACTACAAGCCAATGAAAGTAGCTAACTGGAAGAAAAAGATTGATGTTTTACTTTTATACTCTCTACTTGTGCTCCCAAGCTTTCTTATGCTCTTTTCCTTAGGCTTAGATATTATTGAAATGCCAACTTAATTTTCATTAAAGTTATACTCAGTTATTTGCTCAGTACTTGTTACAATACTCAAGTATTTTAGTCCAGTCTCAGTTGTTAATTTCAATAGTTATAATTGAAAATTTTATTTTATGAATATATCTTACTTGATTTGGTTATTTCTCAATTGCTGGCATTCCGGTTGCTTCTTATATTTGTTATTATAAATTGTGATTTGGTGTGTACTTTATAGCTTATGTTTGACCTCCTAAGTTTCCAGTTGTTTGGGGGGGGGGTGCTATATTCTCAGAAATGGAATAATTAGGTGAAAGATTGTGAATGTTCATGGCCTTTTGGTAAGGGAGAGGGGACCAAACCAAAACCAAACGTGAAAAACCTCCAAAGAACAAAATACCACCACCACCACCACCAAAGACCCTTTCTTATTTTGCTGAGATCTTTGAATAAAGAGGACCAACACAAAAAATACAACGAGGAAAAAGCCTCTCTGGCAATGTCTTTCTTAATTAAATAATAGTAGTGGCCCACAACTTCTAAAAGTCAACAAAGGAGGAAAACTAGAAGCTTTACAGTGACACATAAGAGAACATTTTTCACTCAGTCTGTTTGCTGTGTCTAGGCCAGGAGAAAGGGCAAGAACAAGACAGGAAGTGCCCTGGCTTCTAAGGCTCAAGGAAAAGCAGGAACCAGATGGTGGCAGTGTTGATGGGGGACAAAGGGCCATATCCTATACTGTCTCCTGGAGGACTCCTGTTCTCCAGAGCAAGCTGCTCTGAGAGAAGAGTGGTGGAAGACAAAGCAAATGGAGTCACACCCGACCCCAAAGGAAGAAAATCAATCCAGTATCTGTTCCCAGAAGCAATCCAGAGAACTGCATGCTTTAATTGCAGGGATATTAATTGGGATCTTGCTTAAAGCATCATTAATTTTTCCGGATATAAGAATAAACTTGCAGGCAGTGTTAGAAAGTCAAGAAAAAACTTGAGGAAGAAAATAGCAATATCACAATCCTTGTACCATTAATCACTATTATTAAGAATTCTAATTCCTATTGGATTTGATACACACAACACACACACACACACAGACACACGCACACACACAGACACACACACACACACACACACACACACACACAGAGAGAGAGAGAGAGAGAGAGAGAGAGAGAGAGAGAGAGAGAGAGAGAGAGAGAGACTTTAGTGTATCTATATGGTATAATGACCACAGACCTCTATGTTCAGCTTCATTCCATTTGAGGGTGCTCTCTCTCTCTCTCTCTGTGTGTATGTTGGTTTGTGTTTCTCTCTCTCTCTCTCTCTCTCTCTCTCTCTCTCTCTCTCTCTCTCTCTCTCTCTCCCTCCCTCCGTCCCTCTCTCTTGGAGAATATTGTTAAGCAGCTCAGGATGGCCTAAAACTCAAGATCCCAAGATCCTACAAACAACTACCTTCTATGTGTTGGAATTACAGACATGTGCCGTTATGGGATATAGGTTGGGCTGTTGTTC
Source organism: Acomys percivali (assembly GCA_907169655.1). Classification (NCBI taxonomy): domain Eukaryota; kingdom Metazoa; phylum Chordata; class Mammalia; order Rodentia; family Muridae; genus Acomys; species Acomys percivali. The sequence goes on from OU015745.1 coordinate 92,334,882, forward strand.
CATTTAAAAATATTTTTGAATATATTTTCAGATTATATTCTTTGCTATGATATAATTCTGGGTTAAAAAATAAATTAAATGGTAGTAGTCTAGTCATATTGAAACCAATAGTAGCAGGTTTTGGGGAATTGTACCCCACATTGCTAGCATAGGACTTTAGTCTCCTCTCTGTCTTTGATGCGCATCTTATTTGAAGGGGCTGCTACCTATTGCACCCATGCGATCCATCTCTCTCCCCAAGGCCTAATGCTGAAATTAATTTTTCTTATGGTAAAATAAAAAAGGAGCTGTCAAGGAAAATTAGAGTGGGTAGAAGAGCTGTCTATGGTAAAAATATGTACTTGACTAGGGCAGGAGAGAAGCCACCCATAAAACTGCTGGCTTTGTTAACACTTTTACTCATTCAAAACAATCAAGTGACAATAAAAGAGAAACTATTAATATGTTAATACTGAGAGTGAGAAAGTAAGTATGAGAGTAAGTATAGAAAGAGAAGGAGAGAGAGAGAGAGAGAGAGAGAGAGAGAGAGAGAGAGAGAGAGAGAATAACAACTTTGGTCTGGAAAAGGAAAGTTATCTTGAATCCATTTGAAAACTATTTGATAGAAAACACAAATATAAATTTGGAGTCTTATGGCTTGCTTTCATTTTTATGAGGTCTAAGTATTGGGAAATTTAACATCACCATTTCTAGTGTCTATACAAGTACAGTAACTCTAATGTTATTCAGAATTATGTCTTTTATTTTCATCTTGTGTTTTGTTTCTAAGTCTAATATTAAGGGAATATTTTTCTCATGAACTCGGTGGGTTTTTAAATATATAGTCTCATTCAATAAGCAATTTCCATTTCCTAGGTATTAGAGATAAAACTGCACACATATACACACACACACATTCTCAAAAGAGTTAAGAACGTTAAACCAGGGTCACTAATACATGGCAGACTTTCTCACTTTCCTTAATTGTTTTCAATCTCCCGGTTTCATCGTTAGGCTTTGATTATAATTTTCACTTCATATTTATGCAATCTAATCTTATGATCACACTTGTCTCTTTGGGCCACCATATGGTTCTGTGTCTTCAGGCTAAATTTGCCTTCAAAAAGCTTCTGGCTTCTTTGAGCTTCCGGAAGGCCAGTAGAGTAAGCCCTTCAAAAGTAAGATGCCGACTTGCTGATTGCGGTTCTTTTTGCCCTATGGTGAAGGCCTGGCAGCTGTTCAGAGCAGAGATGGTGCCAAGTAAAGTTTCCCATGCAGTTAAAGCACATCCTTTCCTGCATCCCTCCAACAACAGATTCATTTAAGTTAGTGGTTCTCCATCTTGTCCAGTTGGCGAAACACCTGGAGGGAGTAGTGTTCTGAAAAAGGACCTTATAAAATATTGACGCACTTAATTCCACATGCAGACTTAGACCACTTAACAAGTGGAAAATCAGTCATCTTACATGCTGCATATGAAATTGTGCCCGTAATACCACAGAGCAGGGAGCTCAGGATGACCCCAAGTTTTTTGTTTTGTTTTGTTTTGTTTTTTGTTAATGTAATATACCTAATAATTAGTCTTTTCATATGTTGACCCCTCCCCCATGTTGTGGCCTTGAAAGACCTAAGAATTATTTTGAGTTTCTCACGAATTAGAATTTTAAGCCGAGAGCATCCTGTTTCTTGCAATGCCTTTTCATTTTGAATTCAGATAAAAGCAAATACCACACTTGGAGTCAAACCACCTCAAATTTGCATCACTTGAGAGTTACTAATTTGTTCTATGAACTAATTGCTTTTTTCAAAATGCAAACGTCCCTTCTGAGGTTAATCTGGACCCTGATGACATCTTCATGTGGATTAATTACTTCAATTGCTGCAAAATCAACTGCTCCTTCTCCGTTTAGCCTACAATTGTTTTCAAACTTTTGGTTCTACCCGTAGACCCTTGAACTTTAAATTCTACCCCAATCTTTCACACACCTTTGCTTCCATCTTGGCGACTGATTTCTACTTCCTTACCTTCACGGACATCATTATTTTGTGCTTGGAGCAGAAAGTTGTCTTTACCTTTAAGTCTGTCCAAATTCTAAGCTTATGAACAAAAGAAATGCTGTGTGTGTGTGTGTGTGTGTGTGTGTGTCTGTGTGTGTGTGTGCACGCATGCACACAGGTGAGTGCACAAGTCCAGGGAGGCTAGAGGTATTGGCTATCCCTGCAGCTGGGGTTACAGGCAGGTATGAGCCTCTCTGTAAGTGTCCATGCTGGCAATTGAACTCAGGTCTCCAGAAAGAGCAATGCATGCTCTTAATTGCTTAGCCATCTCTCTAGGCCCCTTGTTCCTTTATTTTTATTACAAAAATATTTGTTTGGGCTGGGCATAGTTGCCTATGCCTGTAACATCAGATTTTAGGAAGCAGGTGCAGGGAGATCAGAAGACCCTCTCTCAAAAAGAAGAACAAAGCAAAAATACTTAGCTGAAGTAAAAAGCATTCCTCTCTGTATTCTTTGTATTATGTTCACTTATTGTGGTCTAATGGCTGCTGAATGAATTAATGAACTAATGTTGAGCATAGCTGGCTCTCTGGGAAGAGATGCCTTCCGATCCTTTCCCGTGCCTCTCTGTGACCCATTCAGTTCCTAGTCATCCAAGTGAGTGGGAAACAGAGTTCCTATGAGGAGTCCGCCCATGGCGGTTTTGGTCTGTGTCTGGTGACAATGTCATCGATTCTATAGCTGTCCAATCCCTGAGGACTGCAGGAGTGTCCCTTCTCAGGAGCTTAGCTTCCTAGCAGGCAGCTTTCTGGACAAAGATACTTCCCCTCGACTCAGGGCTAGCATTTTTGTCCAGATCAATCCGGGGGATTAAAAACATCCCAAGGAGTCAGTGTCAAAAATGCAAACTGAAAAATCTCGCTTGTGCTTTGTCTCTCATAAGTGTACATCCAGGAAAGGTGCCTGTGCAGTGGTAAAAATAGCAGGGTTATTATGCTCGACTCTAATGCATTTAATGTAACAATAGATTACTCCATTGTCATGAAATGAAGGGAAGGTAGGAGGATCTAATTCTACCTCCAGATTCCTTAATAAGTACCTCATTGTCAGGGAAATCACTTACTTTGTTCAATTCAAATAAAAAGGAAGAATATATAGTGGCACCTACGTTTGTGAGCTCCCCTAGGGGCCAGAAGGACTTCGGGCTCTGGCTAGGGTTAAAGGGCACCCAGGGAGGAGGCAGGCGATGGACTGCCGCTTGCTCTGAAATGAAGTGCCTCGCCGTGTGGAGTCAGGGAGGCAGTGTTTTGGCGAGATGGAATTGACAAATGCTTCACTTTATCCACCTCCTCACACCCCCATGAACGTGTGATTTTGTGGCAGGATTTGGAGATGAGATTTTCTACTGTATAGGCTTCTTGTCAGGATGAATGAAGACCCTGTTAGCGAGACCGTATCCTCCGGAGGCCTGTAGGGGGCGCTTTTGCTCTAGATAGAACCACCTGCGGGCTGAAGGCTGTCGCTGCTGCCCTGGCTGACAGTCAGCTCTGGGCATGGCAGAGTGCAGTCCTGTGAAATCTGTACTCAGGGACACCTAATCGAAGAGCCAGCCACAGCTCCCCTCGTGCCAAATCAACAAATCCTCAGTATCTGCTAATCAGCCATTAATGTTCTATTGATAGGCAGAGCCAAAACAGACTCACATGGATGGGTTCATGGATTTAAACTGCTGCTCAAGTTTATAGCCTAAAAATTGTTCTTTCTTTTGCTTTAACTTTCCCTTGAAGTTCTTAGAGTAAGATGATCAGTTTAAGAAACTTAAAAATTAGTAGGGAGCTATGAGCTTATTGGGGTGTTGAAAGGAAATAGGTGTTTTGTTTTTGAGATTTATACAAATTTCATAGTTTTGAAAGGTAAAGATCGTGATTAAAGCACCCTGTTAATTCCATGGACTAGATCCCCAGGCTGTTCAAAATAGTAAATGCTATCCATATGTGACTATTTAAGAAAAGTAAATATTGTAAATCCCTCAGTTCACATTCTCACATCCCTATTTTGAGGGCTCAGTGGAACCCACAGGCACCAGTGCTGCTGTGTTGGTGAGTGGAGCTGTGGGCTAGGACTGCTGGCCCAGAGAGGCAGACATCAATGGTGATTAGAGGAAAAGAAGCAGACACTGAATATACAAAGCTAAGAGTTTGAGGGGGCGGGGAGTCAGAGAAATAGAGACACAGAAAGAGGAGACAGAGAGAGACAGAGATTCACAGAGATAGAGAGAAAGACACAGAGACAGAGAGAGAGAGACAGACAGACAGACAGACAGACAGACACACACACACACACACACACACAGAGAGAGAGAGAGAGAGAGAGAGAGAGAGAGAGAGAGAGAGAGAGAGAGAGAGAGAAGTTTCGGAGTCTCGGGCTGTGTTTAGATTGTTTTCACATAAGCATCAGGCCCTGTGATTCTATAAACAAGGATTTTTTTTTTTTTTTTTACTGACCCTCCATATTTTTGCAACTACTAGCAGAAGTGCCACTGGACACCATCAGCTCTTATTACTTTCCATATTGTCAAGATGAAAACGAGTCGAGACTTTACCTTGGTTCGTAGCCCACAGTTTGTCTATACCTAATCAATCAATGCCATCTTGGCTTGTCGGGAAGGTAAGAAGCCTTCTGGGTGGTTATTTCATTTACACAGATGGGACCATCAGTTTGACGTGTGCTCTCAGAGCTAATGCATCACTGTGGCGCCATGTGAGTATGTTGCAACAGTCATGAAGCCAGATATGACTGGGGGATGAGTTGGAAAATAACCCAAGCTAGACCAATGTCCATCTTGTATTGGGCTAGCTTAAGACTTTGGAATTGACAGCCACTCTGTGTAGCAATCCTAACCACCCTGTCCAAAGCTCTTCCTGTTAGATAGCCAATAGTTCTCTCACCACTGAATACGTCTGTTGTCTTTTGATGTTCTGTTTGGTGTCTAGTGAGAAGTAGGCAACTGTTTTGCTGTCGTAGTCCTTAAATTACTTCTTTGAACTCTGAAGTACAGCAAAGAGGTTTATGAGAATGAGGACAGGCGTTGCTCCCAGTCTTAGCTTTTCTTTGTAGTTTTTGCTCACTGAAGTACCTATGACAGATAAGGCCAATTGACCTGAACTGTCCAACGTTTATCTTCTTCCTTTTAGCATCCAGCCCGCAGTTTTTTCTTTTTTATCACACTAGCAATTTGATTTTATCATTATTTTCCTGGCATGATTAGGCACTGCATAATTGGTTCCTGAAAGATTCCTCCCCCACTCCCCCTTCCCCGATTCTGTTATGCAAGGCAGGATACAGGCTTATTAATTTACAGCTGGTGAAGAACTTGGCCCGAGACTGTGAGTTCACTCAGAAAAAAAATGCTTGACAGTTCAGAAAGTTTCTTGGTGAATATAGAATCAGAGCTGGGCATGCTCAAGGGACAGTCTTGTCAAGTCATGGTAGCTTGATGAATCGTCTCTCTCCTCCCAAGGGATGCTTCTGTCCGCAGATCCGGAACCTTCCCTGTCTGAGAACCCTCATGCCTGAGTGGGTCCGCAGAGAGGTAGACCCTGCTCACCATCTCACTGCAGGGCTGGCCCTTGTCACTTGATTTTCGTGGTCACTATGGTTTTTTTTTCCCTTAAAATCCTTTTGTAACAATCTACACTTGACAAGTTTACAGATTACTTATAATTAATTGTAGTTTAGGTTGGCTACCTCCTAGTGACATTTAGAGAAGCATTATAAACTTCATTTCATCGTACATCTCCAAATCTACCTGGAGAATACATTCCTTTTGAGCAAGCCTGTATTTGTGTTGACAGATCTTTCTTAATTCACCTGTTCACTCATTCATTCAGTATTTACTAATTATTATTCTTGCTAGACACCAACAGAAGTAGTGAAACTGTAGATATAAGTAAACCTCTACCTGATTTTGCAGGGTTCATACTCTGTTTCTAGGACAGATTCAGAAGTGAACATTTTCAGTTATAAGTCTCAAACAGAGCTAGACAAGTGGTTTGGGAGCATGAAGGGATGGGTTAGATGCTTGAAGCTTCATCTGCCATGGAAGGACTCCTGTGATCCATTCTTCTTCATGTTTTTTTTTTTCCCCTGCCATGTATTTGGAGATTAATAACAATAGTGGCAGTAATAGTAGGGTTAGCTGGTACATTATCAGCACCTGTCAAGGATGTGGCATTGTCTCTCAGCTACTAATATATGTTACCTGATTTAATCTCTTTTGTTATTTTAAGTATTCTGTTAGTTCTACTGTCTGTCATATTTTTAAAAGCTTGGTTGTGGAATCATAGGCTTCCATGTCAGGCTTATGCTTTCTTCTTCCAGATTATCCCCCTGCCTTGCCTTGATTTTCTCCATAGTCACATGCCCCGCCCTGCTCAAGGATCTTGACCCCCAGTAGTTTACATTCATTTTACCTACAGGTAGATTATATAGAGCTATGTAGTAGATTACTGTTCCCTTTCCTTTAAACATGTCTCTCCATCCGAAACAGCTCCTTTCTAGTTTCCTGGTAATGGTTTTATCAGTTCTGGGTCCTGTATGCTGCACTAGTGATCTGCAAGGCTGCTGCAATAGTGGCACAACTGTTAAGGGGGTAACTGACCACATTCTGATTGTATCTGAGGGAATTTCATGTCTGGCAGTATAAACCCTGTCAAAAGCCCAGAGCTCTGGATATCACAGGACCTAGGGTAAGACATGCTGTTGCTATTTTTCTAAGTGGTCATTTTACTAGATTATTTTCTAAATGTGCTTAACTCACAGAGCTGGGCTGCACTTGGTCTTTGTCAGCAAAGGTTCTTTGGCATTGGAGATCAGAAGGCATGGCTGTCAAAGAGATGATAATAGAGACTCAGCGCTTTACCTTATAAGGTACATCTATTAACCCTACCACTGGCAAGGCTCAAGGAATACTGTGGAAGTAGAGGTAGAAAGAATGTAAGAGAAAGAAGGTGAGAAGGAATGATGTGAAACTGTCTTCTGGACATGACATGGCTAACATACTCATGAACGTATAGTGGTTTTATTACTGCACAAGACCTACATGAGATGAATCAACCAAAATCCCAGCATAGGTGGGACAGGATATCACTAGGACCCATCTTTATGGAGACGCTATTGGTGGTGGGTAATTGCTGAGAGAGGGACATTCTTTTTATTGATATGTAGCCACAGGGAGGGTCATGACCCCATGGATGTCCCCATACCCATGGCCACATAGAAAGCACTAGCTGTACTTAGTGAGTCATTAAAAAAAGAGGACATGAAAGTGGGTGGGGGGGATGTTGGAGGTGACACAAGGAAGGTTGGAAATATGGTCTTATTTTAATTTATGCCTGTATGAAATTCCAAATATAAAGATAAACTAAAACAGTATTAGTATTTATTCATTCTACATAGTAGTGTGCTTCATAAAGACAGTTACTTTCAAGTACATCATGTAGTTTAGCAGTATTCACTCCCTCCTCTTTTCTTTTTTCTGTCTCCCTCTAGTCTCCTTCCTTCCCTCAGTATTCTGCTTTCATGCAACACACATACATCACACACATACACCCACTCACTCACACACACATACACACCACACATACAGAGACAGATAGAGACACACTGAGAGTTGTAGGTGTCTTTATGTATCCATATGTACAATGTAGGACCTGCAAAGGAGAGAAAACATATAATCTTTTTCATCCCAAACTATAGCACTTCTGAGTGTACACCAGAAGGACTCTATGTCAGCGCAATCTTTCTTAACAACTCCTGGAAGAAAACTTTTAAAGAATCTGTTTTATGGAGGGGAAAACCAGGAGTGGTTAGGCACTTGTCCAAAGGCATTCAGGCAGACTTTTGGTCGAATGATGGACCCTAAGTCTATTTCACCACATCCCATGCCATCGCCCATCTTTTAGCAATGAGACTGAAAATCTACCAAAGGTAATTATGAGGCATGGGTGCATGGATCTTCTGGGGGACCTTCTCCGATGTGGGTCAAAAGTGTAGGTCATCTAAACTTAACCTCCCCTTCTGTGACCCTGTGTGTGGGGACAGAACTGTAAACTGTGTTGTTATTTTAGTTGTAAAAAGCTAAGATAATAGGTACTTATACAGAAGTTCAGGGTAATGGCATAAGAGGCATATCAGATACACTTGGTAGTTTAATGAATCTTGTAAGCATCTGTGAGTCCTCAGAGGACTGAGGTCTTAGGCCACATAGAGGCAGTCCTGGGAACAAATTACATACTACCTACACATTTCAACCAACATGGTTCCATGTCCCGGGCCTGGACTGGACCACTTGTGTTTGCTTTTTCAATTTCTCATAACCTAGTGATTCAATACTGTCTCTGAAGCTAAGAGAATGTAGCTGGACTTCCTTTGAAGAAACTTAGATGCTCAGGGTGAAGAACTTTAACTGTGTTTGAAGGATCTGACTTCTCTGAAAGGCATTGTGGGTCTGTGAAGACCTTGCTAGAGGATGCCGTAGTTCCTTTAAGCCTTTATTTCTTCATCGGTAAAAACATTTCTGACGTTCTTATTAATTTCATAGTATTCTGAATTGCTGGTAACTTGTCACTGCTGCTTCCACGGGTCATTTATCGTGATCCTTTTTCTATTTTTAAGTGCTCTATGGTGTCTTCTAGCCCATCTTTGCTACCTCTGTCTCATCCCCTACCACAAGAGGGAAATGACACATCACAGGTAAGGAATGCTTGCTCCTACTGGCAATGAAAGAGTCTGTTGTGTATAGGTAATATTGGAGATACACCATAAGGCACCTTGCATTTCTTCCCCTTTTTTCTTCCACAGCAAGTCTGGAGAAGTGGGGAGAGGAGAAGAACCACATCCGCACATGAACAATGGGGCAGCACCGAGCAATGGCTCTGGTCCTTAATGATTCTGTGCTCGTGCCCCAGCATGCACACATGAGACCAGAGGGCACACATATGTGCTTCAGTATCCTCTGGGAAGATCAGCTCCCCATACACAGTATAGAGGTGGGAAAGCACATCATGGCATTCTTACAGTTCCCACACGGAAAAGTGTAGAGACAGAGGGATTCCATCATATTACCCCCTTTTCATGCTGCACCATAATCCCCTCAGCAGACACAGAGTAGCCATAGGAAGAGTGTCTGCCTTCTATCTATCCACGCTTTCTAAGTAGGACCCAGTCCTGTAGGAAGAAGGCAGGCGAACATTGCTTTCTCCTTTTCTGAGCTTGAACTGATGTCAGTGAAGACAACCGGAAAGGCATTTTTCAAAGAAATTTGTCTAGCTTTGGGGGGCTCCGTGGGAGTTTATTGATCTCAATTCCTTATATTTGAGAGGCAGGGTTTAGTGTTCAGGCCAGGCTTCTTTAGGCTGGTCATTATCAAATCCTGGCATTTCTGTGGCCTTTAGACTACTCTGAGTCTCGGTTTTTCTGTCTGTAAAATATGAGGACTTTGATAAGTTTAGTCTCTCATGGAATCTAAAGGTTTGTTAACCCACGCAGCTCACTTAAGGAGGCCGCCTGGCACATAGTGGTTATTACTTGTCTTCTATTTGAACTTTCCCCAGTGATGCTTACATTTTACACTCTTTGTAATCAGGACAACCTTGAGCTGTAGTGGCTACAGCCTGTGGGGAAGGAAATGATTGGCTCTCCAGTCCCATTTCCAATCCCACACAGCTGAAGACAGACAGACAGACAGACAGACAGACAGACAGACAGCCCTGTAGCAAGTGTCCAGCTCTTTCCAATGAGCTTTCACTGTTATCCTTTTAGATCCCAAATCTGGCAGACATGAGCACTCAAGTGAAAAGCCTTATGTGAGAATCTCACTGTTTGGCTGAGAATTGAGAATTTGGATTACAAATTGATCTTTGAAAGGGCTTAGAACTTTATTAAGTCACCATGTATATAGAAGAAATTGTTAGACGAAGTTGTAGTTTCAATAGGAATACGCCCATCTTAAAACAGAAAGCCCAGTATTCCTTTCTAGTATTTTGTATATATACCCCCACTGCATTAGCCAGTTCTCTAGAGAAACAGAACCAGAAGAACTCACGTATATGTTATTAAAGGAGACATATTCAGTTGGCTTACACAATAGGAACTGGGCAGTTCAACAGTAGCCCAAGATACGTACTAGAGATCAGAGAACACAATAGTTGATCGTTCTGAGAAGCTGGGTGCCTCTGCAGGTCTAATCCTGTGCTGAAGGCCTGAAAGTTCCCTGAAGGGCCAAAGATGCTGAGCTCTGACATCAGCTGACTTTAGTGACAGCCTGGTACATCATCACCATCATCATCCAGTGTGTTCTGAGCTCTCAGAGTGCCTTCTTCTAGCTTCCTCCCATACTGGCCTTCCTGTGCGGTGGCGCTTATCATATTCGGGGCGAGGATTCTCCTTATAACCCAAGTCCCCATTCCACACTCCAAACACTCACAGACACACAGAGGTACATGTCACCTGTTCTAGACATCTTTGTATCCAGTTGATGACAACCAAGATGAATCATCACATTTATCCACTTACATGATACAGATTCCCACAAAACATTTATAGATTAAAATCGAGAATATTCTTTGAACTCATTGGGAAGCAATTCTCCTTTTCCCCCTAAAGCTAATCCAGTAGAAATATGCATATTTATGTGCCATTTTAATTTTGTTCAGAATAAAAATGGGCTTATTGGGCCCCTCAGGAAAATTTATACTTTTGTAAATACAATTACCTACATTATTGATCATGAAATACCAATGAAATAAATGCCACTGAGCTTTAGTCATCAAGATGTTAATTTGGGATCATAAATACATTCATTCCAAAGTTGGCTGAAGACAGGGAACTTGAACATAGCAGGGCTGTGTGTGGGGAGATGGGGATCATTCTTTGGGAGGAAACAAACTTTGAGAGGCTGAAACCTTTGCAGAGCTCTACGGGGCTTTGAGTCGGCCTGAAAGGTTTTCTTTGTTTCCTAATGGAAGACTAGAATTTATAGATTGTCTCATTTTAATTTTTTTGACAAGACAAAGAATAGTGCACTCATCCAACAAGATACATTTTGTATTCTAAAATCAAAACAGAAACAGAACTTTATTTTGTATGAATATGTGTATGAGTGTGCTTCCTGAATGTAGTTTGTGCACTACATGTGTGTCTGGTGCCCTCAGAGGCCAGCAGAGAGTGTCAGATCCCCTGAGACTGGAATTAGAGGTGTTTGTGAGTAGCCTGTGAGTGCTAGGAACTGAAACTGTGCTCTCTAAATGAAAAAAACAAAAAACAAAACAAAACAAAAAAACAAAAAAATAAAAAGCAAAAAACAAAAACAAAAACAAAACAAAACAACAAAAAAAACACAGTGCTTTTAAATGATGAGCCAGCTCTCCAGTCCTGATAAGCAGAAGTGTAAAGAGTGAGAATTTATGGAAATAAAGTTGGACAGTATAATAAACAGGATCTTCAGTAACAGCACTTATGAAAGGTGCGGGCATTCCTAAAAGCAAATAGTGCTACAACTTTCTATAAAAGCGAGAGGCCCAACACTGAAGGCTAACTTAATATACTCCAAGGCTAGTGTCCCTTTCTTCTGCTGCTCTTCCTTTACACCTACCCTCCTCCTCTTCCTACTTTCCAGACACTATAAGAATAAGAGAAACCACATCACCATAGTCTCTGATAACTCTTGAATACAGTAACAAAGCAACTAAAAAAGACCTGCGTCTATTGAGGTTTCATAGCTCTAGCTGAGCAAGTCTGGGTGGTGGCCTGGACAAGCAGAAGAGAATATGCTCCACCCTAAGAGGGCATCAACTCCTTAGCTCCAAAGCCAGGATGGAATGTGGGCCAGCACCCGATATCTTACTCTTTGAAGCAAACAACTCCAAGAACTAAATCACTTGTGTGTGATGTTAGTTGCAGCAGTATTCCTCGTGTCGAAAATCTTCGAAACACCTTAAATGCTTATTGTGGAGAACAAACCTGGAGAATAGAAAAACCAAAATAATTCATGATGTGCAGATCTGATAACGTATTTGCTAGAATGAAATTTGCTAGAAAGAAATAGGAACGAGTAGGTTTTAATATCTTAATGTGGAAAAACTTAAGGCATTCTTGTTTTGTTATTGCTTTTGATTGACACATAGTTATATGTTTTTGTGGAGGTAATGTAATATTTTGGTTCATGTATACATTTTATGATTATCAAATTAAGGTAATTAACCTATTATCTTAATGCTTATCACTTCTTTGGGTGAGAACACTGAAGCTATTTTTTTCCACTGAAGCTATTTTATTAGCTCTTTTCTTAGTTATTTCGAAATGTACAACACAGTACTATTTAGACTATTATTCTTATACCCTTCAAAAGACCCACAGAACGTGCTGCTTCTGTCCTCCCTCAGTGCTAAACCTTCCAGGCATGCTTCCCCCAATGTCCTCTGACTCTATATTCTGCTAAATCTATACTCAATGTCTAGCAAACAACTTTTCTAAAGGTCCTGTGTACATAAACTTATAGGTCATATAGTAACTTATTTTCTTCTCTCCAGCTTATCAAAAAGGATAACTGGGCATGGCGGTGCATGCCTGTAATCCCAGAACCCTGGAGGCTGACACAGAAGGATTGCCATGATTTTGAGGTCATCTTGGGCTAAATAGAAATACTCTTTTTTCAGAGGCCTTGAACCAGACCAATGACTCATTGCAGTGAATGTTTGCAAGTAAACATGTGTGGACAAAAGGGTACACTGTGGGACACACTGTGACACGCTACAGCTTCCATGATGAGATGTTTTCTGTACTTTGCTTTGTTTTGCTTTTTATTTTCTTTTAGGGGGAAGGTTGTAAGGATGGGATCAGATATGGAGAGATGAGGAAATGAGTAGGACTGGGGTACATGATGTGAAACTCACAAAGAATCAATAAAAAGTAAAAAAAAAAAAAAAGAAATACTCCATCTCAAAACACCATCACCACCATCACCACCACCACAACAAAAGACAATTTACAGAATGGGGAAAACATTCAGATGGCCTACATCTGTCAAGGAGTTAATTCATATCTATAATAGGGTGTATGTGGAACTAAAAATGCCCAGGTGGACCCCCATGGAAAAGGGTCCTGTGCAGACCACCCAGTGCCTGGGCCTGTTTTGTTTATAAAGCTATAACCAAAATATCTATGGTTTCAGGGTAAAAAACAAAAACAAAAACAAAAACAAAAAACACACACTACACTCTCACATTTGCTCCCCCTTTTACTTTCTAGACGGTGAATATTCCTTGTGTTGAATACTCCTCGAAAAATAGAACTCAGTATTGTTCTTGGTCCAGCTTAGTCCACCAATGGGCAATACAGACACAGTTCTTGTTGGCCTCACAGACAGCAGAACAAAGACCCAGGAAGAGAGACAAGCGCAGTTTGGTGTGAGAGGCGTTGAGAGGAGCTGGATGCAGAAGAGGATCCTCTTCTTTGGATTTGTGCCAGATTGAGGAGGAAAGAACGTGTGCAGGGCTCACAATTCAGATCCTCAAAGGTCCCGAAGGATCTGGAATGGGTTAGGGTTCACCAGGAGGCTGCCATGTAGGGTTAAGCTATAGATAATTCACTTAACACATACTGGCATATTTGCCTTTCTCACTGATTTATTTTACCTGCTTGCACCTGGAGGACTTTCCAGGTATCAATAAAACATCTGGGCCTGGGATCAAGAGAAGATTCAGACCATCATTGGATACCTTCAAGCCCTGGGCTATATGTCTCTTTCCAGACTTCAGAAATCTACCTAAGAACCTAGCTCACTCGGCAACTTGTTTAAAACAATCACAGTAGACGTCTCATGAGTAGGACTTAAACCTTTTCTTGTTTACTGTTTATCCCCAGCAAGTCAACCACTGGGTGTTAAACACATTATTCTGAAATATTAACAGAATTTTCAAGCTTGTTAAACTTCAGAGGTTTTAGGTTTAAAAGAAGATATAATGTGTGTGTGTGCTTGAGAGAGAGAGAGAGAGAGAGAGAGAGAGAGAGAGAGAGAGAGAGAGGGAGAGAGAGAGACTTATAGTTATTCAGAATATAGGTAAAATAAAATGGGATGAATCAAAAGTTTCTAGAACATGGGACCTTTATTGCCCAGTGATCAACTGATTTGGATCTGTGTGAAACATTAGGAGTAGTAGGCTTTTGATATTTACTGTGATCCAAATGAACTCTGACACATCTTTCTGGGTGCACAGGCTCATGTTTCTAGTCTCCTTTAATGACAGAATTTAGAATCCCAGTTTCATCAATCAGATGACTTTGTGAAAGAACTGTTTATTTTTGGGGCCGAGGTGCTGCTGTCTTATCCTATAATGAACTAGTGTTCTACCACTGTGCTGCCTGCCCTCTCCTGCCAGACATAAAAACTGAATTAAGCAGGAAGAGAAACATCACAGAAGCAAGACTCTAGAGCTGACAGACATGGTGGTTTGGATTTAAGAACTGAATTAAGCAGGCAGAGAAGCCTCATAATAGCAAGATTCTAGAACGGGTGGCCTGGATTTAAGAACTGAATTAAGCAGGCAGAGAAGCAATGTAATAAGATTGTGGAACTGACAGACATGGTGACCTCTTCTTGGTGGCTAACTGTGAGAGTCAAAACAGCAGCTCCTCTTGGTCTTTTGCTTCAGCAATGTGGCATTGGAATTAGCCCCAGGAACTAAAATCTCTTATCCTGTGTTCAGCAGCCTTTGCAAAGAAAAGAATTGTCTAAGCCACTGAACACAATGCATGCCTGGTTTATAAAGCTACCATAACAAACTACTGTAAACCGTCTAGCTAAAGACAACACAAGTTTCTTCTCTTACAGTCCAGGGGTTGGAAATTAAAAACTAAGATTCCATTAAGGCTCTGCTCCACTTGACAGACCTTGCAAGAATTTATTCTCTCTCCCTCCCAGTCTAGGCTTGACCCTCTATCATTCAGAGTTTAGCTTCTGTTGTCACAGGGCTCTGTCCCTTTGGGTGTCTCTGTGCTCACAAGTGTAAGGACATCAGTCATTGGGTTGAGGGCCCACACTAGTCACTCACTATGACTTCTTTTAAATTTCAGTGACATCTTCAAGCCCCCACCAACAAACAAAGTCTTATTCTGAGGTTCTGGCTGGACATGAGTTTTGAGGGGGACACGATTTAAGCCAGTGTATGGGGAAAAGATTTCACATTGATCACATTATTCACGATGAGTTCTGATCTCTGAGATGGAAATTTTTTGGTCTGCATGAACTCCGAGGCTTTCAACATTTCTGATATCATAGGAGGCTCCACAGCAGTGAGGTATTTGATCTATTTTATTTAATTACAGTGATAGACACATCAAGCCTAAGTACAAGCAACCATGCAGAAAAAGCCATGGATGCCAACCTTCTCTCCATGGCTGTTTGCTCTGTGTGGAAAAAGCCCTGACTCCCTGTTCTTTTATTGGAAAACTCGATAGCTATTTATTCAGTGTATTTGTGGCTTTTCTGCATCATTCTTGGCCCCCTTTATATATGATAAGAACACTTTCATCTCATACACAGTCAATCCTCATCTTTTAATTCTATTTTCAACATGAGAAACATCACTACAAAATTATTGAGGTAATTTAAGCTAAGTGGTGATCACCAGGAAACATGTGAGAAGTGCTAAGGTTGGGATGTTGTTTGTATGTGTCCCTGAAGGGGTCACATGCTGCTAACGCAGCTCCCAGTACATTAGCACTGAGACAATGAAATCTTTAAGAAGTGGGAGGAATGAAATGTCCTTTGGCCACTGGGCTCACTAGTCTTGGAGCAGGAAGCTGAGAAATCATATATTTTTCACAAACAGGAAACAGAGAATGGCTAGAAAGAGAAGTAAAACAACAGACTCTCAAAGTGACATATTTCCTACACCAAATCTACCTCCTAAACATCCCCCACTGCCATCACCAACTGGGGACCAAGTGCTTAGATGCCTGAGCCTATGGCAGACATTTCTCATGTGAACCACCACACCTGGTAAACATATATTGCCTATTGTTTTATCCCTCTGATCACTAGAGATTAATTGATATTTAATTGGTTCACTCAATCATTTAAGGAAGTTGTAGACACATTTATATATACTGAATTGAATATCTTGAAAAAGATGCATTAAGAATCACAACTATCTACCAGAAGCTCTAATTAAGTTATTCAATGTGGGTATATAGAAGGATAAAATATGCATACTTTTGTAAAGACATCTTCATCTGTGGATACCTAATACTTCCTGGAGGAGATGTTATTAAATTGGCGTGTTCATTAATGAAGATAGTACTCTAGATAAGAAAGACGTGGATCTAGGAAATGAGAGCCCATGTGTGAGAGTCTATGATTTGATTGACCACAGCAAAGCTTACTGAGGACAGTAGCCAGAAATGAGAAAGAAATGTTAGCTAGGCTGCAGTAAAGCATGGCTTTAATGCTGGGCATATTGTCAAGGCCTGATTAGAGAGGCAGTATTAGAACAGATGTGATGGAAAAGTAATTTATTATAATAACTATACATTACTACTGGAAGCTACTCTGTACACTACCAGAGGAGAAAAGTGAACATTAAGCCAGCTGTGAACCTTTTGGTTTACAATGGTGACCCACCTGCAAGTTATACTGTTGTACTAGTGGCACAAAAGTTATGGGAGTAACCAACCACTATATGATTAGATTAAGGCCTATTCCATTCCTTACGCTACTCAGATGGCTGAGCACCTGAGACTAGATAGACCATGGGTCTAGCAGAAAATCAGACCTTTTGCTAAAGAAGCATAACAATAAAATAACTTGACATTCTGATCAGAGAAGCTTCCTTCTCTGAAGTAGGGAAACAGAAATAGAGACACAAAACTGGACAAATCGCAGAGAGTGAGAGACCTTGGAACACTCAGTCCTAAATGGGATGACTCCATTAAATCCTTCCCCTAAGGGCTCAAGGAACTATGCAGAAGAAGAGGTGAAAAGATCCTAAGAGCTAGTGTGGATAGAAGACACCAAGAAAACAAGGCCTTCTAGGCACAGCAGAACTACCACACACATATAACTCACAGAATCTTTGGCAGCATGTACAGGGCCCGCACACATCTAAGTCAGATGGGGTCTCAGCAGCCTGAGGGGAAGTGAACACAAGCCCCCATCCCTAACCTAGACACTGTCCCCAAGTGATAATTGCTCACAAAAAAATAAGTTTTCTCCAAAGAAGTCTCACTGGGTATACAAACCACAGGTAAGGGCTGGCCTTGTACCCATCACTAGCTAACCAACTCGAAAATAACTCTATTTTTGAAGGCTTTTCTGTCTCATAATGATTTATATTGGCATGGTATTTATTTTCATAGATCAATTGCTTATATGTTATTGTTTCTGATTTTGTGTCTTTGTAGAATTTCTGTGTATAAAAGTGTTTCTTGTGCTTTTTTTTTATTTATTAATTTATTCTTGTTACATCTCTATGGTTATCCCATCCCTTGTATCCTCCCATTCTCCCCTCCCTCCCATTTTCCCCTTATTCCCCTCCCCTATGACTGTTCCTCAGAGGGATTATGCTCATAGGGTATCAAGTCTCTTCTCGGTGACCTGCTGTCCTTCCTCTGAGTGCCACTAGGTCTCCCCCGCCAGGGGACATAGTCAAATGTGAGGCACCAGAGTACATGAGAAAGTCAAATCCCTCTCTCCACTCAAGTGTGGAGACTGTCCTGTCCATGGGCTAGATCAGGGTAGGGGTTTAAATTTTACCGCCTGTATTGTCCTTGGCTAGGGCCTTAGTTTGAGCGGGACCCCATGACCCAAATCTGCCTATCATAATGTTCTACTTGTAGGTTTCTAGGACCCACTGGATCCTTCTACATTGCTATTCTCCCATTGTTCTCTCATCTAGAGTCCCAATAGGATGTCCTCCCCTCGGTCCCAGTTTCCTGGTAAGGGAGGCTTTTGTGGGACATGCCCATTGGGCTAGTATGCAGATATAAGTGAGTATATACCATTTGAGTCTTTCTGCTTCTGGGTTAACTCACTCATTCTGTTTTGTTCTATTTAGTTTGTGTTTTATTCTATCTTATCATGTTTTTAATATTATTAATTTAAGATGCCACTTTTTTCCTATGTGTGTGTGTGTGTGTGTGTGTGTGTGTGTGTGTGTGTGTGAGAGAGAGAGAGAGAGAGAGAGAGAGAGAGAGAGAGAGAGAGAGAGAGAGAGAGAGAGAGAGCAAGAAAGTGTATTTGCGTGGGGAGATGGGGGAAGATCTGGGAAGAGTTAAGGAAGGAGAAACCTTAATTAGAATACTTTGTATGAAATATAATCTACTTTCAATCAAAAAAGAATTACATCTTACCTAGTTATTGGAAAAGCTGAAGTATTTTGCTTTTATATTACTGTATAAAAAACCAACCCACATATTAGAGGCTTCAAAATACAACCAGTTTACATGCTTCTGATTTAGAGACTACTGAGCTCAGCTGGGTGGGTCTTCTGCTGGGGTTTCTCATGAGGTTTTGGTCATATTAGGAGTAGAAACCCATCTTTAAATGAACTTCACTCATGTACCTGATGCTTAGCAGGGATAGCTGATAGCTTTCTGTATCTCTTTATGTCTCCCAATGTCACATTTTCTGTGTGGCTGGTGGATGCTTTTCATAAGCTTGAATCCGGTAGTAACTAAGCCAGTGAGGTAAATCCAAATGTGTATCAAACTTCCATTTGCATCATGTTTTCTAATGGCCTTTCTGTCAATCCTAGAAGCCAGTGCAAGAAGAGAGAACACAGCACTTGGATACTAAGAAGGCTGTCTTCAGGTGGCCATCATGGTAACAAGTTACCATACTGTGCTATGGGAGCAATAGGGAATTGAAAAACATGGAGGAGAAAGGGGCATGATTCTATTGGTCATTTAGAAAGACTAATTTGGCTGCAATGATGTGGAGAGACATACCAGGCAGGGAGACTAGTTAAAAGAAACCGCCACTGATAGTCACAGGCAAAAGAAGAGAGGGATGAATTTGGGTATCAATCCAGTGTGGGTCTGCTTTTGGATCCATGCTTCTCCCTTCCTTTGGTTTGAAGGGAGCTGGTTACTGTAGTCTGTGTTTCCTGGCTGGCCTCTGTATCAGCTGTCAGCTGGCCTCTGCTCACGTGGCCAGTGAACACACTGGTGGGAGGGTGGAGAGAGGGTGGAAGGAACCCGTGACTGTCTTCCATTCTTTTTATTTTTTTCCATTTCTGGTAGCAGAGGTAGTTAGCTTTGCTAACCCCGTGTTCTAGGCTTAATTCGTCAAGGAAGAAATTGTAGCAACTGGGTGAATGCTTTTCTGGGTTGCCTGACCATCTCTTGTTTAGCTTATCAGCTTTTTCGTTGCCCTGACAGCAACATGTCTTTGTGTAAGCCCTTCTGTTTTAAACAATTAGTCTCAGTTTTTTACATTTAAATAAATAAATAAATTTAATTAATGTAAATAAAATTAGATAATTATATTTAGATAACTAGTTTTGTGTTTTAAACCTGGCTGATACTGAAGGCTAGTAAGCATAGAAGAGACAGAACACTAAAAGAAGCTTTTAGGGATGGATAATCCTGGAGGAAGATGGTTCCTCTCCGGGGTTACTTAAGGCCATTGCAGTTTTCTGTTATGTGTAACTGATGGGATGGGAGTTTGAGTGAAGAATTGAAGACCCAGGAGGGAAATGACCTTCATGGAAGGGGTAGCATGATAGTTAATTTTGATTGAAAACTTAATTGGATCTGGAATTTACCAAGAGGTGCTTCTTCATGGATCTATGGGGAGAGTTCCAGGAAGGATGAATTAAAGGGGAAGACCTCCCCTATAAGGAGTGGAAACTTTGAGTGTGCATCTCAGATATGAAGAGGTCTTACAGCCAGGCAAAGTGGTACATGCCTTTAATCCTAGCACTTGGGAGGCAGAGTCAGGAGGCTATTGAGTTGGAAAGTACCTAGGCCAAGATTATCATCAAATTAGTAGTGTCTTTATAGCTAAGTTATAATCAAGTATCACAGGGAAATGGCTAGTGCTAATGAAAAGATGACTCAGGTGGTGCATGCCTTCTGCCTTCACACACAGAAAAATCTAGGCTTGCTGGCTGAGAGCTGTGCTACTGCAGAGAAGTTGTCAGGAAGAAATCTGGATGACTGAGCTTAGATTACAGAATTATTTTCTCAAAAATCAATGTAGTTTTTAATTTCCCATAACATTTCTTTAATATCTCTTAAAATATATTCTTCTCAAATCCTTTAAAAATTCTGACCCTATTAAAGGCAATGCTTGGCCTGCTGATTTATTTTAATAAGATTTTTAAAGATGAGAAAAGCTTCATTCTCTAGATCTTTATGATGGACTGAATTAAATAAAGTTTTATTTTATGGGCCTCTGTGTTGCCTTGTTTAATTGATTTATGTGCACTGTAGAGAGTTTTATATAACATAGTATACAGGTATAACATTTATAATTGATGAAATACCATGCTTGTGACCATCCATATAAAGAAGTTGAGCACCAAGTCTTGGTTAAGAGTAGAAACCAATTTTATAAGATTGCTTTTATGGGAAACTAAGATTTAAGTTATTTCTCTTAGGCTTACAGGATCAGATTCTGTAAACACCCAGGTAATCAATGCAATAAAACTGCTGTGAAATCTCCCTCTGACTTTTTAAAAGGGACAGGGCAAGTTACAGATTTTTAAAAACATTTTCCCACTTAACAATATTTTCTGCATTTATTTTAGATACGTAAAAAGGCAAATTATCTTTGAAGGCCTCAGTCTGTGCTCTTGAGCCATTAACTCAGCAGTAAGAATTAGCTGAGCATCTATTATGAATTGCCTTTTTGGAGAGGGAAGAGCACACAGAGAGATGAAAGTGTTCTGACTCTAACAAGGTAGAAAAGCCATGTTGTTATAGTGCAAGAGACAATGTGGTCAGCATAAGAGAAATATAATTAGAGTCTAAAGTTTAAGGGTCTGGAAAATATCAGTTTTAATTGCCCCTTTAGATCAAATACTATATATATTGGACTTTGAAATATTCTAAGAAATAGAGATGAGGGGAGACGCCCTAGGCTGAGAGAATGACAGGAAGAGAGAAGGTAGCGAGGGGAGATATGGTAAGCTTGGGGCACAGTGGGGATCCCCGTTTGCTGGAACACAGAGCGCCTACGGATCAGTAAAGGATATGAGTTTTTAATATAGGAATTTGAATAACTGGAGTCAAGGCTTGGGAAGGCTAGGGTTAGCATGTGATACGGCCTTGTACAAAAAGAAAGGCTGGCAGTGGGGAGGGAAGCAGCATTTGGTTAGGAAGTCATGAGTGAGAGGAGAATGGAGAGAGACGGGAAGTAAAAAATACCACACAAAGCTTAAACATGCTGTAGCCTGCTCCAGCCACCTGGGGGGCCTGTATTGCAGATGACAGGATGGTTTGATTTTAATCTTGGTGACCACAGTATTCTACCTAGGACTCCAGATAGATAGAATGTAGTCCTATCTCTATTCTTAGGCAAGCACAAGAAAAAGGAATTTCCCCTTTCTGCACAAACAGTGTGCGCCGCCGTGAGGGGTAGCGGCTTGGAGGAACTGCTTCCAACTGACAAGCCCAAATCTTAAAATGCCCTGGTTCTTGCAGAGGCTGTACACGCGATGCCTGTACTGAGTTTAATGTACCCCGAGAGCCTCTCCAGCTTTGCGGAGGAGATGACACAAAATCAATACAGGGTCGTGCCCACTTTCTAAAATATGTACCAAGGAGGAAGATACAAGTTTTATGACCTCAAATCCTTTCGTTGCCTGCATTGACTCAATGGGCAGTTTCTGGTAATCCAGTTATTATTGAAACCGTCAGCCCAGCGTGAGAAGACCCTGCTAGGACAATAAAGTCCTTTGCCATGGGCCACTTTGGACACCCTGCATTACTCTGCATCACGTGGGAAGTTCTGGAAAGTACAAGAAATTCTTCACCCTAATATTTGCTGTGGTCTCATTCACTTTCAAAGTATATCATTCAAGGCCTAATAATAAAGAGACAAAATAAAGGTTGTGGGATTGAGGAACTATTCTTAATCTGCCCCCCCACCTTATTTTTCTGTTGACTTTTTACTTTCAAGTTTAAGTCTACTGGTCTCCTGGGCCTTAGATGTGAAAAGTTTTCCCTCTGTACTTGTGTCTGGAGAGTGTTGGCTAGAGGTAGGCTTCTACCTGACTGAAATGAAGAATAGCTCTCAGCTGTCACTACTGTCTCCTCTGGCTGACAGGGAATGAAACTCAAAGATAATTCTGAAAACAGCAAAAAGAAGGGTTAGAGAAAGTTCTCTGAGGCAGCAGCCATTTCCTCAGGAAAACAGAGACAACTCTCTCAGCTGCATCTGGCAAGTCTATCCTAGGACCCCTGTTTTCACTTTTCCTGATACCTATGGAGAAAAGTTTTGCATAAGAGCCTGTAGTTGGGAGAGGAGGCAGCCGGTGCTGCTAATGCTCCAGGGAAAATAGCTGGAGTCTTTCTTTCTTCAAATGTGAGCAGCCCTCAATTTATCCTTATAAAGCACATAAACTGTGCAAAGTGCCTGCTACAGAACACCAGCCTGCTCGGGCAAGAGACAAGGGCCATATTGCAGACTGAGGAACTTTGTCTATATGACCAATCTTTTCATGGTGAAAGTTGTTAAATTTTCCAGTGAATTAAAATAATGGCACAAGGAGTGTCCTGAAGGAGGCTTTACCTAAGGGTATGGGATCAATGCACAACTACTCTTGTATCTATTTCTTAAAATCCATAAAGATATTGCAGGGTTAGAAAACTCTGGCCCTTGGGCCAGCTGACCCCTGTTAGCAGAGAGAAAGTAGGAGGGGATGAGGGATTTCCCATTATCCCCTTCAGGGGCCTAAGCCTGGTGTGAGGACCTCTTAGGAGATCCCATCTTTTAAAGTCCCCACCACCCCTTAACAATACTATGTTGGGGCAGTTTGAATTGCGGCACGACGAAGGGTGGGCGCCATGATCTCTCTGTGCTTCCGCCTGGCCTTGCCTCTTCCTCACTGTCCACTCGTCTGAGCTTAAGTACAGTCAGAGATGGCAGGTGGTAAGGCTGGGAAGGACTCCATAAAGGCCAAGACAAAGACAGTTTCCTGCTAGCAGCAAGCCAGCTTGCAGGTTCCTGTGGGCCTTATTTGTTGACACCTGAAATCTAGGACAACCAGCCATGGACTTGTGGGCACCACAGCTGCTGTGTACAGCGCAGCCATCCTGCAGTACCTCATGCAGAGGTACTTGAGATGGCAGGATATGCATCAAAAGACTTAAAGGCAAAACATTAGCCCTGCCATTTGCAACTTGGCATTCCTGGAGACGTAGAGTTGGGTTCTCTGATCAAGGCTGCAACTGCTGCTGGTGGTGTCATCCATCCCACATGTCCACAAATCTCTGACACAACAGAAGACCATCTAAGGGTGCCTGGATTCCTTACTATCTCAGGACTTTAGGGAGTCTTAACAGCTGCCAAGTATTGGTGATTCCAGTGGACTGTATCTCTGTGAAGACCACAATTTTGCCTTCAAGTATTGGTGATTCCAGTGGACTGTATCTCTGTGAAGACCACAATTTTGCCTTTTTGTAATTCTTTTTGAGCAAGTTGGAGCCTTAATTTGTCTTCCAACCAACCAAATTTCTGTGTTTGGGTCTTAAGTATAGCTAAGTGTTACTGTGGCTTCAAACAAACTATTGTTTCTGAAGTAGAGGGTTTTGATTGGGTTGACTGTTTTTAAGAAGCTGTTTGGATTTTAGTTGTGAAGCAGAAGTTATAGTAACAAACATTTGGTTTTGTACAGTATATTATTTCCACTCTAGTGGATAAGCTCAATAAAGGTCATATCCCAAACAACAACAACAACAACAACAACAACAACACAATACTTACTATGTTGAGGACTAAGATTTAACACATAGGACTTTAGGAGACACTCCAGATCCAAACTGTTACAGAAACATAGACAGCCATGTCAATTCTCCTCATGCTGCCCACACTTGTTTTCATGCAGCAGTGGCAGAGTGGAGAAGTTGGGACAAAGAGATTCTGTGATGGATAGCTTTATGTTGCTTGACACAAGCTAAAGTAATTTGATGGAGGGCACCTCAGTTGAGAAAAATGCCTCCTTAAGGTGGGGCTGTAGGCAAGTCTGCAGGTCACTTTCTTAATAGGTGATAAATGAAAGAGGGCCCAGTCTGTTATGGGTGGTACTACCTCTGGACTGGTGGTCCTGGGTTCTATAAGAAAGCAGACTGAGCAAGGCAGAGGGAGCAAGCTAATAAGCAGCAGCCCTCCATGGCCTCTGAATCAGCTCCTGCTTCCAGGTGTCCATCTTGTTTGAATTGTTGTCCTGACTTCCTTCGATGATGATATACGGAAGTGTAAGCCAAATAAAACTCTTTCCTCCCCAAGTTGTTTTGGTCATGGTGTTTCATCTCAGCAACAGTAAATCTCACTAAGGTAGATGCAGAGTCTCCAAAAGCACAATATGTAGATTATGTCTGTGTATTTATATTTGCAGTGGCAATGTGGAATATGTAATGATTCCCTTTATTTCTTTATCCTCCTCTCCCCTCCCCTCTCTCTTTTTAAAAACTTTCTTAGCACTCTAACAACAAGCTAAATTTCTATCTCTGCCTAATACTTTATAGCCTTCTAAGAACCTTTTATGCCTATTATTCCATTTGACCTTTATACCAACCCTGCATGATAGGTGCAGAAAATATTCCTTTTTTAAATTCTAAATTTTATTAAAACTATAGATCTTCAGAATAGGATGCCCAATGAGCCCCATAAAACACAGAAAAAAAACCCTATATAAAACCAATCCCTACACTGCTTAGGAATAGATACATATATGATAAAAGCAATACATAGCAAGAGAAAAATGTACAGAAATCAGAAAATTGATTATGTCTAGAGAGGACAAAAAGCTTTACTTCTTCTATCAAATTCTTTCCCTTGGGTGACCTGAAGGACAAATGTTATCCTTAAAATCATATATGTGCTTTTTGCATATGTGGTAGACATCATAATAAACAGAAAATTAAATCTATTTTTCTTTCATTGGTTAAGATAACACAATACATTTCTTTTGGAATTTACAATCTTTTGGCTTCAATCTATAAACCCTAAGATTACAGGCATATGCCCTGTACTCAGCTAACACATCCATTACTGACAACAATCCTAATAACACGCCTTCTCCACCAGATTATGACTCTGTAAGGTTGGGGCCTGTTGGGGACAATATTGTCCACTCCGCTTCAGTTCTTGGTAAGTGACAGGTCACCAGCCAGATCTCTCACCCTGCTTCCCAACAGCAATCTAGCCTTCAGGCTCTATCTATTCAGCTTTGTGAGAGCAATGGGGCAGAAGATGGAGACCAGTCCTGGTCCATTTAACCTTGAAGGTTGCACCACGGAATGGAACCATATAGAAATGAAGGCCACTTCCAGCACTGTAGACTTAAGTCCTTGGCACCAGTGCTGAGTCCCAAGCAATCCTCTCACATATTTTTTATAATGTTCCATCCATTGCATGTAGATGCTCACCCCAGGTAATCTTGGGCTGTTTAATGCCATGATCATGCAACCATGAAGAACAGAGTCAGAGTAAGGGGTGTAGGGCTGGGGCCAGAACAGCCAAGGTTCTGAGACTGCCCTGGATATCCAGAATAATTTGAGTCTGAGGAGGTCTGGCCCCTCTCCTTGGCAGCACTATGGACATTCAGAACTTTTGTAGTTCCTTTTGGCTCACAGCACTGGTAAGTGTCTTCACATACTTCTGTTATTTTTGTGTGCAGCACAGGCATTTCCATAGTAAAGGTCAGGAGGTGGGAGGCATGGCTAACTTATGAGTCCTTCCGGTCTAACCCAGGCACATCTTCCATGCAACACCCTCCAACAGGCTCTGTGCTCCTCACCATGGTATACACAACATCATGCTCTTTGGCATAGAATAATGCAATTGACCTTGGCCAGTGTCCTCCCTTCTTGGTATGTCCTTTTCCTCCATTTCTCTGCTCAGTTTATTTCAGTACTCAAGGGATTACTAGACGTTACATGCTCATTAGATTAATGATTCCTCTCCCCAAAGCCTCCAGAAAGTCTTTCTGTCCTTTCTCTTCTGGAGCTCTTTTCTCTTCGGTGGGTGACTCTGTCTCAGTGTGGTCCCATAAGCACAGGAGTCAAACCTGAGTCACATCCCTGTGCCCATCGTTTAGTATAGGGCTGTGACCAGGCTGGGATCTTAGGGAAGAGACACATCTCTCTAACAGATCTTGGTTGGCATCTATGCCTCTTTTTTTTTTATTAATTTATTTAGATTACATCTCAATTGTTATCCCCTTGCTTGTCTCCTCCCATTCCTCCCTCTCTCCCTCTTATACCCTATTCCCCTCCCCTAGATCCATGACAGAAGGGGACCTGCTCTCCCACCACATGGTCACAGCCTATCGAGTCTCATCTTGGTAGCCTTCCTATTCTTTCTCTGAGTGCCACCAGGCCTCCCCACCAAGGGGAAGTGGTCAAATATGGGGCACCAGAGTTCATGTCAGTCAGTCTGTTCTCCACATGACTGTGGAAAATGTCCTGTTCCTTGGCTAGATCTGAGTAGGGGTTCAATATTTACTGCATGTCCTTGGTTGGTGCAGTAGTTTGAGAAGACCCCCTGGGTCCATATCTGCCCATCATAATGTTCTTCTTGTAGGTTTCTAGGACCCTTTGGGTCCTTATGTTTTCCCATTCTCCCATACTTCTCTCGCCTAGAGTCCCAATAGGAGGTCCCCACATCTATCCCAATCTCCTGGTAAGTGAAGACTTTCAGGGGATATCCCTGTTGGGCTAGTGTCCAATTATAAGTGTGTAAATACCATGTGAGTCTTTCTGAGTCTGGGTTAACTATCTCATTATGATAATTTCTAGTTCCATTCATTTGCCTACAAATTTCAGGATTTTCTCGTTTTTAATAGCTGAGTAGTATTCCATAGTGTTAATGTACCACAGTTTCTTTATCCATTCTTCAACTGGACGACATTTAGGTTGTTTCCAGGTTCTGGCTATTAGGAATAAGGCTGCTATGAACATGGTTGATCATATGTCCTTGTTGTGTGGTGGAGCACTGTCTTGGCTGAGTTCTTTTGTTTTCATTAATTTTCTGCTAAGTCAAACGATCTGCTGAGACCAAAAAATGAGTTCTGAACTACTGGATGAGTTGCCTAGAGAGTTATTATTTCTTAACAGCACGCAGAGCATGGTGAGACATCCCTTTAATATGGGAGATGTGGACTTGCAGATCTAGATTTGTTAACGGACTGTGTGAACTAGAAATTACCACGGAGCTTTTCCTTTACTGTGCAAGTCTAATGTCTCTTCCGCTCTTCCATGGTAACCTAGAAAACAGAACCCAAACCAAGAGCTAAATGTTGTTTTAATGGGGAGGTTCAAACCCAACTAGAGTTTGAAAAGTGCAAATGGGGTAGGTGACAAGGGGAAGTAATCCACGATGACACAGTTCCTTGCTACCCACTGCTTCATGACCAGGGCTGCAGAGGCAGAGCAGGTGTGCCTCCCAGCTGCTTGGGACATCTCCCTACAGACCGGCTGCCTTGTGGTTACTATGGGGAGTAAATTTAAGTCCCAAGGGAATGTGTATTGTTGATATGAGCATGGCTGTGTCAAGGACCCCAATGCCTCAGGTCCATTGGGTTGGCAAAGCCTTCCCACATCAGGCCCTGGCGGGGGGGGGGGGGCGCAAATCCTTCCTCTGGCCAAAGCAAAGATGTTGACTGTATATATAGAAACTGTCTGCCACACCTTCTTTCTTCTGCATGTGCCACAGATGACCTCTATTTCAATTAACTAACCCACTTTCTTGTTCAGCTGTATGTGATACAGGTACTGGGTTACACAGCTGCTCCCTCCAACATGCTAGGCGCGTCATCTAATATTGCTGCTCTGTTGACCCTATTGCCACAAATGTGGGGTTTAACATCTCTGATTGCACAGTTTCTAAGGGACCCACACAACCCAAGGGATCTGTGGTGTGGATTCCCAACACTCAGTAATTGTTTTTTTTTTTTTTTTTTTTTTTTAGGACAAATTCATACATTTGCAGTCTTATTGCAGGGTTGAGAACCCTTCCTGCTATTTTTCAGACCACATGCATGGTGATTGCTGGAACAAATTCCATTCCAAGGCAAGTCTTTCTTTCTGATCTGGGTGTTTTGAACAAGTGCTGTGTCTTTTTCTTCGAAACTCATGGTGGAGCCTTGCAGGCTAGAGATGCCAAGATCTCTCAGCCTGTAAACATACTCGTTTCCCAGCTTTCTTTTTTCTTTCCCTCTACCCTTTGCCCCTCTCTGATCCTGCTTATTTTATAATACCGCAGCCTGGAACTCTCCAAGGCTTGAAAGAGGCATTTTCCTAGCCTGGTGTGAACTCAGACAGTAAGGGCAGCTTCTTAGGGAGTAAGTAGCAAGAAGGTTGGAAGAACCTGGGACTTGGGAGCCTCCAAAAAATGGAAGAGCAAATCCTAACCCTTCACCCTCCCAGAATCCCATGGCCCTTTCCTGTATCCTCTGAAGGCTGGACTCATTCATCACCATCTTTCTCACTAAAAAAAAAAAAAAAAAAAAAAAAAAATCATCAAAACAGGAGAGAGCTCTTGAATGCCTTTGCAAACACTTCTTAAAGAAACATGCTCTTTTTGTTCCAGTCACACACAGGCTCTTGGAACCAAACCAACCCCGAAATCTGTTTATACCTTTAATTTCAAGGTCAAAGCATATCTGGATCTGATATATCCAGACAATCTTAGATACTAAATATTTAGGAATGATTTAGATAGTTCATATGCTGTCTATGGCATATGTGACATTCACTAGATTCACTGGAATCCAAGAAACATTAAAAAAAATTCTCTTTGAGTATCAAAAGTAGACTCCTGATAGCTTTCAAGATTCTAACTGTGGAAACTGGCTAGGCTTTGGTGATAACACAATGAAGTGAGTCATCAATGGGAAGGTTCTTTCTGCAGTTAGTCCTTCTGAGACTTGCGCAAGCCATTCCCACTAGCCCTGGCTCTGACATGTTGCACCTACCAGTCACCACGTAATTACCTTGGGATTTAGAACAACTGAGGGTCCCTCTGTCTCTGAACTTTGGGAGTCATCCAAGCATTTTTAAAAAAGTTATCTCCTTATTCATTCATGTTATCTGCTCTTGAACATTAAATCGAAGCTTCATTTCTTCTGGAAACAACCGCTTCCCTATGGCTGGCAGCCTGTGGACACCCAGGATAGTTGTGTGGCTGTAGCTGCTGCTCTTAAGTTGGGCTCTTAAGGGCCTTGTGGGTGTCGCTCTGGCAGAGGTTCTGACATTGGCGAACAGGTACTATGTATGGCAAAAAATCCTCAGCACATCAGACCCTGTTCGAGAATATTGTGATTGGACGTAATTTCCCCATAGTAGTACTTGACATGGATTTAAACAAGAATTTGAAGACAGAGGGGATGTTGAGAACAGTTACTGCAATTTAGGCCAATGTTTCCCAAGGTGAATTTAGGTAATGCTACAACCGCAGGAGTTTCATGATCAATTTTTTTTTTTTTTTTAAATCTCACCCTTGGAGATTCTTGGTGCATAGGAACGGATTACACTCTGAGAGGTTTTACAGTAGTCATTTGTAACTCTCTAACACAACAGTCCCCAGATATATTTGACTACACAACTATCTTCGTGAACAGTACCATTGACAACGCGTGCTTATGGGCACAGGAGAAAAGGCTAAACGTGTACAGGTGAAGGCGGGCTATCTGAGGTCACGGCGCTTCTGTGGAAAGGAAAGGAATGGACACATATTGGCAGTAAGAGGGAAAGCTGAGATTGCGGAGGCGATGCCAATTTTTGACACATTAGAATTTTGATCAGCATGTGAGTGACTGAATATGCTCCAAATTTCAGCCTTTTTAATATCTACTCTACTAGTCCAAATTAAAAATAACAAACCAGGGCCCAGGCCCAATTTATTCAGAGGTTCATAATGTTGCTTGGACAGGAAAGACTCTCTATGGAATATTTTAATTGGCTCAGCCAAAATTTCTATCTACTATATTTTATTCCATTTCCAATTTAGTAGTCTGACAGAATCATAGTAAGTCAAATATTATAATTAAAAAAGGAAGAGAGAATTGCCAGGTTGCCCCTCAGCTGAGACAGATATTAGATTTTTTTTTAATACTTCAACTAAGATGGCTTTTATCAGTCACTCCCCAAGGCCTCTGGGTCATCCCTGCCTGGGGCAGATTTATATACTCACAACTTGACTGTGCGTCTGTCACCTTCATCACTGATCTTAGTTTTCCGAAGATGACCAAGAAAGCGGCAGAGTCCAATGTGCTCTGCCCACTACATGCTAGATCTTTCTCTCCCTCCCAGAAGGCCTGGCTGTCCAGCAGTTCTTTTCTTACTTCTATATAGATCATTCCAGATGTTCCCCACAGGATCCAGCTCTGGCCAAGTAGATGGTGCTACCTCCTACTCCATTGAAAAGACCAAGTCACTCAGACAAAACCTCCATTGTGACTCAGTTTCTGTCTTCATACATTCATTCTCTCAATGTAGTAACTTCAGGTGTTGGCATTCTGTGGATCTTCTCCCCTGGGCTGCATCGAGTGTGACATGAGCAGATTATTGTATTGTTCAATGTGTGTTTTCGTGAGAATTCATGCTTGAACTATGGTTAAGGACGGTGATGCATATGAACACCACACAGACTGACTAACATATGCGAGGCACTTGAAAAATGGCAGCTATTCTTATGTCCGCTGCTTTGTATTTAAAATACTAAATTAATAATACAATAGGTTTTATTGGGAAATTATTTATAGCTAACAGAGAGTATAGATTTTAAGTGTAAACTTTAATGAGCTTTTATAAGTTATGTACCTGGTATAAGCAATACGTCAGCTACAATATAAACATCCCTCCATCTATGTAGCTCTTCCATGCCTGTTTACAATCCTTTTCCTCTATTCACTGCTCTACGTAAGTGTGGGTCTACTTTCTATCACTTGAGATTTGTGGCGCCCTCCTTAGAATTTCACAGAATTGTGATGATTTATTATGGACTCTCCGTGTCGTATCTTCTGCTTAAAATACTGAACACCTAATTTTGAAAGCTGAGCTTGAGGCCAAAGGCCCCACTATCTAGAAAGTTGAGGCAAGAGGAACACAAGTTTAAAACCTGTGTGGCTTGTAGATTGAGTTCAGAACTAACCCGAGAAACTACGGTAGAGCACTGTGGATATTGCCGAGTCAGCAGTGGAATGCATGCGTATCACACGTGAAGCCCAAGGTTCAGTCCACAGTGCCAGAAGAAGGAAAAAGAAAATTTTGTTCTTGTTGATGTGTGACTTTTTGGTCTCTGTTGCTGAGCAATGTCCCTTCATATCAATATCCACAACTTCCCCCTTTATCCCTGATGGAAAAAGAAAATTTCGTTGTTGTTGATGTGTGACTTTTCGGTCTCTGTTGCCTGAGCAATGTCCCATCATATCAATATCCACAACTTCCCCCTTTATCCCTGATGGACACTTGGATTTTTCAGTGCTTTGCCAGTTGACATTGAGACTGCTATCAACATTCATCCACATGATTTTTCATGAACATATATGCTGTGTATTGATTCTTTTGGGGAAAAACTTAACAAGTGAACAATTTAATCATATTCTTGGTATATGCTTCATTTTAAAAGAACCTGCCAAAGTGATCTCTAATCCGGTGGTGCCATCGTATCTTCCCAAATGATGTGTGGAAACTCTGTTCCTCAAGTGTACTGAGGACAGTATTCTCAGCTGTGCATGTTTCCATGACATCACTGGGTTACTGGCCTGCATTTATGTAAGCAATGCTTAACAACCTTCCTCCATTTTTATAGCTTGTCTTGCTTTTCTGTTTATTTATAATTATTTAAGTAATATTTTGTTTGAAACATTTGCATTCATCACAAATATTTTCTTCCATCTGTATCTTGTATTTTTGTTTTTTATTTTTCCAGGTTTATGAAGACATAATTGAAAAAATAGAAACTGTATATATTTAGATGCATCACAGTCTTTTGGTAAAGCATGAAATGATCATTCTACACTACTGAAAAAAATCTACTACCCATACAGTTTTACCTTTTATTTCTGTGTGTTTATGTTTATGTGTGTTCATGTGTATAAGGGTATGTGTATGTGTGTGTGTATGTGTGTGTACATGCAGCATGTCTGCTCATGTGTGAAAAGGCCAGAGATCAACCTCATATGTCAACTTTTTATGTGGGTGCTGGGAGTGAAACTTGGGTCCTTGTGCTTCCACAGCAAGCATTTTTGCTAACTGAGTTGCCTCAGAGTTTCGTTTCTTCTTTCCGTAGTGACAGCACTCAAGTGCCACCCTCATAGCATGTTTCAAGTACAGCAATAGCCTCCTTATCTATCGATCAATTTCCATGGTCTCAATTATCCATAATTCAGAGTAATCTAGGAATACTAGATAATTTCAGAGATGGACTGTTTTAAATGACTTACCAGCTGAGTAATGTAATGGAGTTTTGACCCTCCTGTCCTGGACTGCCTGGGTTGTAAATTGTCCCTTTGTCCAGGATTTATTCTGTACATGTTTTCCAGCCTTTATCCCCTTAGTAGCCATTTCAGCTTTCAGCCTGTTGCACTGCAGCGATTGTATTCAAAGAGCATGGATTGAGTAATATTCTCCAAGTATCATCATATTCTGCTTTATACATAAGGTTTGGTAAGATCCATGGTTGTAGATGTCCACTGCCTCCGAGAATGCTTCCCTCGGAAATAAGGGGGACGTCTACTCACTGTATGCCCTATAGCGTTAGTTACAGCCATTATGTTGTGTACTGACTTTTCATTTTGTGATGGTGTCTGGGAAAGCAAAGGTTTTACATTTTGGTGCAGTTCAAGCTAACTTTTAAAAAAGGTTTAAGTCTCTCTCTCTCTCTCTCTCTCTCTCTCTCTCTCTCTCTCTCTCTCTTCCTCTCTTCCTCTCTGTTGTATATAAGCACTAATATGTGTGAAGGTCAGAGGACAGCATAAGGGTGTCAGTTCCCTCTTACACCACGTGGATCATGGGCATTAAACTAAAGGTGACAGATTTAGTGGCAAACACCTTTATCTGCTGAGCCAGATCATTAGTCTCAAATTATCTCAAAGTTTTTTCTAGCTCTTAGTTTTCATATTCTATGTAAGAATTTATTGCTTGCCCTAAACTGTAATGGTTTGCTCATGCTTCTGTGTGTGTGTGTGTGTGTGTCTTTCTTTACTTCTTGATTTTATGCTAGTGTATATGATCTGATTTAAATTGCTTTTATGTTTATTCAAAGGTAGGGTTTGAATTTAGCCTTTTGCCTGTGTCTGTTCTACTTGTTCCCATTTATTCTAATATCACTTCAAAAGTCTGGGCTTCCTTTAGGAACCTTTGCTGAAAACATTTGAAGGAGTAAATATAAACATGTATGATGCATTTACGGATTCTCTATCCTGTTACATTTTGTGCAGGTTTGTGTTTATGCTGCTCCTACTGTATGCTGATTGCAGTGATGCTACAGTAAGGGTGAGGTGCATGGTGTGTCACCTGCAATGTTATTCATTTACAATAGCATTGTGTCTAATCTATGTCCTTAAATTCCCATATATACTAAAATTTCTAATCAGTTTGCCCATTCTACCAAAATACAGAATTGGAATTGAATTTAAATGTATAAATCAAATAGAAAAGAGCAGATATCTTGTGTTCTGTAGGTTATGGTTGTGATGCCCTTTTATATTCATTTAAATTTCATATTTTTCTGAAAAATATTTTGTGTTGTTAAGAATCAATATCTTATTTTATTTGCTAAATTTGTTTCTCAGGACTTCATGCATTACGATGCTATTATATATTTTAAATGTTTCATTTTACAACTGCTTTTCCTAGATCATAGACACACAATTAATTTTTGGATATTGGCCTATCAAGTGAGTATGTAAATTTTATTAGGTGTAGGTCATTCCATAATTTACTCTTTTCTATCTATAAAATTATGCTGCCTATAACAAAACCATGTTAACTTCTTATTTTGAATCACCATGTCTTCATTTTTAATTGCATTATGTTTGTTCAGACTGTAGATAATATTATTTTTTTTATAATTTTTTTATTTTTAATTAATTTATTCTTGTTACATCTCTATGGTTATCCCATCCCTTGTATCCTCCCATTCTCCCCTCCCTCTCATTTTCCCCTTATTCCCCTCCCCTATGACTGTTCCTCAGAGGGATTACCTCCCTCTGTATATGCTCATAGGGTATCAAGTCTCTTCTCAGTGACCTGCTGTCCTTCCTCTGAGTGCCACTAGGTCTCCCCCGCCAGGGGACATAGTCAAATGTGAGGCACCAGAGTACTTGAGAAAGTCAAATCCCTCTCTCCACTCAAGTGTGGAGACTGTTCTGTCCATGGGCTAGATCAGGGTAGGGGTTTAAATTTTACCGCCTGTATTGTCCTTGGCTAGGGCCTTAGTTTGAGCGGGACCCCATGACCCAAATCTGCCTATCATAATGTTCTACTTGTAGGTTTCTAGGACCCACTGGATCCTTCTACATTGCTATTCTCCCATTGTTCTCTCATCAAGAGTTCCAATAGGATGTCCTCCCCTCGGTCCCAGTTTCCTGGTAAGGGAAGGCTTTCATGAGACATGCTCATTGGGCTAGTATGCAGATATAAGTGAGTATATACCATTTGAGTCTTTCTGCTTCTGGGTTAACTCACTCATTATGATCATCTCTAGCTCAACCCGTTTGTCCACAAATTTCGGGAATTCCTTGTTTTTAATAGCTGAGTAGTATTCCATAGTGTATATGTACCACAGTTTCTTTATCCATTCTTCTACTGAGGGACATTTAGGCTGTTTCCAGGTCCTGGCTATTATGAATAACGCTGCTATGAACATGGTTGAGCAAATATTCTTGCTGTGTGCTGGTGCATCTTCTGGGTATATTCCAAGGAGTGGAATAGCTGGGTCTTGAGGAAGCCCTATTCCCAGTTTTCTGAGATAGCACCAGATAGATTTCCAAAGTGGTTGTACTAGTTTGCATTCCCACCAGCAATGAAGGAGTGTTCCTCTCTCCCCACATCCTCTCCAGCATGTGGTGTCGCTTGAGTTTTTGTGTAGATAATATTAAATAGACACAGTTGGGTACTTGCCATTTCCCCTATGTTTCATGTATATATTTGTAAGATATACATCTTTCAAAGCTGCTGTTTTGAATCATTCAATAAATGGTCTTCAATGACATTAGAACAGATTTCTCACAGTTTTCTATTCCCATTTCATTCTTTCCTGTAGATGAGTTTGTATCCAGTGTCACTGCCCTTCAAAATGAAGACTGCTCCTTAACACTTCTTAAAGTACTGTTTAAAAAAAAAACCCCATTTTGTCTTCCTTCTTAGAGAAATGTGTATACCTGAGTGTACATGGGTGCGTGTTTGTATATGAGCAGCATGTGGACATGTGTGTCCATGAAAGCCAGAGGATGGAGCCAGCTTTTCCTCCTTCATACATTCTGGCTAACGTGTGTATAGAGACAATGTCGCTAACCAGCCTGGAGTATATTAAGTAGGCTAGGCTGGCCCTGTCAGTGAACCCAGCAGAGCACTTACCTCTGTCTGCCCATTATTGACATTCAAGTGCGTGTCACTGGGTTTTTATTTTGCGTTTACTCTGGGGTGGGATTCAGTTCCTAATGATTGCACTTTACTGAGCTGTCTCCCACATCCATTTCTTCTTTCTCATATAAGGAAACGTGTAGTGGCTGGGTATAGAATTGACCCCCTCTATGCCCTTTCTTGTAGTGTTTTAAGGACAGCATGTTTCAATGCAAGGCCTTGATGTAGTCAACTGGATGCTGAGTGACAGGTACAAAAGTATGTTAAGGTAGCCTCTCCTTCCAGTTGACTCCTCAAGCAAGGACTCTTGGGATCTTTCCATTTGGAATACTAGGGGTCACTTCTACTTACCATGGCAACTCCCCCAATCCCAGACCCTTCTGAATCTTCATGTAAGGGTTTTCAGCCAAGACTGCTGTATTCTGTTTGGGTTATTGTGTCTTCAGGTGTAAAGAGGCGAGAAGGCAGAAGATGCACATAGTATTAATTTTATAGGCTTCTCTATTGTCCAATGCTTAAAAATAGTTTCTTTTTTATATTTTCCATAGTTCTATAGCAGTATATTGTTGGCATTCTAGAGTTATCTAATGGTACTTACAGGAAAAGTTGTATGTTATTGTAGATGGAATATTTCTAGAGTTATGAAAACTCTTCAGTAGGGACATATTGCCATGTTGGTGGTGGCTTGTTTACTCCGTGTTCTGTGACTCAAGTATGTGGTGTCTTCAGCAATTGATTATTACCTGCAAATTCTGGAGAGAAACCAAGAGCAATGATAACAGTCTGTAATATTTGTGTGTGTCTATGGGACCCTACTGACCAAGTCCAAAAGGTACAACTCATTCCCCACATTGAGTCTTTGATTTGTTAGCTTATGACGTCTAGCAGGGGCATAGTCTCCTGTGAGAGGGCAACTATTTAACCTGACTCTTTCTCCCTCCCTCCTTTCTTCCTTCCCTCTGTGACTCTGAATTTTATGAAGCTTCTGCAGTAGTATGTCTCCATACGACATTTCAAAGACTCCCTGGACACCCTCCTCTACCCTGAGCTGTCATCACAAGAGTCCAGTTAATTCTTTCTCCAGTCTTCTTGTTTTCTACTTTATATCATTTGTGATCTATCTCCCCTTACTTGAAAGCCATCCCCACCCAATGTGGCCCCTTGTTAGGTTCCTGGCCTCTATGAGTATTCCAACTTACACATATGTGTCTAAAGATTCAACTTTAGCATCCACATATAAACGAGAACATGGGATATTTATCTGGGATATGGGTTGCCTCATTCAGATTGATCATTTCTAGCTCCTACCTACATATTTTATTTTTTTTCTTAGTGGAATAATAGTCCATTGTATAACTGTACTGCATTTTCTATTTTCTCTCTATTTTTTCTTTTTTGGTTTTTTGAGACAGGGTCTCTCTGTGTTAGCCTTGGCTGTCCTAGACTCACTTTGTAGACCAGGCTGGCCTAGAACTTATAGTGATCCACCTGCCTCTGCCTCCCGAGTGCTGGGATTAAAGGCGTGTGCCACTATACCCGGCCCAATGTCCTGCGTTTTCATTATTAGTTAACCAGTTTGCAGACATATAGGCTATCTTCATTTCCTGGCTATTGTGAATAATGAAGTAATGAATGTGAATTATCAATTATCTTTGCAGTGGGATACAGAATGACTTGCGTATAAGGCAGGAGTAGTACAGCTGGATCATGTCTGCTCTATTTCCAGCTTTCCTAGGAACACATACTAATTTCCATAGTGGCTTCATCCATCTGCATTTTCACAAACAGTGAATGCATCTTTCTTTTTCTACACGTCCACATCAGCATTTGTACATTCTATTACAGTATCAAATAAATCACCAGTCTTTACCCACTGTGAATGCTGTGAGCTACAATAGCAACTGGCCTGGCAAGAGATGCCTACTGATGCAATAATAGTATAAATATTATGGTAATAATTAACTGTTCTCTGATTGGATCTAAGGCTTACTGCACTAGACAGAATCCTTGCCTGGCACCATTTGTGGGGACAAGGACCCATGCCTAGAAAGCTCATATGACTTAGGGTCGAACTTAATACTGTTATTGTTTTCAGCGACACCTAAAGACCAATTGCTATAACCATTAGGCATCTCTCAACCCACCTCAGAGAAGTTTCTTTGTGTAGTAGATGGTAATGAACACAGAGACAGACCCACAACTAGTCAAAGTACAGAGAATAATAGACTTAAGAATTCTCAGCCCTAAATGGAATGTCTTTATCACCTCCCAAAGCTCAGGGATCATTGTAGAAAAGGAGACAAAAAGATTGTGAGAGTATGAAGTAATGGGGTACCTATAAGAAAACAGTTCTTTGGGGCCACATCAGGGCAGTTGCACAGATGTCGTTACTGCGTGCACAAGACTGGCACAAACTCAAGATAGATAAAACTAGGTCATGGAGAGGGAAAATATGCATGAAGTCCCACTCTAGGTGAGGAGCTGTTGACAATTGATATTGCTGGGAGAGGAAAAGTTAGTTTTCTTTAAGGATATGCCTGCCACTAAGTTAACCACACTCTATTGGACAGCCTCTTACACTCATGTGTATGGGTAGTACAAGTCAGACTTGATGGACTTATGAGAAAGAACACAATGTATGGGGAGATAGGAAAGGGGTAACATCTAGAAGGAGGTGGGAGGAGGAGGAAGAAGGGTGATAGTGACCAAAATACATTGCATGAAATTCTCAAGTAGAACATTATGATAGGCAGATTTGGGTCAAGGGGTCCCACTCAAACTAAGGCACTAGCCAAGGACAATACAGGCGGTAAAATTTAAACCCCTACCCTGATCTAGCCCATGGACAGGACAGTCTCCACACTTGAGTGGAGAGAGGGATTTGACTTTCTCATGTACTCTGGTACCTCACATTTGACTATGTCCCCTGGCGGGGGAGACCTAGTGGCACTCAGAGGAAGGACAGCAGGTCACCGAGAAGAGACTTGATACCCTATGAGCATATACAGGGGGAGGTAATCCCCCTCAGGAACAGTCATAGGGGAGGGGAATAAGGGGAAAATGGGAGGGAGGGGAGAATGGGAGGATACAAGGGATGGGATAACCATAGAGATGTAACAAGAATAAATTAATAAAAAAATAATAACAAAAGGAAAAAATATATCATTACATATAAAATCAGGCAGGTAATAAATTATTGGTTTCTTGAAATCAGCCAAGTTGACAGGGGGGTATTTTAGGGGGAGTTAGAGGGCACATATACTATGAAAAAAATTCTATACATCAATGATTTTTTTTTCTGTATTGTGGAGCTGATGATTGAACATTTCCAAGCACATCACTAGTTAATAGTGGTAGTATAAGCCAGGTATTAATTGCTCCATCATAGCTGGAAGATGAAATTCCATTTTTTCTTTAATTCACTTATTTCTTAATCCCTTTTCAATTTGACTTTAATTGCCTTCAATCTACTTAAAAAACTATTCCAGTCCTGAACTTTTCTGTATTAGTTTCCTTTTTGATACCTCTGATAACTTGACTCATATTTAGTGATCTTCCTGCTGACCTTAGTTACTGTAAGTATATATTAAAGTTGGTATTTTTTTCTATCTCACTAATTGCTTCTTCTGTGTTATATTTAATGACTTCCTTCTAGTGTTATATAACTGCAGACCCTTTTATCATGGAATGAAACTTGAAGTATACAGAAAACACACACACACACACACACACACACACACACACACACGTCCTTTATTTGGCACACTCTTTTGTGATGCCTTCTATTTACATCCTCTTTCGTCTGCCTTAGTTGCACTGTGCTTCCATCCCCTTCAAACAATCATAGCAATGTTTTCCCTCTCTGATCATCCACTGGATGTGCATTAAAAAAAAACAAAAAACAAAAAACTGATGTAGAGAAATCAATAAACAAGAGAGGGCGAGAGGAATAGAAATCTGAAGGCACCTGTATACTCACTCATTTTATCATCTTTCCTGCTTTGATGACTTATGTCTCCTACAAATTCCAATGCAGGCTCCACATAGGGCATATTGGACTTTATCATTTGTAACTGTGTTCTGCTTCTCTGTTTTTCTATGCGTTAACATTCACGTTGTGCAGGAGCTATCGCTGACTACCTTTGCTTGTTAGCACCCTGGTGCATCTGTGTCACTAAAACTTTCCAGTCATTCCCAAAATAAGGCCTGGAGTTCTGGTATGTGGGTATGTGGAGCATTGCTGTGTGCTTCAGGTGACTCAAACGCTAGTGAGAATAGGGTTAATTTCTACACATTTCTTTGTTTGCTGCCCACTGTCTAGGGAATTTTAGAGATTAAACACAGCCATGGTGATGGCTTGAATTCTAAATAGATTTAAATGCACATATTCTTTGCTGAAAACTCTATTTAATTTCTGTTCCTCTCCAAATCAACTCATCCTGTTTACTTGACACTACAACTGCAAAAGGATTAATCACTTCTTATAGAAGAAATGAGTTTAATTAGTTAAATATCAATCCATGGATTTAGTAAAATGACTAATCCAATACATTTATCTTAACAAACAAGATAATTTGATGTGATCTAGTTATTTTAGTGACTAGTTATTATAGTTGATCAAATGTTCCTCATCTTCTGTGAAATGATTGGATCGTTGTCATTAACCTTCAAGTGCCCTTAGCCGTCTCTCATTGCTTGCCGTGGAAGATGTAAGGGAACTGAAAAGATAGATGCCCTTGGCTTATTTATGTACTGTGGGAAATCCCTCCTCAGTACCCACTCACTCTCCGAGACTTTCTTATGTTGGCCTGATTTTCTCCTGCTCATTTACTTTCACAGACCTACACTTCTTCCTCTCCATATGGCATGTTTCATAGCATTACGTAATCAGCCACACTGGCTTTCCATTTCAACGGCAGTTACATGACGCAAATAAGTCAAACAACTATGAGACACAGTCAATTAAACAGAATTACCATACATTTTAGGATGACTAGTTAGTGACTGGTTTTATTAGGAGACTTTAAAGAAAAATAACCACAGAAATTATAGCTCAAGTAATTTTTAAAAAAAGCCTATGAAACATAGATTGAAATATCACTGCTCAAATGCCTCAAGAAGAAATCCAGAGAGAATCCTCTTTGGACTCTGAGAATAAAATGCAAATTTTAGGATACAGGAAAATAATAACCATGCAATAAATAATG
This sequence comes from Acomys percivali, assembly GCA_907169655.1. NCBI lineage: Eukaryota > Metazoa > Chordata > Mammalia > Rodentia > Muridae > Acomys > Acomys percivali. The sequence continues at coordinate 92,375,879 of OU015745.1, forward strand.
GACAATTTTTAACACCATGAAAATTAAATACTTCTACTCATTGAACGAAACTCTAAGCCATGTGTTCCTTAATTCAAAAATGCAAAATCTGTGCTGAGTGAAAGCTGCCAAGCTTCATGATCTGAGTTTAATTCTCAGGACCTACATGGTTGAAGGAGAAAACCAACTTCAAGGTCTTTTGACTTTTGTTCATGTACCATACAGATGCGTCAATGTCTGAGATCCTATATGGTCATGTTTCAGTGTGGGATGTTTCAGAATTGATTTTGTTTAAAATGGAAATTGTGATGGCTATTCAACTTGCCTGCATTTGGAAGTACCTGGGAGATAAACCTCTATGTTTGTCTGCAAGGGTGTTTCATACAGGTTTAACTAAGGAGGGAATATAATCCCTGGATTTGGGTGACATAAAGGCTACAGAAAAAAATAAGCGTCAGTATATATCCATTCCTTACCATCTGTGATGGACTGTGTCCCTTCAAACTGTGAGCCAAAACAGCTCCTTCATACTTGGAACTTGCCATAATAACTAGAAAATAAACTTGTGCAGAAATTAGTAGAGTTTTAATGAGTTAATAGACATGTACACATGCATAGGTATGTGCATATATAAGATAGATATATATGGCAGACAAATCATAGCCAGTGTATATACATAAATTATGGTACTGAACAAAACTGCTTGGTTTTAAAACTGAGCAGTCTAAGTAGACAGATAACTAACAAACAGTAAAGAAAATACTCACTGTTAGCAATATGAGGGAAGTACAAATTAAAAGCACAGAAATGTGTGCTAAGTTCCCAAATGATATGAGAATATTCATATCAAATTTATTTATAACATATAAAACCAGAGATCACCATTACCCCTCTATAACTGAATGACTAAAGAAACAATGCTATAGGAACAAAGCTCCCCTATACATAATATGGGCAAACCACAAGAGAATTTTGCACAAAAGAGAGCATACGATAATACACATAGATGAAGTTCTACAATAGGTAAGACTGATCAATGAGGATAATAATTCTACAATTTTGGTTGCTTATTTATTATCTGGTGAGGAATATGAAGGGAATTTCTGGAAGATGATCATGTTTTATCTTCATATTATCTAGAACAGTAGCTATCATCTAGTCCTTCCCACTTTTTTTCTGTTGTTATTGTTTTTAAAACTTGAGGAAAGGGTGTGTGGTGCTACTCATATCTTGTAGGTAGAGGCGGTGGACACGCTGAATATTTACGATGTCCATGGACATCTCTTAAAACAGCAACAACAGTAGCAGCAGTAGCAACAACAACATTTAGGACAAGAATAGAGTAAAAAGTAAAGACCCTGAGTCAGATTTATGCAGATACAGGCATATCCCAAATCTTATTACATTTATTTATTTATTTATTTTTTTAATATATTAATTTACTCATATTACATCTCAATTGTTATCCCATCCCTTGTATCCTCCCATTCATCCTTCCCTTCCATTTCCCCCTTACTCCCTTCCCCTATGACTGTGACTCATGGGGACCTCTTCCCCCCTGTATATGCTCATAGGGTATCAAGTCTCTTCTTGGTCACCTGCTATCCTTTCTCTGAGTGCCACCAGGCCTCTCCATCCAGGGGACATGGTCAAATAGGGGGCATCAGAGTTTGTGTGAAAGTCAGACCCCACTCTCCACTCAACTGTGGAGAATGTCCTGTCCATTGGGTAGATCTGGGTAGGGGTTCAAAGTTTACTGCATATATTGTCCTTGGCTGGTGCCATAGTTTGAGCAAGACCCCTGGGCCCAGATCCGCCCATCATAATGTTCTTCTTGTAGGTTTCTAGGACCCTCTGGACCCTTCTATTTATCCATTCTCCCATGCTTCCCTTACCTAGAGCCCCAATAGGATGTCCTCCCCTCTGTCCCATTTTCCTGATAAGTGAAGACATTCATGGGACATGCCCCTTACATTTCTTATAGTCAAGTTTTGCCTTTTGCCATGTGTCATCAAATACTGTCCTAGTTAACAATACCTGCACTGCACTAGAGAAATGTGGAAGAAATGTGCTGACAGTTTCAAGTTTTACCCAAAGAGAAGTAAAGAATAACATTGGTTGATTGATTGATGGTGGGAAGGATAAACTCAATGGAATAAATATACTGAATTGTTAATTATACAGTCTGCATGGCATATATTCAACACTTAATTCTTTCAGCAATTCTGTGAGTTTGAAAATTTTCATAATAAAGTGTTGTCATACTTTACTGCTTCCTGCAGTTCACCAATCCAGTTGAGCCTTATCAGCATTCCTGCCTGCTATCCAAGCACATTTTGAATTCAGTCATTTTTCTTTTGACAGTCATCAGCCTAGTATAAGCTGCCAACTACTCTCCCAACTAGACCACAGCAGCAGTAGTCTCCTACGATTCTTTCTTCTCTTCTTTATCTCATTCTTTTCAGAACATTCTTTTTAAGGAGTCATCCTAAAAAGAGCATGTGTTGGAGGCTGATCTGGTGCTATGTATTCTGATGCTAAATACTGACTGTCCAAGGTCTGGTTGTTATTCTGAAGAGCACATTCTCTCATACACCAAGTGAGGTGTAAACCCTGCTCCTCAGTTTAAAGTTTTTTGGTTAATAGAAGTAGCTAACAGCCTATAGCTGGGCAGAAGAGAACTAGGTAGAGCTTAGGTTCCCAGGTTTGGGGATATGGAGACAATGAAGAAGGAGAAAGGAAAGGAGGAGAAGAAGATGGAGAAGATGGAAGTCACCATGGGGCAGTATGGATGATGAGCACATGGCCATGAAGACTGGCCTGATGGAAAGAAGCAACCCAGGCAGGAACAATTATGGCAAGTAATTTCGGGTGTGTAGTTGGGAAATAGCAAAATAGCTTAGAGGGTTGGTACCTATCCAGTTATGGTGCCTTAAAGCTTTTATAAAACCAAAAGTCTCTGTCTCAATTACTTTGGATCTGGCTAGGGTAGAGAAGCCCTTCAAAGTCTAATATCCTGTTCCAGAACATTTAACACTCCAAGATGAAAGCCCTCCAAACTATAGCCCATTGTATTCAGAGTTTAGTCCAACTGTCTTATTAAGAGGGTCTACTGCATCTAATACCTGTCTAATTCTTGCATTATTCTCTAATGTCACTTACTATAACACTTTGTGTGAATACTCTGGCCAACTTATTTCCTGAACACATTAAAGTTTTCAGCATCTCATGTTTTGGCCTGTGTCCTCTTCATTGACTGTTCAAGATCAAAGGGTTTTGTTTGTTTTCAGGTCTCAGTGAACATGCTATGCTCTCTCTCTCTCTCTCTCTCTCTCTCTCTCTCTCTCTCTCTCTCTC
>OU015745.1:92379224-92403110 GCA_907169655.1 Acomys percivali
TCTCTCTCTCTCTCTCTCTCTCTCTCTCTCTCTCTCTCTCTCTCTCTTCCTTTGCAGTCTAAACAACTTATTATTGATCAGTTTCTTTCAAATAGCCTGTTTCACTTTCTTCAGTGCTAGTACTTATCTCTGTGCACAATGGTTTATCTTCCTTGCCAACTTGAATGTATTTAGAATCACATGGCAGGTCAGTAAGGCACATCAATGCATGTGCCTTTGACCATATTTCCAGAGAGAATTAAATGAAAGGGGAAGACTACCCTAAATATGGGTGGCACCATTTCTTGGATTATGGCTTGAATGAAAAAGAAAAGAGAAAGTTATTTTTGTTAGGGTTTTTTCCCCATGACGTCATGAGCCTCTGAAATAGTGAACAAAACAAACCACTCTTTTCCTGAGATCTTTACGTCACATATTCTGTCATGGTGACAAGAAAAATAATCAGTACAGTGTTGTACTTAGACTTTAAACTGTAAGAACGCAGAGACATTATCTGTCATGCTCATTTCTGTTACACACGGTCCCAAATAGTGTTTGTATTCTAAATAATAGTATATCATTTGTGAGATGATAGTTTCCCCTTCAATATTCTAGAAATATCCATGGAGTAGAGAATGATATTCAAGAAGCACATTTTCTCATTCACAAGCAAAACACCACTGAGATTAAGGAAGGAAAAACATGTGATTATATAACATATAGCCAGTGCCTCAGCCTTCACAACCCTGGACCCAATGACTATCACAATGTCCCCATCACTTGGTATGCAAAAGGGTAACTCATTAAATTAACTATGTATTATGATTCCTGAATGAAGAAATATATAGATATTAAAAATTATATAGTAAATGAATACTCATTGACCAGAGAAAGGCTAGTATACTGTCAAGACAAAATATAGTCAATATAATCATTGGACCACTCAACACCCTGAAAAAATGCCACTTAATTCTTGGATTGTTAATGGATCATGTCCTTTGCTCCAAATTCTGGGGACAGGTAAACTTGGTCACTCTTGGATTAAAAGGAATCAAGTGTTTTGAGGAAACTGATATATAGAAATGTGTTGAGGTAGGCAGGTGTAGTTCATAGCATAATCACTGAATGTTAACTGTCAATAGCCAGTGATGTGCTAAGGATATTGTAGAGCTGGCCTAGCAGGAGTTCATGCTATATTCAGTATTTGTATTATGACCATCAATTATACCATATCAAATTATACTGGAGTATTCTGAAAGACTTCAATTCCAGCGAGGCTCAGAACTAACCCTTATGATACAATGAGGGAACTGGATGCCACACTCTGAAAGCATCAGGGAAAGAGTAAGCTGTTACCTGAGTGCTCCTAAGTGTTCCTCCCTTACCTTTAATATCTAAATTACAATAATCAGGGGATCCCTCCTGTGTGACTGCAAGAATCCAATTCTGTGCCCAGTTATGTCTGAAGCTTGCAGGAGGAATAGCATATTAGTTTTCCGAGGCTGTCATAACAAGGGACCGCAAACTGTGTGGCTTAAAGCGATAGACTTATTACTTTACAATTTTGGAGTCTAGATGTCCAAAATCAAGATGTCGTTCACATTGATTCCTTCTGAATGCTGTGAGCCAATCTTCTGTTCATCCTTCTCTGCTTCTGAAATCCTTCTCAACTTATATATGACTTTCTCCCAGTGTTTTCACATCACTTTCCCTCTATGGAGTCTATGTCCATGTCCAGACTCTTTTCTCTCTATAAGGACACCACTTGTCTGTTACTTTCCTCATTGATGTGACTAAATCCCTTTCAGAAGCCACATAAAGGAGACAGAGTTCATTTTGGTACACAGTTTGAGAGGATGCTTCATCACCATGGTGGGAAAAGTGTGGTGTCAAGACCAGATCTAGCTGTGGTGGCAAGAATTGGGCAAGTGATCACACTCTATCCTCACTTGGAGACCAGAGAGACAAATGTTGGAATGCAGTTTGCTTTCCCCTCTCTCCCTTTTATTCAGTCTGGAACCCAACCCCGGATGCGGTCACCACATTCAGGATGGGGTTTCCCACCCTGTTAAACCTCCCTGAAAATGTAAGGACAGAGCTGGAAGTGCGTCTCCTAGGTGAGTCTAAATTCAGTCAAATTGACCATGAAAGTCATATTATAACAGGCCCACAGTAATGACTTCAAGTTCATCATCTGCAATTCCCCTATTTCCAAGACAGCCACCTTCACAGATATCAGGCTTAGGATTTACACATTGCTTTGAGCCACATGGTTCAATTCATAAAGATTGTCTTGATGAATGTGGCTGTATTCTCCTCATGCCACCTTTGCTTCTGGTTCTGTGACCAACTGTCTCCTGCTCACCTCTTCTTTATGCACTCTAACAGAATGTTCCCATCCCACAGTAAGATGCTGTTGTTTAGATAGTCTTGACTAAGGAAGGACAGCATAAGTAAGGTTCTATGCAGAGAAGGGAAACTTGAAACCCAATATCAGATAAATTGGTTTTTCAAGCCTACCACTTACACCCAGTTGCTGGATGTCCTAAAGTCAACCTAAAGTCACGTCTGAAGGAAGGGTCAATTGAGGAATTGGATATATGGGCTGTGAGCAGTTAATTGGGAGATTGTTTTGATTGTTAATTGCGGTGAGAGGGCCGAGGCCACTGTGGGCAGCATCACTGCCCAGGAAGTAGGTCCTGGACTGTATATGAAGTCTAGTTGAGCATGAGCCTGTGAGTGAACAAGTAAGCCAGCTTCCTCTATGGCTTATGCTTCAAGTTCCTGCCCTGACTTGTTTCACTGATGGGCTGTGACCCAGGAAGAATATGTTGAATACACTCTTCATTCTGCTAAGTTGCTTTTGGTCTGTTTTATTACAGTAAAAGAATTTAGTTAGAACTCTGGGGTTATGGCTGTCTCTGATTAAGCCTTGACCTACTGACAGACTATGGGCTCTGACAAGCTCTCTCAGGAGATTTTGAGTCATCCCTACCATTGCATCCCCCTAGATGAGAACTCCCATGGGAGCAAACAAAACCAGTCAATATTAAACAAATAGCCCGAGTATGCCTCTCTCTCAGTGAAAATACTGTGACGTCACTGAAAATAGTTTCACAACAGGCTTGCAGCATATGCATCTGGGGCTAGGCCATCCTGTGTAGAAATGATTGGATACAAAGAGCATCTTAAATTAAAAAAAAAATGTATAGTAACCATCATAGTGGTGTTGTAAATAGCACTGCCATTTTCCAATAGCCACAGCATTGAATGGGTAAGTCTCCTCAAATATTTGGACTAAATATTCCTTTTAAAATGGGCTAGGAATACAGCTCACTGGTAAAGCACTAGCCTGGTATGTGCAAAGCTCTAGATTTACACACACAAGGTTGTTAACTATTTACCATTCATTTAAAGTATGGTTCATTATATACACATCTTTTTAAACAGTGTGGCTGTGCAATTATTAGAGACAGAATTGTTCAATCAAAGGATTAGTTAGGCAGGACATTTATCTAATTGCATGGTAGATGGGGGTTGTTTCTGCACTAAATGAATTGCTTTCTACATGAAAGCCATCAGACAGAAAAGCAGATGGCCAAATGGCATGGGGTCCATTTAAGTTGAGACGCTGGCAATATCCACTATCCTAGCCCCTGCTGGAGCTGTGCTGAAATCAGTTGGCTTGAGGAGAGGCAAGCACAATCTACAGTCTTCTACTTTTAGTACCTGCATATGATGATACTACATTAAATTCACCTTCGTATTGATACTTAAGGAGGGTGGTTGATTGCACTCTCTTGGTCAGCACACAAGTAAGCATTCAGTTAATACTCAGCAGAGTTGAGGGGGAGTAAGAAAAGCCATCACAGAACAAACAATACTTGTGGAAGGGCAGGAAGCCGAGATGTACGAATTCACATCCATACAGACCCAGCAAAACATGTCAATCTAGTCTTCTCTGGAGATTTTATTTAGCAATGAAGACTTAATTATTATCTTGAAATTTGAAAATTCTGTTAACATGGAGCCTGTCTCAGAGAGACAGTGCAACAATAGGCTAGATGCCTGTGTTTTCTACTCACTTGAGAAAGAGTGCATAATGCTCAGTTTTCTGCGGTTCCCACTGGTCCCTGCTGTGTTTTTGACATGCAGACACAATTAGTTACTTCTTATCATCTGTTGACCATATATATATATATATATATATATGTATATATACACACATATATATTTCATGCGTATGAATCGTTTGCTTTCATGTATCTTTGTGTACCACTGGTATCCCTGGTGCCCAGAGTAGGACAGAAGATGGTGAACAACAGATCCTCGAGGACTGAAGTTATAGATGGTTATGAGGTGGCATGTAGGTGCTGGGTGATCAAAGCTGGGACCTCTGGAAACTCAGTCAGTGCTCCTCACCATTAGGCCACCTCTCCTGCCCTCTCCTCTCTTAATTCTGATCTGAGATTGCTAAATTCTAGAGAAACATTTCTTTGTCCCTCGCTGCTATCAGGTCCAGAAAGATAAAACTTGGCTGGGATTACAAGGTGAATATTATGTTGTTAGCCAATGTTATCTATGCATATCATTACCCATCACAGACAAGTAAACATTTCTGATTTTAAGATATCTGCCTCATTTTCAAGAATAGGATTATTGGCATGGGCAGGCAGATTAATGAAAAGGACATTCCAGTTAGAAAAAAACTAAATGTGTACAGTTTTGTTTATACAAATATATGAGTTTAGAGAAGAATATGTCTCTACCATGTTATGTTTTAGTACTGAAACATAGATGTGTTATTGACTTTCTGTCTTGGCTGAGGACAGAGGTGACTGGGCAGGGTCATGGTAATTGCAGAATGTGGTTAGCTTGGAAGATAGCTTGAATGGCTTGTGAGGGAGCTTAGACTCTATGATAGCTTCAGTAATAAAATTGATAAGACTTGATGCTCAATTATATGGGAAGGCAGTTAGAAAGAGAATGGATAAATGGATGAATTTAAAGTAATGAAGTAGTTTCATTACTTAAAAACTTCACCACTTTAGTACAGGTCAGTCAAATTTGTCATTCCATGGAAGTGACTGCATAAATGTAAAAATACAGGTTAAGAACTTAGAAGGTAAAATCAATTATGTTGGTTTTGTTTTGTTTAGCAGCTGATTTTTTTTGGCGTCAAAGTGCTTAAGAGATGTTTCCATCATTTTCTTTTTTAATCCCATGGCTACCAACAATGCCATTCACATGAGCTATGTTATCATGGGTACAGCATGTGTGCAAGCTTAACTAGATCCTGCGTGGAAGTCGCACTGACTCCCACTTAACTTCTAAGACTCTTATGCTTTATAGAATATGCTAGCCACAGAGCAACAGCATTAGACCTATTTTATACATTGTGGAAAGGAAACCTATTTCTACTGGAAAAATATCTTCTCTGAGAGCTTATGAAAGAAAGGACCTTAGTAATGATGGTTCCTGTCTTAGCTTTGTGTGTATGGCAAGTTTTTTTAAATGTGAATTTATTTTATTTTCATTGAAGGATTATCCAGTGTGTAGGGAGAGGATGTAATTATTGTTGTTATTTTACAGGTAGAGAATTTCAGGCTCAAAACTGCAGTCATTTGCTCAGAATTATGTAACTAGTAATTGCACATTTATCCTGGAATACAAGTTCTGTGGACTTTATTTCATTTCTCCTCACATGTTCAGTGTTTAGCACAGTCTTCCCCTTAAGATGTGGTATAGGAGCTGAAGAGAAAGCTAAGTAGTTTAAGAGCACTGGCTGCTCTTCCAGGGGTCCTGAGTTCAATTCCCAGCAACCACATGGTGACTTACAATCATTTGTATTGGGGTCTGATGCTCTCTACTAACTTCCAGGTATACATGCAGACAGGCATTCATATAAATAAAGAAAATTTGAAAAGATGTAGTATTGGTAAAGAAGCAGGTTTTAAAAAAGCAATTTGAATATATATGAGTTTGTGTGTGTGTGTGTGTGTGTGTGTGTGTATGTGCGCGCGCGTGCACGTCAAACAATAGAAACTCCAGCATAAACTGACTTTAACAAAGAGGGGATTTTGTTGATATAGAAATCTAGGATAATCTGAGATTCAACTGTGGCTTGGTGTATGCCAGGAGTGGTAAGGATCCCATTTGTTCCCGGGATCTCCTTTGAGGGGGTGTTGATTGCATTTCCGAGTTTCCCAGAGTGGTAAGAAAGTTGGCAATCAGGTCAGTTCCTTTGAGACCAAAGACTAGAGAGAATTAATCTTTCCCCAGCCTGGATGGTGTGGTCCAGGTACTTATCTCCAGCTAGGCAGTGCGACCAACCACTGCGGTATGCTGATGTGCAAATAGACTTCATCCCTGGAAATAGGAATGGAACTTCACACAGATTAAAGACAACCAGAAAACTACAAACCAACCTTACAACTTCATGCAGACTAAAGATTAACTCTCCAAAGAGAGAGTGGGATGAAAAGACTAAAAACAAAACAAACAAACAAACAAAAAACAAAACAAACAAAGAAAAACCACAAGTTTCATAAGGAGCCACTTGAGTTTCTGGGTTTCTTCTCCAGTTTTTTTGAGGATGTAGAAGCGTTATTGAAAATGAATCCTGTTGTCCACTAGGCGCTATCCCCTTTCCCATGCTGTTTCATCTTAAGCAGAGACACAGTTAAGGATGATGCACTCTGTTTCACTTCACCATACTTTTGCCTTCCAAACCCTGGTCACCCCGACTGAGACCACTTATTGGCTCAGACCTGCTGTATTTATTTTCTTGGCTCCTGGTTAGCTTTTGAGTTATTTGTACCCCTCTCAGTCCTTTCTCTTCCACCATCTAGCTTTGTGTCTGCTGTGATACTAGAAAACTTCTCAGGTTTCCTCCTGGCATGGTTCCTCTGAGCCGTCTCACAGTCCTATGTGTTTTCATGGTCTCTCTCTTCTCTATGATGTGCTCTGTACAACTTTGGCTCACTGATGGGTTGATAATGGCTGACAACCAGGCTTTGAAAGGCAGCTTTGGAGGGGCCCAAAGTTCTTGGGTCCCTAAGTAAGTGACTGAGTAGAGACCTACAGTTACAGAAGAAGTGGACAGGTTATTAAGCAAAAGTAACTGTCCAGGAGGTAGGAAGCACACATTGGGTGATGAAGAGTTCAGCAGTGCATACAACCACACTGTATACAGAGTTAGGACTTTTCTGATGCTCTAGCATGAGCTTTTGTGTTCAGTTGCATATGAGTGGCTTTCTTTTGCATGCTGTGCTACCTGTTACTCTACATACAACTTCATGTGTCACAAACCTCCTTAGCATCTTAAGTCTCCATAATGAGCCACAGGTCACCTCCTTATGATATAAAGCCAATATACCTGTGAGGGGTTTCCAGCCTTTTCCTTTGGTTTAAAAAATATTCTAACTTTGTAGGGTGTCTTATTCAGGATATCTGTTGTTCTGATATTATGATATAACCAAAGACAACCCAGAGAGGCAATAGTTTATTTCAGTTAAGAACTCTCAGGTCACAGTTCATAACTGAAGGAAGTCAGGGCGAAAATTCAAGGACAGCATCTTGAGGCAGGGACTGAAGCAGAGGCCATGGAAGAGCGCTGCTTACTGGCTTGCTCTGTGCTCAGCCATTATTCTTATATAGCCCAGGATCACTTCTTCAGATGCAGCACCACCAACAGTGGGCTGGGCTCTCCCACGCCAGTTGCCAATCAGTAAGTAAGAAATGCTGCACAGGCTTGCCTACACAACAATATGGTAGGCATATGTTCTCTCTCTGTCTCTCTCTGTCTCTGTCTCTGTCTCTCTCACAAGATTTATTTATTTATTTTATGTATATGGGTGCCCTGTTTTCAGGCACACCAGAAGAAGGATTCAGATTCCATTACAGATGGTTGTGAAACACCATGTGGTTGCTGGGATTTGAACTCAGGACCTCTGGAAGAGTAGATAGTGCTCTTAACCACTGAGCCATCTCTAAGACCCCCAATGGCACATTTTTTCAACTGAGGTTTTCTCTTCACAAACGACTCAAGCTTATGTCAAGGTGAAACAAAAACGAACAAGGACATAGGGCTCTGTGTAAAGCTTCCCAGACTTTACCCTCTGCCCTACTTAATGCTGTTTTTAGTTACTATTCTTGATTTCAGCTAAAGCTCCTTGACTTGTTAAACTTTACTCTGCCTGAGCATATAAACTGCAATCATTTGTTCAGGTGACCTTATAGATCCAAAACTATGACATACACATTGCATTGTACTGTGATTGTGTTTCTCAAGTTGATTTTAATTGACAGGTAGTGGTACGCATTTGTGTGGTACAGTATGGTAGTGTGATCTATGAACACATTGCAGCTTCCACTGAGACCATCTGCACTGAGTTAGTAGTCTACTGTTTGATCCCCTTGTCAGTTTTCCTCCACCAGAACACAATTGGTCTACTTGATATGTAATTAGTAACCATTCCAAGTATGGAGAGAGAGAGAGAGAGAGAAAGAGAGAGAGAGAGAGAGAGAGAGAGAGAGAGAGAGAGAATGTGTGTGTGTGTGTCTGTGTGTGTGTGTGTGTGTGTGTGTGTGTGTATGTGTGTATGTGTGTGTGTGTATGTTCTGGGTATTTGAATTCAGGTCCCGACACTTGTGAAGAAAGTGTTTTGTTCCCCAAGTCATCTCCTGCTCTCATTTATTCCCTTTCCTAATGTCTAAATGAAGAAAGGATACCGCCCACTCAAAGCCAGCAAGGGGGGAAGGCGATGGGTGTGAACTTTCTTGGGTTGACTTCCCCATTTACAAGATAGCACTTTGCAGAGGATTTGTGGCTTAACATCTTTGCAACACCAGGAAAGGAGAAACAGGCTTGGGAGGCTTGAAGTTCCAGGACCTAATTAATGGCTGTGACTGTTCATTACAGTAGGAAGTCTATGCCCACGCAGTGGCAGAAGCTGCCCACATCAGAGAGCCTTCATTACCTCCTATGCCTTCCTTAGATAGGCTTCAAGGGAAATGGTGTTATCCCCTAACAGGAAAGCAGCCGTGTAGGTGGCTGCTACCTCACCAGCCATTATCAGAATATTGTGATCAACTTGTAGCGGTGGAGCATCACAGGGCAAATGAGATGTATGTAACTGTAATTCAAGACCAAAAATAATTGTGTAGCATTGAGGGGAAAGTGACCTATGAGAAGAGGTTACAGTAATTAGTTTATTTCACCCCAGAAAAGAAGAATACAGAAAGATTTGCAGCCCTAAGAGGCTGTGAGACCATGAAAGATAATTCCATGGGATGGCGAATTGACAGTTATAGATGGTCAAGGATTGTTTTTCCCATTGTCTTCTCTCAATTTCTTGCTTTATTTCTCCTCTGTAATAACTTCACGAAAGATAATAATGTGGTGACTTGAGAAAATGCAGGAGAGTAAGTACTTTGGAAGCTGGCCACATTATTGCACTGTCTTCCCACTGTCTCCCTCCCTTCCCCCTCTCAAAAGAAAAACTCAGAAGGGAGTAAATGCACCATCTGCAAGACTCGCTCCTCTTTTACAGCCATCCTGGTGCCATCTGCTAGAGATTCAGCCCACCTGCATACTGAAATACACTAATTGTCCTCCAGAATTGGGCAAGAGGCACAGGCTCCTGGAAGATGAGAGGAGGAGGAGGGAGACTAATTTTTTCCCTTACAGTACCTTCAAGTGAGCCTTGCACAGGGCCACCCACCTGAGTCCTTTAGTGAGTCCTCTGCCCACTCAACCAAGCTTATTGTCTGAGCAGGGGATATGGTCCTTGGAATCTTAATGTTTGTTTCTTTTGAAAAACTTGAAGACTGCAGGGACTCAAGAGATGCAGTCCTCACTATTGAGGAGAGTTTAGAAGTGATTGTTGGAAGTTGCCATAAGGATTTCTCTCTGCTTCAAAACTGGATTTTTTTTTTCTCACTCAAATCCTGCCATATTCTCTAAATGTAATTATGGCTAGTTTTGAGTCCTCCTTCTGATGTTAAGCCAGTAGCCTACCAAGTTCTGAAAGAGCATTGGCTAATGTTTCTCAGTGATGCTCTCACTGTTGGCAGGGACGGTCTTCCCTTAGGAAAGTTGTGACATATGGGTGCACAGAGTTTTCTATCTCTGGCTGCCTTTCATTAAATGCCATTGATGTTTTCTGTCACTGTGGCACCCCTCACCTGTGTCCCCATAATCCTTGGAGGGCTCTGATACTCCCTGAGGAGAATTATTGATCTTGTCTATCCTCTCCACCCTTTTCATTTCAGGAAGAGAGGTCACCTATAGCTTTAGCTTCCTGCTGTGGTGAAAAGATTTTGGCTTGTGTAGTTCCAACCTATGTCATCAGGGCCATAAAGCACCAGGAAGAGTCTGAGGTTATGAAAAATTGAGAGTGTATCTATCCGAAGAAGCACTTTTTTAAGGCTACCACCTCTCTATCTCTCTAGCGCTCGAGTGTGCGTGCACACACACACACACACACACACACACACACACACACACACACAAATTCTTAATCCTGAATCTTAAGCTTATAGCAACTCTGTGAAGCAAGAGCACTTTAGAGAAAAAAGAAAGCTTAATTCAAACAATGAACCACCATCAACTGTTCTGGAGTATTAATGGCCACTGTGAGTAAGTAGGCTCTGTGTACCTATGGTCTTGACGAATTTAGTTTGCAGTTGGCACTTTTGGACATCAGTTGATAAGCCCTGCATCTAGTACAGTCTACTATTATTTGATATTTGTTTTACATAATCATCCCCTCCTTTACTTTCCAAGGATATTGTTTATGTGTTAGTCCATAACTCAGGTGGAACTTTTAAATTTAGTTTTATATACCCAGCATATTCTATGCACAGGTTAATAAGATCCAGCATGCTTCCACCAAGCAATGTATCATTAGCCTTATTAGGGAAAGCATACGCTGTGTGCTGACTTCTATATCCTCTTTCTGAAACAATACTGATTTTATAAAAGGAAAATAAAAACAGTACAGCAATCCTTTGTAAGGCTGTATCCACATAGACTATGGGTTTTGCCATCCAGTTACTGATTGTTAAGCACTCTGTTGTACTGAACAGAGTCAAGCTACTTCAGATGGCTTAACATTTAGGATAGTCACTTAATTGGTAAGTCATCTAAGTGTGCGGCAATCAACGAGCATGACCATCATAATGGTCAAGCCAATAAACTACTTTGCCTTTTCCACCTAGAACATTATAATACAACTCAATTCTGAATCAATAACTACCAACTCCTTTGTATGTCTAACTAACTACTAAATACTATGTTGATTAAGAAGACAAAGAAAAAGGGACCAGGTACTATGTAAAGACAAACAAGCTTAGGAGTCAGGGATTCAAGGCTACAAATGGGATCAGCTCTATGCATAAGTCAGTTAGCTTCTTTGAACTGTAGTTGGTCAGTTGCTGTGAGGATTAATTACATTGCTCCTCCTTTGTATGGGGTCCAGCAGTCTAGGTACTGAGCAAATATCCATATATTATTCCAAACAAGGAATAGGTTTCCACCTTGAGTGACTTGAGTTCTTTGTTGTAGTTCCGTAGAACAATGGAATCTAGGTGTATGTATGGTCATACCTTTATTTCGGGTTCTTTTTTTTTTTTATTTTTTATTTCAGGTTCTTAAAAACATCTAAAATTTTAATTTAGCATTGAGATACTGCATATTCACGTTTTCTATCCAGACTTTCCCCTTAATATCTGAAGATGAATTTTAAGTGCCACACAGCCCAAACATGATACCACCATGGCCTTGTTCAGAACATTATCTCACAATTGTTCCCAATGCTCTGGGACTGAGTCATCTAATGCAGCTTACAGGAAAACAAGCCCTGTGTTACTGTAGGCGACCTTAATGATGTGCAATTATTTAAGAAGCTGGTGTTGGCCACTTCCAGTTGAAAGTGCATGAATGAACTAGGAAGACAGTCTACTTATATACACTGAAATTAGGCTGACATACAAACTCTGATAACTCAATGTGGCCACAGAAGGGGACTTCAATATGAAGATACTGTCCCTCTGTGTACACATATACATCATTTTTCTCAGTTATGTATGCACATTCAAGGTGTGCCTCAACAATGAATGCTTATAGTAGATATTATATGTCTGATGTAGAGTTATGACAATTAATGATTATTATTTAGTTCCGACCCATATTTTCAAGAGGTTACCTACATAATTTTATCATGCTTTATAACAAAGTTAGAGGCTTGTATTCTACTTTGGCTTATAGAACTGTAATAAAACATTTGGTAAAAATAATAATTTTATGGAGAAAAGACTTTATTTCAGTTTACAAGTTCCAACCCATTATTGAAAGGTGCCATAGCAGGAAGTGAAGTTGAGACCATGGAGAAATGATGCTTACTCATTTGCTTCCTCTGGTTTGTTCAGGCACATTTCATGAAGACCCCAAGTCCATCTGTCCAGGGAAGGCACTTTCTGTGGTGGACTTAGGCTTCCTACATTAATTTTCAATCAAGACGATGTCCCGCACACACACCTAAGGACTAATTTGATGAAGGCAATTCTTTTTTTTTTAAATTTATTTATTTATAATTAATTTATTCTTGTTACATCTCTATGGTTATCCCATCCCTTGTATCCTCCCATTCTCCCCTCCCTCCCATTTTCCCCTTATTCCCCTCCCCAATGACTGTTCCTCAGAGGGATTATCTCCCTCTGTATATGCTCATAGGGTATCAAGTCTCTTCTCAGTGACCTGCTGTTCTTCCTCTGAGTGCCACTAGGTCTCCCCCGCCAGGGGACATAGTCAAATGTGAGGCACCAGAGTACTTGAGAAAGTCAAATCCCTCTCTCCACTCAAGTGTGGAGACTGTCCTGTCCATGGGCTAGATCAGGGTAGGGGTTTAAATTTTACTGCCTGTATTGTCCTTGGCTAGGGCCTTAGTTTGAGCGGGACCCCATGACCCAAATCTGCCTATTATAATGTTCTACTTGTAGGTTTCTAGGACCCACTGGATCCTTCTACATTGCTATTCTCCCATTGTTCTCTCATCTAGAGTCCCAATAGGATGTCCTCCCCTCGGTCCCAGTTTCCTGGTAAGGGAAGGCTTTCATGGGACATGCTCATTGGGCTAGTATGCAGATATAAGTGAGTATATACCATTTGAGTCTTTCTGCTTCTGGGTTAACTCACTCATTATGATCATCTCTAGCTCAATCCATTTGTCCACAAATTTCGGGAATTCCTTGTTTTTAATAGCTGAGTAGTATTCCATAGTGTATATGTACCACAGTTTCTTTATCCATTCTTCTACTGAGGGACATTTAGGCTGTTTCCATGATCTGGCTATTATGAATAAGGCTGCTATGAACATGGTTGAGCAAATTTTCTTGCTGTGTGCTGGTGCATCTTCTGGGTATATTCCAAGGCAATTCTTCAATCGAGAGTCCTTCCGAGTTTATCTGGGTTATAATAATAACAGCATGTCTTCTACTCATCCCTCTCGGTTTTCTCAGAACTCACCTCATTTTTCTGCACCTTTCCAGGTCAGTGATCAGATATTAGAGTTATCTTAAACAGAGCTCCTCTATGAGGTGTTTAGCCATGTCTAGAATCATTTCCGATGGTCACAATTTGGGACCTGGTGCCACTGGTGTCAATAGGTAATGACTGAGAACATGGCTAAAATGTTTATATTACACAGGACATGCCCCCTCCCCTAACACATGCAGCAAGGAATTTCACTTCTCCAAATGTCAGAAAGAGTATGAAACTCTGACGCAAAGGCTTGTTCACTCAGAAGTACGGTGAAATTTTCTGTTCATTTATTGGTCGATCTCACCAATGTAGTCTCCCCTGCTCTCTATAGGAAGTACTTTGGACTTTCTCACAAAATGGTGTCAGACTTCCCAGTATGGGAGTGCCTGATGAAAATGTTGTTTAGAAGCTGAATCCCCCATATAAAATGGCCTCAAGAACCCAAGACTGTCGTCTGTTGTATGGAGTTGGCAATAAGAAAACTATGCACAGATTCCTGAGAGAGTGGATCCCAGTTTGTTTTGTAGTATGATAACCGACATGCACAGACTGGGCAATTTACAGGAAAAAAAATATATCTCACAGTTTCTGAAGGGTAAAGACTGAAGTGTTGGTCTCTGATGAGGGCCTTTTGACTACATCATCCCATGAGCACAAGTGGAAGGGCAAATGTTATGTGTGAGCACACGCCAGCAAGAAGAGGACATTCCCATCTGTATAACAACTCTACTTTGATGATAATCAACTAATCCATTCTCACTGTGATGCATCACTCTCCTCATGAGGCAAGAGCCTTTGTAGCTCAATCATTTATTAACTGTCATAATTTTTTTGACACATAACAGGTTGGAGATTAAATTTCAAACACCTGAAAGGTTAGAGGACACATCTAAACCCAACCAGAGGTGAGCAGTGTGGCACAGACCATGCCTTTCCAGGAAAAGATGTGCTGCAAAAAGAGCAGAAAATAAAATTTGCTGTGGTGGTTGGAATGAAAAAGACTATGTAGGTTCATGCATTTAGATGCTTACTCCCCAGTTGGTGAACTGTCTAGGAAGGATTAGGAGGTGTGGCCTTGCTGAAGAAGATGTGTCACTGCGGGTGGGCTTTGGGGTTTCAAAAACTCATGCCAGCTACCCCACTCTTTGCCTGTTCATCAAGATTTAAGCTCTTAGCTACTGCTCCAGCAGTATGGCTATCTGCTTCCTGCCATAATAATCTTTCCAAAACTTTAAGCAAGTCTTGAATTAAATGCTTACTTTTATAAGAGTTTCTTTGGTCATGGTGCTTCTTCACATCAAGAACAGAGACTAAGCCAGTTGCCAAAGGGATCGTGTCTCATTCTTTGCATCCCAGCACCTTAGCAGTCAATAGAAGGTAGCAGAGGCTCAATCTGTGAATTTTTGAATTGTATCAAATTAAGTAAAACTTAATATGTGTAATATATGGTAAACAATGACTAGACTTGGCATTACAGATAACAGTATTCCACAGAGTACTTTTAAATACTGACATGCTCTACTTCATTACAAAGTATGATTTAATTATGAAAAATTTCATGGTATATTTATTCATCTGGTTGTTCATTAATGCAGTATTCGTTGAGCACAAACTAGCAAGAGAGCATGCTAGTTTCTGGAATACAAAGATGGATCAGACATGGAATTGCCTTTAAGTTGCTCACAGTCTTGTGGGGAAGGTAAGTGCTATATATATAAATCACTGTGATATAGGACAGAGCTCATTACACGAACAAATCAAATGCCTTGGTGTGCTCTACAACAACACACAGCCTTTCCAAAAGGGAAAAGGAAGACTTTATTAATGATGCCCAATCTAATGAATACTAAATCTTTTTTACTTCCTCACTTTGCAATTCTATAATTATAAGGAGAAATTGGCAGAATTTCATCGAATTTTATAATATTCAATCGAAGCAGTCACCTAAAACATGACTGAAGACCATCTGCTGTGCAGCTGTTGAGTCTGTCTGTCTCAGTCAGTCATTTACTGCTCTGAGAAGGCACAAGGACATAGTGAGTGTTCTTGCTACAATCCTAGGATATTTCAGTATGAGTGACTGAAAAGTTGTAAGGTCATAGTCATCCATAAACTGCCCCAGAAAAAAAGATTCTTGTTTTGGAACTCAGTGACTCTAGTGCATACTTACCCAATGAAACTATGGGTATCCTTAGGAATATTACTGGGGATTTTTGTGCTCTGGTGTCTCTCTTTCTTAAAATTCTCAAAGGCAGGATCTGGTTCTTCACACTCAGACAATAATTGTTAAGTTTATCCCCTTTGAAACATTTATATACATTAGATATCATAATAATTAATTATATCTTAGAAAAATGTTTGTGACATTTTATAACATTCCTTACAATTCAAAGAGAGAGAAAGAGAAAGAAATTTAGTAGAAAAGAAACCAATTAAAAAGCTTTGATATAATTAAGGAAAGAGATAGTGACTTGGCTTGTAGTCATAGCAGAAGGAATCACAGTAAGTAGCATTCCCTGAATACTTGTAAAGTGATAAGGGCTGGGAATAGCTTCATGAAAAATAGCTAAATCAATATACACAGCAATACAAGAAATAGACACTATTATTTCCAATTTTACAGATAAAGAGATAGAGAAATCATCAATATAATTAGAAGTCAAGTTTACCTATGCATGCCTCTACAGTTCATAAATTCAACCATATACATAGTATACCTTTTAGGGAAAAAAAGCAACAGGAAGGAAGGATCTAAATGGAAGTCAAGAGGGAAGAATCTAAATGACCAGAGAAAAAAGTTCCCTAAGATACAACCTGGGTCACAATTTGGGTTAAGCCAAGTGAGATATGGTCTCAAAGATTATGAAAGAGCTTGGTGAATGAGATATGCATTTGAGTGTCCTCAGCCTAGATCAGAAACGCTGGGATGGGAGGAGGATGTCCAGGATGCACATGACTCCCAAAGAGAGAACAGTGGTGCATTACAAAACATTTTCAATGGGGTTTTCTCTACTGGGTTCTGGGGTGACAAACAAAAGGCAACACGACCGGTGGCCAGAAGTTGCTCATAATCTAGATGTGGAGACATAATGGCCTTATGTGAAGCAGCTTGAGAACAATTACCAACCAGAACGCAGAAGGGAGCGACATGCTTTTCGGAATGAGGAAATAAGGAACAGAATGGGAATAGGGGTAATTTGGAAGACATCCTGGAGTTTGGATCTGAACGGGGTTTCTACCAGCGTGCAATAGTGTGGAGAATCAGGGGGGGCTAAGTGAAGTGTATGGTGTGGGCAAAGCAATTGCTCTCCGAACTCTGTTGTTCTGAAGGACACTGGAGGAGAGAGATAGATCATTCACGGCTCAGGCTGTGAGGCTGTTGTCTTTGCATTGGGTGTGGGGCCTGGCATCTATAGGCTGTGGATTGGAGGAGAACAGGAGGGTAAAGCAAATAGAATGAAAACAAGTCAAAAATCCACAAACTTAGGGCCTGGGATTCTGGTAAGTGAATTAGGACTCATGAGGATGCAGAGAAGTGGCAGACCAGGAGCCTGTCCCCTCCTGCCTGTGATACGAGCAAGTAGCAAAATGATAATTAATTGTGAAGGGCAGAATGACTTCAGCTTCATGTGTACATTACCATCCTAGCTGGAGAGTGTCCTGTGGCCTGACCTTGCTTTCTGGCTCCTAGGTCAGGGCATTCAGGAGATGTAGTTCACAGCACGGTAGAGATTCATCATGTATATGAAGGTAGCAAGGTGTGAGGGACCAAGCAGGGTTTGAAGACATCAAGAAGTTCAGTTTAGTTCAGTGCTTCTCAACTTTAGGCATAGGTAGGACGCGCACCGAGAGATTGTCATTAAACCAGAGGACTTCTTATTTACCCCCGAGCAGGGCTAAAGCATGGGCATTGCTAACAGACTGCCAAGTAATGCCGCCAGTCAAGCGACACATCCCATCCTAGCTTTATTTTCTATGAACTAACTGCTGCTAAATTACTTGTTTTAGACTCTCGTCTCCTACTATAACAGCATATTTTGTCTAGGAGATACATATAGAAATAAATAACTCATTGCCGCTCGCATGAGAGTGCCGTGGGCAGGGAAGGAATGGGGTCCTGTGTCCTTTGGGATGGTCCGGGGTCCATGCTTTGAGCTTTAGTACGTTATCTGAAACCCAGAGGCCATGTTGGATTTCAGTGAGAAAAAAAAAAAAAAAAAAAAAAAAAAAGCAGCAGAGAAGCAAATATAGCAAAGGAGTAGTTGAGAAAGCCCAAGAATTGTGAAAAGTGAAATGTAAAAATGACAGGATGTCATTAAAATGACGGAACGGGAGGTTGACAGGTAGAGATCATGTCTGCAGCAGGGTGCCTAACCACTATGTGGGAGACTGTCTCAAGGATGAGTTGGAAGTGAGGAAATAAATTTCAAGGTAGTTTTTACAACAATCTAGTGATCTCCATCCAGAGGAGGGAAGCGAGTGACTATGGAAACCGAGAGGCTGGAAAACCCCAATATGAATACCTCAAGTGCCATATTCCTCTCCCTGAACACAGACAGATTCATGTCTCTTTCTTCAGAGTCAAACACGAGTGGCATCCTTTCATTTTACTTTTAAAATTATATTATTATTAGTTATGCATGTGTGTGTATCTGTTTGTCTTATAACATGTATGTGCAAGCTCACTTAGGGCTGGAGGAGGGCATCAAATCTCTAGAGTTACAAGTGGTTTTGAGCCACCTCATGTGGCTGCTGGGAACTGAGACTGAGGTCTCTTACAGTAGCTTCTAGTGCTGATAATTAGAGGACCATATCTGCAGCCCTGAAAGTGACTTGACCCTTTAACTTTTGTCATTTGTACATCTTATTTCTGATGTTCTTGCCTATGCAATGCAGAATACTGGAGAGGTGAGAAAAGCATAAAAATAAAATAAAATCTTTCTACAATGCAGTCTGTCGGACTTGGACAATAATTCTCTTTATTCTTTTCCATTCCTGTAGGTTTATATATTTTATCTCACTTGAAGTTGGCCATCTTGGATTTACTCTACTGGGTGAGCAGGGGCTGTTTTACCGCCTCTTGGGTATGGTGGCCTCTGTGGCCCCGCATCTTCCTATCACATGTGTGTCTCTTGAATGAGGGCATTTTTTTCTTTTCAGACAATTCACTGCTGGTGACATCAGTGTCGGGCTGCCATCAGCTTGTTAGGCGGCCCACAGATTGATGATTCCTGCGACATCCAGTGAGAAACGAGAGTGATAGAAAGATCAGGTGGCAAAGTTAACGGTCCAGAAAGATGAGGTAGGAGTCTGGTGAAGCACTGTCTGACACACGTTATCTGATTGGCTGAATGGAATCCCTGCGAGATGGGAAAAGGAATAGGAACGGTCACAGAATTAAGGTAATGCTTATTCAATGCTAGGAAATCTTATACATTTTTCCATGGGTTTAAAGAAATTTAAAAACATATCATTGGAAAGGAAGAGTTTTGGTATTTTATTCACTTTCCAAATGAACATATTGTGGTTTGGAGCTGTTAAAGAACTAGAGGGTGAAGCAGGGAAGGGTGATTTTTTTTTTAAATAAAATCAAAGTTATTTGTTCAAGGACCCCATGCTCTAGTGTAGGGACCAGCGAACTCAACTCACTCTGTTTCCTATTTCAAGCCCACTGCCTTTCTGAACAAGTGTCCCCATCCTTTCTGAGGCTGGTTACAGCTTAGAAACGTCCCTGCCCGGACTCCTTATTTTGGATTTACAATCTTTTCTGATCTCACTGTCTGCTGGGCTGTGTCAGCTTTGACTCAGATTTAAATGCCAGTACTTCCGATCCTGCAGTCCGGTGCCTTGACCCCTGAGCGTGTTAGCTCAGAGTAAGTCCTCCCCTGGGCATCAGAGGGAAAGCCTCAGAGCCCTTGGACCTGACATTGCTCAGCTAATGAGGATTTTGAAGAGCGATGATAACTTATTCTGAAGGCGCTGCCTACGTGCTCAGCAGGATGTGACAAGAGCGGTTTACCTCCAGTTCACTCACTCAGAACCCTCGCGGTGCCATCTGTCTCCTCCACATTCTGCCTCCTTCTGGCTCGTTTTCCTGCGTGTGCCCCTGTGCCTTCTACTTCCGTGAAACATGGTGCAAGGCTCCGTGTCCCCTCTGTTAGAGCACAGAGGACGCAAGGGCACCATCCCGTTGCTGTCCACAGCATTCTCTGCACGTGGCAATGAGTTGCTTATTTTTTTTATATGTCCTAGACAAAATAATGCTGTTACAGTAGAAAGCAAAAGTTTAAAACTGTTTGTTTTTCTCTGTTTAGCCTTGGCTGTCCTGTACTCCTTTTTAAAATAAGCTGGTGTCAAACTCACAGAGATCAGCTTGCCTCTGCCTCCCTGAGCACTGGTTAAAACAGTAATTTATCATCAGTTATTTCATATAAAAATAAATTAATATGGAATTGAGAGAATTTTATACATATCACTTGAACTCACAATGTTTTATTTATCTATGTATATCTATCTATCTATCTATCTATCTATCTATCTATCTATCTATCTATCTATCTAATGTGTATTTGTGTGGGTTCAGATGTGATAGATCATGAATGGAGGTCAGCAGACCACTTGCTGGACCCAGTTCCATTTGTCCCAAGGATCAAAGTCAGGCTATGGAGCTCAGAGCCTTTGCCCGCTGAGACATCAAACTTCAATTGTAACTCTGTTGGTGATTTCATGCTTTTTTGCTATTTCCCAGATCCAAAGCACATGCTGTTTCACTTTGAGCTTTTAGGTTGCTTCATTTTTGATTTATGCAATCATTAATCATCTGTAACTTGTCAGATAACATCATTTTCTACTCTCCCATTCTTTACACAGTTTCTTCTTTTCCTTTTTTCTACCTACAATGCTTCCCCCCGGCCTTTGCTTTTATCTTTGGTTTTTAGTCTGACCTCATTTCATATTTGGGTACCAAAGATTGACTCAGTGCCTTTCCTGGCTCAGGTATCCTGATAGGATGACTTCGCTATAGGCTTTTGCTGTCATGCAACCCTACTTTATAGAGCTATCTATTGCAGTGTCTGTCTCCTCACTGTGGGTGGAAGACTCCCTAGAAGTAAACACTTCATAATGACCACTTCCTCTGGCTCACAGTGCTCAGTGCAATTTCTGGTACACATTATTGGCTTCATGATTATTTGATTAAAGAATAACTAAGTGAATGAATGAATAAATAACTTTCTTTTTAGAAATATATTTCAGGATTTGGGATGTAGCTCAGTAGTAGAGTTCTTACTTGGCATGTATAAAGCCTCGGATTCAATCATCAGCACCCAAATAATATAGTAAATAAACAAATAATAAACAAGTAAATGATGCATTTCATTCCATCTCTCGTTTCTCTGTAGAAAAGTGTTTCTCAGTACGTTGTTTTGCCACCATGTTTTTATTCCCATGGAAAAGTCTTTATGATTATCTCCATGGAAACTACTGTGATGCTGCATCAGCATCCACCTCCTCAGGCACTCTGGACAGTTCACCTGGACAATGCACGCTCGGAAGCCTAGGGCACAGCTTACCTTAATCTAAGACCTTCTCTAGCGGCTTTCCTTTTTCATGACCATGGCAGTCCTATCATTCCTGATGACACGGCCACAGCGCTCTCTGGACGCCGCAGATACAGACCTTTATTCTTTAGAATGCCTCCTGCATGTATCTTAGCACTCTCTTTGGGGATCTTATCTTACATCTGAAAAGACTTTTCTATTTTCACGTGGATAGCTGTGTGACCATATGCAGAGGAATGAAACTGAGTCCCTACCTCATACTGTCCTTGAAGCAAAAACAGACACAGTTTTAAACTAAATGTAAGAGCTAAAATCACAAAAGTATTCAGGAGGGTACAGGTAAGCAGAGATGCTCAAGTTATAAATGAAAATTGGATTTACCAAAAATTTGAAAAAAACCTCAAAGAAGGTCATCGAGGAAGTAAAAACATAAGCCACAGAAATATTTTCAAGTAATCTTATATCTGATAAGAAAGTTGCATCCAGAATTTATAAATTACCAGCTCTCTGAACACAGTAATGAGAAGACAACAGTGATTCAAAGAGACTTTTCTCACAAGAAGGTATGCAAATGACCAATAAACTCGAGAAAGGGTGTTCAATTAATAGTCATTAATGAAATGCAATGAGAAACCACTCCACCCATTTGCAAGAATGACTATAATTAGAGAGACAGACAATTGCAAGCGTTTTCAAGAACGTGGAAAAACAAACGTCCTCATACATTGCCTGTAGGGGTGAACAATGTTGCAGTCTCTTTGGTAAACAGCATGACAGTTTCTTAAAATGCTAAAACTGAACAAAGACAGCAACAATAGACATTTTAAACTGGACTGGGTGGGGGAGACCGCAAACCCTCAACTCTACACAAAGAGACACACAGGCAACTAAGAGATGCTGAAATCATCTTCCCCAGGGAAGAGTGCACCAACTGGTTAAACAACACCAAATGGTCAGCCCTGAAGACATACATACAAGTGACATTATATAGACTGAGCTGGCTATATTACAGAAAATATATGTATCTACACACACACACACACACACACACACACACACCACCACCACCACCACCACCATCAACAACAACAATCAGTCAACCAATCAATGAACAAAGAAGTCAAGAGTTGGAAAGAGAGCAAGGACAGTATATGGGAGGCTCTGGAGGGAGTATAGGGAGAAAACAGAAATGATTTACTTATGTTATTATAGTCTCAAAACTACAAAAATAATTCAACTGGGAAAAATGTTAAACAGAACTGTCATAGGGCCTACCAATGTCTGTGTATTTCTGTCTGACCAGCCGGTTAAGTCTTAAAACTTAACCAACTTTTCCTCTGCATGAGCAGCAAGTTGTCTTGTTTAAAAGGATCAAAAATCAGCAAATTTAGATCAGAATCCTTCTTAGAAGTAATCTACTTTGTAACTTGGAGATGTTATAAGTAAATTTCATGAAGTGACCATCCGAAAGCAGGATTCATTTAAATGTTATTTAAAACACTGTCTTCTCGAGGCCTAAGCGATATCATGTTGTAATCTTCTAATTGACGAGGGCATGGATGACTGAGAGATAAGTTAGGGAAAAAAAATAGAAACAAAACCAAATACCCCGTTAGTCCATTTTCTGGATGATCTACACTTTAATCCCGAATTGCTTCTGTGAAATTATCTTTTAGTAAAAACGAAAGAGATGCCTTTAGCTATGAAGACCACAGCAAGCCTGCAGGGTACTCATATCTATTTTAACAATGCCTCTGTCTGAGGACGTGCCTGAAATACCATAATTACTGGACAGTCTTGACAAGAAAATTGTTTTCAATAGGCAAAAACTACTACCATAGTATTAATAATAATGACTCACATTTAGTTCTTGCTATGCAGGCCTTGAGCTTGTGTGGGTTTTTCTCATATTATCCTTGAAATAAACCTCGGAGCTATATGCACACTGCTATTATTCTGATTCCCTACAACTTGACCCACCTGCATTAGTTCACATTAGGTTTGAATTCAAATATAAGAAAGTCTTAAAATAATCATTAAGTTAGAAGCTGATCTTCCCATCGTAGGAGCATGTAGAGTTGTTCCTGCAAATGCTACCCAGCCCTGTGACCCCTATCAGTACATCAGTCTGTGGCTATCATCAGGGATGGCTTTGGTCCTCAGTATTGGTGTGATCTGTAGTTGGGACAATAGGATTAAAGAACGAGTGATTACCAAGAGGCAGAGTCCCTCTGCTTTCTTCAGGTGCCCAGACATTGCTCATAGTACACTTCACTCACACTGGACAGGGTTTGTCAGTCTTATGCATGAGAAGTGTGCTCTCCTGACAGCTCTCCAGCCCTGGATTCTATGCAATGACACATTTACTTGAGAGTCTTAGCTGTGAGGCTAGTCTTCGGTAAATGCACTTAGACTGCTTTCTTGCCCATAGGTTTTAGATCATTTATGAACTCCAGAAAAGGTAGGAAGGAGAGAGAAGGCTACTGGATTAAAGCCCTGTGTTCCTACCAAGAGAGAGCATGAACTCAGGATGGCATGCATCTGCCTCCTATTTATAATGTGATTTGGGGCTGGAGACTGAATACTGGGTATGCATTTTTCACATCCCATTGTCATTTATGGTGAATCCCATAACAGTTGTTTTTATACTCATTAGTAGTAAACACAATTGCCCTGCTCAATTTCATGCTAAACAAGCTGTATTGCACTGAGATGAATAACATAATTTCTTATTTATGTCTGAATATAGATGTGTGTGTGTGTGTGTGTGTGTGTGTGTGTGTGTGTGTGTGTGTGTGTGTGTGT
>OU015745.1:92407756-92440760 GCA_907169655.1 Acomys percivali
AGAGAGAGAGAGAGAGAGAGAGAGAGAGAGAGAGAGAGAGAGAGAGAGAGAGAGAGAGAGAGAGAGGGTCTACAGCCCCTCTAAGGTGCTATTTCACTCAGGAGTTGTCTCCTCCTGACTGTAGTTTAGCACGTACACAACACCCTTTCCCTACTCTCGCCGCCTCCCTCTCTTCCTGGCTTCTCTGGTCACCAGCATTGTACTTAAGACTTCCATGAGATCATCCTTGTGTTAATTATTCTGCAGTGAGTGATATTCAGTACTTACCTTCAATGCCTGGCTTCACTTTTTACCTTTTTTGACATGGCGATCATGAGGATGAGACCCTGTAGCGGTTGTAGCCAGATTGGGATAATGAGGAGAAGTCACCAACCCATAGATATATGTGGAACAGAAGAAGTGCTGTAATGGAGGTTTAATTTAATCCTGTGAAGTATCTGTACCAACTCTTGAATTCCGCTAACCCTGAGGTTCTTGTTTGTTGAGGTAACAGGTTCTTATTACTGTCACTTTTTTTTTTTACTCCTTTCTGCAGGAACAAGGTCAATATCTCTTTTTAAATTTTTTTATATTTTATTAAATGTATTCATATTACATCTCAATGGTTATACCCTCCCTTGTATCCTCCCATTCCTTGCTCCCTCCCATTTTCCCCCTACTCCCCTCCCCTATGACTGTGACTGAGGGGGACCTCCTCCCCCTGTATGTGCTCATAGGGTATCAAGTCTCTTTTAATGAGGAGTCCTATTACTTGCAGCAAAACTGGTCCCAGCAGATGCATCCCAGCTTTTCACTCGGCCGACATCTCGTGGCAGAGCTCTGAAGACTTGTTCTCTCCAGAAGCAAGTCTACCATCATTCCTTTAGCACGCACGGAGCCGAGCCTCTTTTTCCTTCTGCTTGTTCTCTGCCTGTACCCAGTGTTAAAACTGTCAATTTTGATCTCTGCTGGGTTGAGTACCATCGCGCCTCTGCCAGACCCTGGCGATGTCCTTTTTGTGTGTGTGTCACTGAGATTTTATACTTTCTCTCTCTGATGACTACTCCATCTCTCATCAAGTATTGCTCACATCCCATCTTTTGGCTGAAGTGAGCCTTGCATGAAGGACTAACCAGCCTTTGTTCCTCCAGCACTAAGGTCTAGCAGAGGACAGAATTGTGAACGTAGGAACATTCTTGACTATTGTGGCTACTGCCCCTCTAGGAAACATGCTGAAAAACGAAGAGACGCACGAAAACATAGGAATTGCACAAATCGGGTATACATTCTTTTGTTTATACATACTCCATACTCGGCAGGACTTTGCTTTTTTCCTACAGATGGGGTGGGGGTGGGGAATAGCTAATCTAACCTCGAGGGTGGGCCACATAAAGCTCCTTTCTTCCCTGGGGAATGAGACAAGGGCTGGAGGGGCTGCAGCTGTGGAACTGCGATTCTTTCACTCTCAGAGCAAGTAATGCTCACTTCCTCTGTGTGAGCTTTGTACACTGGTTCCGAAACAGTGCAAAAGGACTTCTCAGCCGACCCAGCGAAGAGGCCTGGGGGAGAATTTAAGATGTGGTCAGTGACTGCTGGCACGAGCCCAGATACAAGAGGGACAATTTAGTTCAATATGTTTAGAGAATGTTCTTCAAATTATCTTGTTAAAAATCTGTCATTCTCTCTCCTGGGCCGAGAGTTGATAAAGAGTTTAATGAATATGCAGCTTGATAGGCAGACAGTCTCTCCTTCATTTTCTGGATTTGTCCTTCATCAGATGACGCCTGGACAAAGGACCCTTGTCACCATTCTGTGTCTATTTGGCCAGAGAAGCAATCTGAATTAATACTCTAGCTGACCCATCAACAGAGGCCAAAGCCTGCCTCTGCAGATGGGCGGGGAGGGTGCTGGCCATTAGCATTGGACTTCCTTGTGCACACTGCTGGGCTGCAGGGCTGGCCGTAGGCGACTTTGTTAAGTAGGAAGCTTGTTATCATCAATATATTTATAGAGTATCTGCCTAACATTCTGAAGCCAAACTCCTTCTCCGTGCCCAAATCTGCTCCTCTCTCTGCACCTGCTCAGGCCCAAACTCTGTGACAGCCTCTGATTTTACCTTTTTTTTTTTTTTTGTTACCAATTATTATTATTTTTTAATTTTTAAAATTTATTTTATTAATTTATTCTTGTTACATCTCTATGGTTATCCCATCCCTTGTATCCTCCCATTCTCCCCTCCCTCCCATTTTCCCCTTATTCCCCTCCCCTATGACTGTTCCTCAGAGGGATTACCTCCCCCTGTATATGCTCATAGGGTATCAAGTCTCTTCTCGGTGACCTGCTGTCCTTCCTCTGAGTGCCACTAGGTCTCCCCCTCCAGGGGACATAGTCAAATGTGAGGCACCAGAGTACGTGAGAAAGTCATATCCCACTCTCCACTCAAGTGTAGAGACTGTCTTGTCCATTGGCTAGATCTGGGTAGGGGTTTAAATTATAACAGGAAACTGGGACAGAGGGGAGGACATCCTATTGGGACTCTAGATAAGAGAACCATGTGAGAATAGCAATGTAGAAGGATCCAGAGGGTCCTAGAAACCTACAAGTAGAACATTATGATAGGCAGATTTTACTTTTTTTTCCCCCCACACCACATGCAACCCATCAGAGGATCCCCTGGCTCTATTTTCAAAATGTATCTTGTTTATTTTTTTTTCCTCATCAGTTTAGTTATTTAATCACTTTACAGCCTGATCCCAACCCCTTCTGTCCTCTTCTCCCAGTCCCACTCTCAAACCCCGGCCCCTTATTTCCCATGTGTACCAGCTCCTCCCTGGCATATCAAGTTGCAGTAAGACTAGGCACATACTCTTCCACTGAGGTAGACAAGGCAACCCAGCTAGCTGGAAGGGATCAAAAGGCAGGCAACAGAATCAGAGACAGCCCCTACTCCAATTGTTAGGGAACCCACATGGTGATCAAACTGTACCTCTGGTACATACCTGTAGGAGGCCTAGTTCCATCGCATGCATGCTCTTCAGTTGGTGGTTCAGTCTTTCTGAGCCCCCAGGGGCCCAGGTTAGTTTACTCTGTAGGTCTTTTTTTGTAGTGTCCTTGACACCTCTGGCTCCCTCAGTCTTCCCACTCTTCCACAAGGCTCCTCTAGTTTGGCCTATTGTTTGGCTGTGAGTCTCTGCTTCCATTTCCATCCGTTGATAGATGAAGCCTCTCAGAAGACAGTTATGCTAGGCTCTTGTTTGAATGAATAGAAAATTATCATTAGTAGTGTCACGGGTTGGCCTTCCCCCATGGGATGGGACTCAGGTTGGGCCAGTCATTGGTTGGCCACTCCCTCATTCTTGGCTCCATCTTTATCCCTATGCTTCTTGTAAGCAGGACAAATTTCGGGTTGAAGGTTTTATGGATGTGTTGGTGTCCCCTTTCCTCCACTGGAAGTCACACCTGACAACAGGAGGTGGCAACTTCAGGCTTCATAGCCCCTTGCTGCTAGGAGTCTCAGCTAGAGTCACCCCCCCCAGGACTCCCTGGATCCTCCCTGCTGATTTCCGTTCTTTCTCCCAGTCTTCCCGTGTGCTCTCCTCACATCTGATGTGTCCTCGGTTCCCTCCCAATCCCCTTTTCTGCCCATATCCCTCCCTCCATCTACTTCAGATGTCTATTATATTTCCTCTTCTGAGTTAGATTCAAGCATTCTTCCTTGGCTTCTTTGGGCCTGTGGATTGTAGCATGGTTTTTCTGCACTTTATGGCTAATATCTACTTATAAGTGAGTACATACTATGCATGTCTTTCTGGGTCTGAGTTCCCTCACTTATAGCTGCTGTTGCTCAATTCAGAGCAATCACAACCTCCTTGATTGTTTTAATGGCACTTGGAGTCATCTCTGGCTTCCACACTTGACCAGTTAGTTTCAAAGACTTCAAAAGTGTGGTTTATCTTTAAAATCAGAAGTCGCATACAATGTCCCTTTGTTAAGTCCTTTCTTTCCCTCCATTGTCTGTTTGTCTTAATCTTCCCTGTTACTCATTTTGACTTAGCACTGCAGCTCCCTAGCTATTCCTAGAAAGTGCCAGAAGTGGACTGTCAGGTGTGTATTCATCTTGCCAAAGACACTAGCAAGTGTTCAAGTTCCTGAGTCATTTCTCTTGTGTCACCATTTCATGGATGCAATGATTGATGGATTTATATCAACTTGGCACAGCTAGAGTTATCTGAGACAGAACTTCAATTGAGAAAATGCCTCAAGTAGACTGGCCTGTAGGCACATGAGTCTGTGAGGTATTCTCTTGATTAATGATTGATGTGGAAGGTTTCATATTACAAGGGACTGTAACTACTCCTGAGAAGGTGGTCTTGGGTGCTACAGAAAAAGCCTGCTGAGCAAGCCATGAGGAGCAAACCAGTAAGCAGCACTCCTCCATGGCCTGTGCATCAATCAGTTCCTGCCTCAAGTTCCTGCCCTAATTTCCCTCAGGAAATATGGAATATGACTTCAGAGGTGTAAGATAAAATAATCCTTTTCCAAGTTATCTTTGTCATGACCTATTATGCCAGCAGTAAAAACCTCACAAAGACATGGGACTTTTCAAAATCCTTATCTAACATTTTACATTCTTCAGGATCTTCCTTATTTGCTGCTCAGTGTTTGCTTACAGTGCTTCTCATGACATGATATATGCTGTAACTCTTTATTGGTTGTATGTTAACATATTCTTTCACTAGAATATATAGGATGGGAAAGTACACATTTCATTCACCGAGCTATCAGGAACATCTGTAACAGTATTTGGTACATTGTCATTTCTTGGACCTGCATAAAGGGATGAGAAGCCTTTGATGAAGAAGCAGGACAGTATCTGAGAGAGATTCCTTCTGAGGTTTGTCCACTTTCCTTCAACTCAATTAAAAAGTAGAGGCCCTGGATCTTGGGATATTGTCTTCTGGGACCCGCTGTTGTTGAAGAGTGCTTACCTGAAGAAAAATTCTTAAATTGCATCTTATAACTTATATAATATATATTTCTATGAAGACTGGTGGATCCTTGTGGCTTACTGGCCATCCAGTCTAGGTGAATTGGTGAGTCCCATGTCCCAGTGAGAGACTCTGCCTCAAAATCAAAGTAAATCACAACTGAAGAATGACACCTAAGGTTGACTTCTGGCCTCCAGACACATACATATGCACCTGTACACACAAATGTACACCCCATACACAAAACAATAGTAAATGAATATTTTAAAAATAAATAAAAAATTTAAAAATAAAACAAATCTTTAATTTGACAACGACAAAAATCTCATTCAAAGCGGAAGAGAATTTACAAGGGACATAGTTCGACTGAATTGACTTCTGCAGGTCAGGGATGTGTCTGTACTTCTTTGGCATTTTCAATTTCTCTTACTCTTTCACTTCAACTTTCCTAATGTGGACATGACGAGGAATACTTGAAGCTTTGAATTTATTTCCTGGAAGGTGTACATCACGGAGCAAAAGTATAATTTCTGCTACTTTGGTCCCAAAATGTCACAGAGCAGAACCATGCATGAGTTGTAGGGCATGAGCCAGTGCTCCCAAACCATGTCCTTGTTGAGCTTTTGGAGAGAAAAACTCTCTGAGAATAATTTGTACAACTTTACAATAGCCCTGGAGTGGTAAGCTGGCACATGGCATCTCACTAGACATGTTGTCAGTGTTAATGTTACCACTCCTGGGAAATAGGAAGCAAATATGCCCGTTTTACAGATGAAGCTGAGGACAAGGACAGTTTTGAAATCAGATATGTCCCAATATGAAGTTCTTCCTACCTATTCTAAGGTATTAACTTTTTTTCATGACATAGTTTAATAAGATCTTTAATACAAGCTATAGAAATGTCCCTTGTAATAACTTAATAAGGCAACCAAATGCCTAAGGTTTCTGGAATCACTTGCCTCCCCCCCGCAACCCCCCCCCACAACATTTGGAGCAGCTGAGGTAGTCAACTTTGGAATTTTAAATGGTAAATGTATCTAGGGAAAGGCAACACTAGAGAAGAGTGTATAGCTATAATTGGGCTTTAACATGTCTATAGCACTTACGAGCTAAGTGGTACCCAGGTGGGCTACTGCAGCTGGGTGGGTTATTGTAAAAGAACAGTGTAAAGTGAGAGCTCCTGGGGATAGGTAAGGTAAAAAATGAACCTCTGACAGAGCAATTAAGATGGAAGGATCTTGTTAGCTAGTCTCCTGGAGGGGACGTCCAGTACGAAAGCCAGCAGAGGAACGCTCACCCTGGAGAGGTTAGGAGAAGGTCAAAGACCAGAGACTGAGCTTAGAAGTGCTGTATAAGATGCAGAATCTCAGGGAAAGTGAACATTTTATTGAAATATTCTTTGGATGGATTCTGAGACATAATGGCCCAGTGAAGGAATCTGGGATCCTTTGGGTGCTTTTGATCCAGAGCTGAGAAAATAGTTATTGGGGGCAGAAGTGAAAGAGCCTTGCTTTTTTCATTGGCAAGGGAGCCCTCTTCATCTGATTTATTTTGCTAGAACTGAATGGCCGGGCTGAGTCATTTATAAATAATAAACGTTTATTCCCATAGTTCTTCTGTCTAGAAAGCTTATCAGATGGCCACAACTCGTGAAAGATCTCCTACTGATTACAACTTCTACAGAGTCCCTATGAGTCATACCAGATGAGACAAGACATGTTTGATGGTTTGTCTCTCTTCTTTTTCTTATTAAGTCACTAAACCGTTAAGGTCACCACTCGGGTCCCAATCTTGTGATTTTTGTCTCATGCCAAATTCCTCTTAATAATACTATTAACACAGGACATTCAAACCATAGCAAGAGTTAAAAACAATATCCTAGCTCTAAGTAGAGAAACACAAAGCAGCTAACAGTCCAGCACTAAGAGCCTATTATTTGGAATAAATGTTCTGGGATAGAGAACCTACCTCCTTCAAAGGAATGTCAAAATCAAAACCTAACACTACCTAAAGCAGATAGATTCAATATTGTTAACACGGAGAGTCTAACTCAATGCAATAAACACAATTTATGCACCTGAGCTGATTATACAGCTGAGCACTGCTGGAGAGGAAAGAAGCTGTGATTCCTACAGATATTGTCTTCAGGGGAATAATTTGCACACCAGGACTTCGATATTTCTGTGATCCAAAATGCGATAGAGCCAGGTTGAGGGAGACTATGCTGACTTTATTCTATAACAACTAAATTTTGGTATCTAGGAAAATGGTCCGACTAGTATGGATCCCAGAGATGGTTCTAAATATAAATGCGGACTTTATTTGCACCCTGTGTTGAAGGACCCCCAATCCAGGCAATGCAATAGGATGCCACGGTATTGCAGGGACAGAAAGGAGGGAAGGAAATTTAAAAAGAAGGCCAAACAGTTTAATGTTTCTTTATGGTTGAACTTCATCTCAAATTCTATAGGATCAGCTTGGGAAAGGGAGATAGAAACATTTTTCTTGGCCGTTGCTATAAAATAACTTTTACTATGGCTCATATCAGACCAATCAGAACAAAGGCCAGCCTATTCAAATGAGGGAGGAGAGGAAGATAAGGGAGGGAGGAATTTAAGAGGTAAGACAAGGTAGAGCACCGGCCAGGGTCAGATTATCTTCTCAGAGCAGACAAAGAAACTTATGCAAAATTTATGATGGGCTTAGATCCAGGCCAGCACATGCTTTGAAACTCCAATCCATTTAAATGATGATAAATGTCACAGCTGTCTGCCTTTATGGAGTGATTTGCCCACCAGAAGAAAAAGATTTCAAACTGTCTCTTCCAAAG
This sequence comes from Acomys percivali, assembly GCA_907169655.1. NCBI lineage: Eukaryota > Metazoa > Chordata > Mammalia > Rodentia > Muridae > Acomys > Acomys percivali. The sequence goes on from OU015745.1 coordinate 92,415,554, forward strand.
AGAGGATAAAAATCACTTAGAATTGGTCATTCAGACCATCTCCTATGTCTTTTGAGCTGAAGAAAGTTATATCTCTTCATAGAAACTACAAAGAAATGACCGTATAAGACCAAATTAATGGTCCCTTACTCCAGGGTTTGGTTATGACCAAGATGGAATATTTTCCCCTGATGTCAATCATAAGAGTTTAGTATGAAGTTCTATTTTTTAAACAACTCATCACTGAATTGTCCTTTTACTTCTTTAATAAGAAATATCTTGGAAACTAGCAGCCAAAGCTTGTTTTATCATGGCAGATCCTGAAGTCCATAGATTATTAATATAAAAAAATATATCATTTCTGTGGGCTTGATTTTAGCAAATCAAAGTTGACACCTAGTATTTGGTGATCAACTAAAGTTCCATGTTATATTACCGCACACTTTAGATACCCCCCCAGGTGGAATAGGGGTGGTATTATGAGAAAACAAGGGGGTGTGTCTAATAGACACTTCATACTTTGACGTTCCTGCTCAGTGTGTCTTGCCTCAAACAGTTGTGAGGGGGAGTTTCATTTCTTCAGAGTGCACATGCCTCATTCCAAGTGGTGAGGATGGCTATAGTGGTGCATGAAGAAGAGCAAACAGAGTCAGTGTTACCACTGCTGTGTATGAAATGGTAATATTAAGGTATTCATGAAGCTGTGCATTTAGAGTCATCTTTGTAAATGCACAGGCTATCCTTGGAAACGTAGTTGAGAAACTGACAAAAAAAAAAAAAAAAAAATCACTGGTCCAGAGAACAATTGGCCCAAAGACATGTACCTTAAAGGCTTTCTTCCTAGACATTGTTGAAACCTTTAATAAGTGGAGAATTCTAGAAATTCTTAGGCCATTTGGGGGTGGTGTGTCAAACCAGCCTTTTCCCTTGTTTCTCTTTTAGCCGTGTTTTTGTCTTTCTCTCTTTCTAACAAAACACTCAAAGGAGCTCGGCAGTGTTACCGCTGGAAGATGACAGTCACAGTAGACTTGGGTGTCTTGCTGAAAACCTACAAGCATTACAATGCCAGAGGAGGGCAGTCCCTTGCAGAGAGAGAGAGAGAGTCAGATCATCAGGGAAGGAGAATGCAGTAAGTCTCCTGCCTCTGCAAGGACGCAAAGGATGAAGGCAGTTCTTCTGCTTGCACCAGAAAGCAGTGGATCTTGGTGCCTCAGTAGGTGTGTGAGATCTCTTGAAGGAAGGCTGGAATTAGTCTGTTTTCCAGCTGAAGCGCCAGGTCTTGGTGTCTTGGTTGGGTCTGACTCTGTGTCTGAGATGAGTCTTAAGGCTTGGGACAATCATTATTCTGTAGAAAGTGCTCAAGGCTCCTACTGGACTGACTAAAATCCTCTACTACCTGGGTTGATGTGGACTCATATGATCTCGGATTGGCTGGATGTGTGTACAAATGAGTCATAGAACAAGTTCCAAGCTGTAGAAAGAGGTCAAACCTGGAACTGGAAAGAAGAAGCCTGACTAAACTGAGTTTTCAGTCACAGCTAATATATGCCCATCCCTATTATAACAGAAGTTGAGAATGGGGAGGGTGAAAGAGATGTGTGTGCGTGTGTATGAGTGCATGAGTGTGTGTGTGTGTGTGTTCTCTTCTATCATCACTTGCTTTCTTCCTGTCTTTGTTTATAACACAGTCCTGCCATCTTATACTGCCCTGCCACAGACCTAGAGGCAGCGGGGGCAAGCCAATTATGGACTGAAATATTGGAAACTGTGAGCTCAGATAAACGTTTTTCTTCTTTATGACTTGATTATCTTAGGCATTTTTTTTTAAATAGAAACCAGAACACCAGGAAGGGGGAGGGGTTGTGTTTTTCATTATGAACATGCTTGGGAATTTTCATTAAAAATGCCATGTGCATGGCTTGCCTGATAAAATGACGATTAAGGAACTAAACAGTGAGGAGTTTCCTGGAATGTGTATAGTTACAGCACATAGAATCTGTCAATTTAAACTTTGGATATGCTCTTGCTTGCTCCCCGGTTTCTGGGGACGCTTTGCGGCATGTCCTGTTTGATTAAGAGAGAAATTCAGCTTGAATTCCTTGTCCCAATACCTGCTGTGTATAGATCAGCATTTTTCTAACTACAAAGATCCCCGCAATGCCAAAGCCCACTTAGCATGTAGACATTGGTGTGGATAGCATACATAACAGGGATATAACATTTATTCCCAACTAGTAAAAATTGGAGTGACAGAAAAGTGTATAGATACAGGGAAAAATTAAAATGAGTCACAGGGCTGTGCTTTTAAGATGTATTTGGTTACAAATAATAGGCTCTTTTATTTTTATTTTATAAATTAAACTAGAGATTCAGAAAAATGCCAAGAACCATCCTCAGACATGGAGAAAAATGGGCTGCAGGAGCCTGAGGCATACTTTTGTTAAGGATGTCCTCTCAAAGGATCTCTTCTTGCAGCTCTCACTGCACGCTGGCTTTATTCTCTGGGAGCTGCTCTAAGTGAATGCCAGCACACGCGGCAGGTAACAGTCTGCTTCGTGGATTTCTCACCAGACAGATAAAGGCTCCTCAGCCCTGGTTTGAAATATTCCAGGGGAGAAGAGTGATCTGTGTGGCTTGGCCAGGGTCAAATGTCTCCCTTTGAATCCCTCAGCTGCCCTGAGGCAATTGGTGGGAGTTCCTGGGAGCTTTGCATAGGAATCTCTAAGTTGATGCAGGATAAGAAGGAGGGAAAGGCAGTGTTGACAAGGTCTGAGTTCAGGGACACTCTCCAGTCTCCTCAGAGTTTCTTAGACTACACCCAGCAACGCGCTATCTTCAATAAAAACATATGAATGAGAGGAGCAACACATTAAAGTCAGTGACTGATGTAGCATCTCTCCTGGGACCAGAACCTTTTGCTTGGAAAATATGTATCTGTTTCCTCAAAACGGATACATTTCCTTATGAAGGCATGAGGATAGCGCTCAAGACTCAGGAAGTTAATGATACTTATAATGCCCAGGAAGCTTTGAGACCCCATTCCCAAGCTGCACTAAGCAGTAAACAGTTGCTGGGGCAGTGCCTGTTCTGCAGAGCTGCCTGCAACCTAGGCATTGGGCTCCAGTGGTTCAGTTTCACAAAAGTTATCACTCACACTGGGGTGCGTGTTTTTGGTGATGCAGCTGCCTCTGAGCAACTCCTGCTCCTGTAAGCAAACCCCAAATTGTTTTGGTTAATCAATGTAGACTTGACTTGGATAGAATGCTTTCTTTGGTCTGTTGTCAGTGCCCTATTTGAGTGGCATAAATGTTTGCACATGTCTCTCTAGGGCAATGGTTCTCAACCTGTGGATCTCAACCCTCCAGAGACCATGGGAAAATATTTACATTACAATTCACAACAGTAGCGACATTACAATTATAAAGTAGCAACAAAAATAATTTTATGGTTGCAGGTCACCATAACATGAAGAACGGTATTAAAAGGTTTAGGAAAAAAGCATTAGGAAGGTTGAGAACAACTCTTCTAGTTAAAGCCATAAATCAGGGAGGGCCAACTATGATGGAGAAGGAAAACAAAGAGTTCATGAAGTAGGCAGGTAACAGGAATTGTGTTCAGCTGTTGTTCCTTCTTATATTATTTTATAACATAGTATCCAATTTCTGCTTTGTAGGCTGATGTAGAGATATTGACACCACCACCAGAACTCGATGGATTGCACATCTTTCTCCTTCACCTTGGACTGCAATGAGTTCAAGTGTTTAACAAAGGCATGGTAGATGATGCTCCTGGAGTCATGCAGTGGTGTAGGCTAGTCTGTTCAATAGTGGAGTGTGCATACTTGCTCACAAAAAATTTTTATTCATTCTTGGCTTGTATAGTACACACACACACACAATCACACACACGGGGATTTGTCTTGCAAAGATAAATAAAAACATTGCCTAATATGGCATAAAATAAAATTTCCATACCAGACTTGGCAAACTAAGGTTATTAGACTAAATCTAGCCTGGTACATGATTTTATGAAGAAAAATTTTAATAAAATACATCTCTACTCATTTTTTTTATCTCTTATCTATGGTTGCTTTTATGCACCATAAGGTTAGAAAGTGGGGTGATCCTTTTGTTGTCCGATAAAAGGGCCACAGCCAACATTCCAGTGGAAAGGACAGATGAACAAGGAAAAGCAGCACAATGGATTCATTTGATATAATCTCACTTGCTACTTGGCCCTTCAGTGTGAAGCTCCCAAAGACTCGGGGTAATGTGTTCCTTTTCATGTTAAGGTCGGATGAACTATGTACAAGCATGAAGAGATTTGCTTGGACAAAATGGTTAAGCTCTAACAGTAATAAGATGAATGGGAAAACCCAGTCAGTTTTCCCTCTTCACATTCTTCTCTGTGGTACTTCTTTCTCCTAGGTAGAGTTAGCAGGACCCTTCTGAAATGAGCCTCTTAACAATTTATACTTAAACAAGACCTTCCTTTAAAACTGTTTTTTTTTTCAGAATTATTAATTTTTATTTTATGATTCTGAGTGTTTTTGCCTCTGTATATTTATGTCCAGCATGTGTGTGCATGCTGTCCTCAGAGCTCAGAAGAGGATGTCAGATCCCCTGGGTCTGGAGTCTCCACGAGGGTGCTTTGAATTGAACCTGGGTTCTCTGGAAGAACAAGCCCTCTTAACCACCGAGCCCATCTCTCCAGCCAAACCAAGAACCCTTAAAGAGAAAGGCACAACAAATTACAGTAATATTAATAGATTTCTGGAGAGTTGGTTTTGAAGTAGAAAGGATCTGGTTTCTATGACCTTCCATTGGAGATGAAGAATTCTAGTTTGTGAGTCAGCTTATGCGAGGATGAAGAGGAAGAGGCAGAGAAATGGGAGCAGAGGTAAGCTTTTATTCTGAAGCCCCTCTCCCTCTCAATCTCTTTCTCTTTCAGTTTCTTACATGAAGTTAAATAATTGAGTTCAGGTCAACAGACATAAAATTGCAGAAAAATTAGAATTAGGGTCTTACCTATACTAGCAAAAGCCTATAAAATGGTATTGCCTAAAAATCCCCCCAACTTACAGACAAGTAACAGTACTGTTGACGTTATTTGTATAAAACAGTGCTTGTTTCTCTTAGCTTATTTCTTAACTCGGCTATCACACCAGTTATTGAGACTCTTTTATAATACAAGGCTCCACAACACAGTCTGAGCGGTTTAAGTTTGCTCTCAACCTTCTATGTTAATTTGTCTTACTTCCAGCAAACATCCCAGAAATGCTTGTGCTTTGTAGCTTTCCTTGGCTTCAGCTGCTTCTGCCTGATCTTCCTTGGTTTTCTCCCCATGGCTCAATCCTCTGCTTCTTCTCCTAATTCCACCCCCCCCCCCCAGCCCCACACCAATGGCCGCTAAGAAGTCCAGCCCTATTATCTCCACTGCTCATTGATTGGCTGTAAGCTGTTTTATTTGCATAACAGGGGAACAATTGAGGAGCAGAGTTTATACAACATTTAGGCAGGATCTCAGAATTTAAATCACACAGTAACCTTAGGCTTACAGAAGACAGAACAGGAAGTCCCTTTTAGATTCTAGATCCAAAATTAAGAAAATGGAGATGGTGTCTGATTAGTGTCACAGAAGAGCCAAATTTCCCTATCAACATGCTTTATCTCATTAATGTGTAAATGTAAAAAATAAAACCCTGGCTTTTGTGTGTGTGTGTTTTGAGCTTTTTAAATATTATTTTTATTCTTAGGACATCTCATACATTTATGCAATGTATATATGTATATATAATCATGTCCTTTCACCCCACCTCCCTCTAGCTATCTCTTGTGCTCCCCCCATCCCACCTTCTTCTAGACTTCATGCTTTCTTTTTAAAAGTTGCTATTAATAATCTCTAAATTGAGTTAGTGTTGCCCATATGCTCATGGGCATATGGCTGTCCACTAAGACATAAGCAACTTACCAGGTCTCCAAAGGAGAAAGATTTTTCTCTCCCTCAGCAGCCATCATTTCCAATAGATTCTCTGAAGGGAGTGGGGACTCAGAGGCTTCTCTGGGGTTATTTTCTGACCCTAAGACTACAATGGTAGAGATGAGTGATTATAAGAAAATCAATATGGTATGACCTGCAATGATTAGAAAATTAGTATCGGACTACTTATAAAAACCAGATAAAACCCCAAACCAAACAAAGCCCAGAAAACAGAACAAAAACAAAAACTTTACTTCTGTCTGGATCAGAACCTATTCTAATTAGAATTTCTTATTGATCCAATAAACATAAACCTTTACCCTGTTAGTTGTTAATTAAAAATAAAATTCTCTACACATAAACTGAGCGGTAATAGCTCAGTGGAGATTGTAAAAATTAAAGCTAGACGGAGGGCTTAGAGGTGGAAGCACCCCAACCTTGTGTTTAAGAGTGAGCTAAAATGACTTGTTCAAAGTCACACATCAGGTAGTTAAAGGCTTGCTGCTGTGTCCTCTGTTCAGCACTCGAAGCGCCGCCTCATTCCCTGCCTGTGCGCTTTCATTTTACAACACCCTTCTCTTCATTTCCAAGTTTTTAACCTGCATGAGTCCTTCAGTCAGCATGTTGGTGTGCTCAGATTTTTAAAGCTCTTCATTATTGTTACTGCACCACAGAATCCATAATGCGCTCATATTAATTATCCTCAACTTACCCCCTCTTTCCCTGCCTTTCCTTAATAACTCCATATGCCTTTTCCCTTTGTGAAGAGCTCTTATGAATGGCAGCTTTTGATTGGTTGATGGGTATTCCCTGTACTTCTTCATTACTGAGCCATCCCCTACCAGATGTTCTCACAGTCCTTCTTGTTCCAGAAAGTCACCTTGGCTATGTTAGAGTTCAGAGTATAGTGATTAAGAAGCATTGCCCAATGATTATGTCCCTTCTGTATCACTGACCTCAGTGAAGGCATTTGCTGTATCTTCCTTATTCTTCACCTGAAAACACCCAGTCCAAATATATGAGGTGAGTTTTTGTCAGGCACTGTGCAACATAGGACAGTAGACACTCTACACAGCTTGAGAATGGAATGTTGAGCCATGACATGAGGGCAGAACATCCTAGCCCAAGGAAGATTTAAATGCTGTGAACATTGTGTCTAATCACCTGCAAACAGAAAGCTTTGGGAGAGTGAATGTTCAATTGCAATATGAAAGAATAAAAATAAAACAGTAGTGGTATAGTCAGGAGACTTGGCCTTGTTAATAATCCCCAGGCTTGCAATTAAATCCCCGTGTTAATTTGGATTTCATGGCAAGGCACTATGGAGCTCAGTTTCCTCATCTGCACAATGAGAAAGACAAGTAAAAATAAATGAAATGCACCTCCCAGTTAGTGATCATATTTTTCTGAGCACCAAATTAGAACATATGCTCTGTCAAGTGCAATTACACTTAAGGGACAAAGAGATGGGAGAAATGAAATATGGATTATCTCAGACAATCTGGAACATGTGAGTGCCATATCTCTAGCTATAAAATTCTTTGAAATTTAAGGCCTTGTTATTGCTTTGTACATTTAAGAACTTTTAAAAATCTATGAGTTATTAATGGGCCTGGCCACAAAACACTATTAATTTTATATTTCATATTTCCCTAGCTTATTTGTATAATATCACTATATTCTTCAGACCCCGAAATAAATTCCTTTATGCATCATTTACCTGTTCAAAATTGTTTACTGTTTCTTTTATGCAGTCATCTAGGGTTGCTGGATATGTTGTCTAGACTGTGGCTTATACAAGCTATCTAATCAGTAGGAGGAGAGGACTCTGCTAACAGATACAGACCGATTATACACAGAGTGTTGGTCAGCTTCTGGTGGGTTGGCCTAGGTTCCATGTCCCAGGGGTTGATACAGGCATTGCTTGCTTCCTGACTTGAATGAATGGAAGGTGCCCCCTATTTGATCACTTCTTTTTGGTGAGGAGGCCTGGTGTCACTCAGAGGAAGGGGAAGCAGGTTACCAGGATGAGACCTGATAGGCTGTGATCATATGGTAGGGGAGGAGGTCCTCTTCTGTTACTGACCTAGGGGAGAGGAATAGGGTGAAAGAGGGAGGGAGGTGGGGAACAGAAAATACAAGTTAGGGGATAACAATTGAGATGTAATATGAATAAATTACAAATAAAACACAAAAGAAAGAACGGAAGGAAGGAAGGATGGAAGGAAGGAAGGAAGGAGGAAAGAAAAGAAATCCAAGGTCCTAAGGTCTTGTTTCTTGCTCAGGAGAAGCTAGAGCACTTTAGGTTGAGGCTAGTGGCCCAGGTACTAGGCCAGGGTCCCAGTCTCTGAGCTGCTGTGCTGAGCATGGCAGAGGAAGTAGGCAGATGTCTGAAACTCACTGGCAGGCAGGTTTGGTGAGACACAGGCCTGGTGGTACTTCACCAGGGGTCAGTACCAAGCCAGTAGTGGTGGACCAGATGCCAAGGCCATTCTGCCATAGCTGCCTTGACCACCTTAATCTGCAATCATGATCTGGGCATTCAGTGGTAGTTACCACCCCTGTCTCCTGGGGAATAAATGGGGTCTCAGATGGTCATAGTCGAGGAATGTTGATCAAGTTAGAGCCTCGAACACTTATTTATGAACCTTGGCCAGAGGGGAGGGGTTTGAGGATGAATGTGTCTGCTTATCTAGTGTTAAGGGTGCGGGGATATGGGAGTCCTGTTACAAGACGTAGAAAACAGTACTTAATTATCCTATGTGTGAGAGGATGACTTCTAGGTACAATTAAAGGTCATTTGCCAAAGGTTATGATCTCCTTAGCAAAGGGAGGGATACTCCCAGGAATTCCTTGTGCCAGCTGAACAAGTTCCTTATCAGGAAAGAGTCAGGCCTGTAGTCTTCCTTGAGGACTATGTGACACTTCTTACAAAATCCGGGTTTACCAGATCAGGTGGAGTGGGAACCCTGCTGAGAAAAGGGAGTTTTTCTTCATAGACAAGCCCAGCAATGGCTATCTGGAAAAATCAGACTTCAACCTTATCCAGCAGAGTTCCACAATAGAGGAAGCTTCATTAAAACATCATAGGTATTTGTTATTTTCCTGTGCTAGATACTAGACATACAGGGCTTCAAGGTAAACATATCCATGCCTTCTTGAAAATGGCAGTTGAGTGAAATGACCAATGCTGTCAGAGAGGAACAGTGAACAAAGATGAAGGAACACTTATTTCTTACAGCTCAGACGATGAGAATCATGGAAGAACTCTTAGGGCAATTTACTATTGGAATCATTTTTGGTCTATCTCTGCATTACAAGGACAACATCTATAAAAGTGCCACATCAGAAGATTCCGACTACTTTAGGTTTTATGAGGATGGAGCATTAATGGGAGCAAAAACATAAGCCTATGGTTGGCTAAATAGCTGTTTCTCTTCTTCTAGAAGGTTTAGGGTTGTCAGGACCCATGACATTCTTTCTTGAGAAGAGGCCTTTCACCCCAATTTCTATCCTTCCTTTTCTCACAAACTATCAGAGAGGCATCTAGAGACTGGAATGAAGTCTCACTAAAAGGTCAGTCACTCTGTCCAAGAGAAATAATTGAGTTCAAGGGACTGTTGCTCAAGGGCTTCACTTTGGATTTGAGATCACAGACAAGCTATAAACTTTTGCTTGGCTTTAGCTTACACAGTAATGGTTTCCTTAGCAAACCCATAAAAAAAACCCGGTGGCTAGTTAAGAACATAATCCTAGAATTCTGGAGTCCCAGGTCCCCAGCCTCTTGCTTGTAATAATAGTTAACTTTTACCTGAGACTTAAAACATGAGTATGGATCTGACAAGTGAGTTTGATTTGCTTTAGAATTATTATGGAAATATATTTCTGATAGTGATTTCAGAGAGGTGAGGCCCAAGAGGGAAGATTCACCCTGAATATGTGGAACACCGTGCCATGGGCAGGAATGGTAAATTAAATAAGAAGAAAGAGATATGAGTATCTACAGAAATAAAAGCAAGATGAATGTTGGTAGCCATCCCCATCATGATAGACTGTGTTCCTTCATCAGCCATGAGCCAAAATATTCCCATCCTTGCGTTGAATCTTGCCATATTTTTTATAGCAATAAAAAAATAACCAATATACCCCTTTACTGCAGCTACTTTATTTAGTCAAAGACATTATATGTCTAGGGAACTGGATCAGAGGGCAGTCTGAGTATTTGTATAGGAAATATTAAGAGGCATAGTATACAACTGAAAATGTACGTTCTATCCTGTGGACAATGGAAAGATAATCAGAGTTAGCAAATGGCAGAATGCCATAAATAAACCTATTTTATAATGCCAAGGAAAGATTGGCTAGAGGATAGCCTAAACTCAGATGTAGAGAGTCTTGTAACTGGGCAATAGGCTGAGAGTGGAGACGAAGATTCTGAGAGCTCAAGGAGAAAGACCTCTAGATGTAGGTGTAATGAACAGTGGGAGTCAGGTATCCTAGGGTGTTTCAAGAATGGAGGGAGGTACAATGCATTTGTCTGTGAAAGGTAGGGGTTGAGAATGATGGGTGATGATTTATGTGTACAAGGCTTTATAAGTGTTTCTGTAGGAGGTTGATCCAGATGGAAAAGGTTAAGGATTTGATGGACAACTGCTATTTTACATGGCAACAATTATTCTGTTCTGCCACTCAGCTCAACTCTTCTGTAATGACAACCGTATAAGCATTGCATTTACAGCATGGAATTATTGTAAAGTTGACAGGGTCATGGACTACCAGCACTGAGATTGCAGGGACTGCATTATAATCAAACCAACATAGTTTTGTTACCAAAAAAAAAACAAAAAACAAAACAAACCAAAAAAAACAACAACAACAAAAAAAACAAAAACAAAACCAATTTCCTAGGATTTGTAGGCAGTTTATTCATTGAGAAATCTAGCAATAAAATTTGATTCAGTTAAAGAAAAAGTGTTAGACTAAAAGATTTTTTTAATAATACAACAACAACAACAACAACAACAACAGCTGCATTGTTCCAGACAATTTATGCATATTAGTTTCATTTAATCTTCAAAATAACACAGTAAATATTACTTTCCTCATTTTATACATAGAGAGATTGGGACTTAGAAATGGTAAGTAACTTGCCTAAGGAATATCACTACTAAGTGGCAGAGTAATTACACAACTAGATTCCCCTGGTCCCCTGCTCTTTCCTGCAGAAAATGGCTCCTCTTTAGCCTACTTAAGAGTGAAGACAATTAGCAACATCATTTGCATTTAAATAATACATTTGCTAAGCACAACTGATTCTTATCTATTTGTTAACGAATTGCTAGAATTTACACATCCTCTGTGTCTGCCGGAGTCTTTCTAACTTCACAGTCTCACTTATTTGTCTCTCACAGATTCTGGGACACGTTGATGTGGTTTCAGTTTTGATAGAATCAATCTACCCACAGTAAAGGCTTGTTAGCTTTGTCTGTCCAGTTCAAGCTTATAGCTCTTGACATTTTTGGGTACTGAAGTGTTATCAACATCTATTTTCTAAGACTATGTTTCATTTCATTGTTTTATAGGAGATGTTCACTAAAATATCTGCTAAATGAAACGGGAGGTGTAGTCACTGTCATATTGCTGTGAGGAGACATCATCACCAAGGCAACTCTTATAAAAGAAAGCATTTAAATTGGGGCTTGTTTACAGTTTCAGTGGTTTAGTCCATTTTTTATTATGGCAGGGAGCATAGCGGCACAGATAATGCTGGAGCAGTGGGTGAGAGCCATATGCTGACTCTCAGGACAGGAGAGAGACTCTGAGCTTGGCACGGACTTTTGAAACGTCGAAGTTCATCCTCAGTAACACACACTCTCTCTCTGACAGGCCATATCATAATCCTTCTAATCCTTTCAAATAGGACTGTCCCCTGGTTATTTCATATTCAAACATTTGAGCCTACAGAGGTCATACTTATTTAAGTACCACATTTTACTCCCTGCCCCCACGGTCTTGTAGCCATATCACAATGCAAAAATGCATTCAGTACAACTTCCAAAAGTCCCCGTAGTCTATCATAGTCTCAACATTGTTTAAAAGCCCAAAGTTCAAAGTCTCTTCTTCCCCTATATATAATTTCAAAGAGCTCTTCAGTCCTCCAACCTGTAAGCTTTGTTGAATGCAACATACTTCTCTCTCCTAGGCTGGCTATACACTCAGTCTGTAACTTTTCTTGGAAGGTGTCTCATAACTCCGCATCGTCAACACCTTAAGGTCTGCAACACAATCCAGTCTTAACCTTCACAGCTTCACATGACAGCTTCTCTGGGCCTCCATGCAGGGACATAGTTTACACACATCTGGCCTCAGTAGTTTTCTTTAGCTACAGAGGGAGATGTCACAAGCTGATTAATGTATCCTTGACTCTAAAGTTAAAATCACGTGGCCAAAGCCGCCGAGTTCCGTTGCTTGCCGGGGCTAGAATTTGACCTACTCCTTCAGTTACATCTGCATCAACATTCTGCATTTGATGGTTTCCTTCACTGATGAAGATATCTCTTAATTTCCTTTTAATACGTTGTAAGCTTATCTGCATGGGTTTTTGCCCTGATGTTACCATTCCCTTTACTTCATTTATTTCATCAGGATTTTTCTTTAAACTTTTATCTCCTTGAGCACTGGACTTAGCTCCATCATACTTCCTGGTGCCCCTTTTTTTCTTCAAATTGTAATTTTTTATTTCTTTTTGACTAGCTTGTTCCTTTTCCTATGTGACAGGGTCAATACTGGGCTGTCTTGAAATCTCCTCTATCAAAGCTATTAATCCAAAACTCTTCAGCTTAACTTCACACAGATTTTTTAGGACAAGGATAAAAAGCAGCCATATTGTTTGCCATGGAGAGAGAGAGAGAGAGAGAGAGAGAGAGAGAGAGAGAGAGAGAGAGGATATGAAACTCTGGGTTTGATGTAAGCTTTTGAACCTCAAAGCCTGCCCTCAGTGAAGCACTTCCTTCAACAAGGCCATCCTTCCCAATCCTCCTGATTCTTTCAAATAATTTCACTTCCTGATGATTAAGCACTCATATATATGAGCCTATGGAGGGTATTGTTATTCAAACTATTACAGAAGGCATATAGTTTTAACTTATTTATAAAATTTTGTCACCAAAATATATTTCAGTGGTCTTATAGTCTTCAAATTATTGTTGGTTTTGTTTTTCTTTTTAATTTTATGTGTATAGATGTTTTAGCTGCATGTATGTCTGTGCAGAGGCCAGAAGAAGCCACTGGATCTCCTAGAACTGGGGTTATGAATGGTTGTGAGCTGCCATATGGGTTCTAGGAAATGAACACAGGTCTTTTGAAAGAGCAGTAATTGTTCCTTTTTTATGTTTTTTTTTAATTGAAAAATAAAATCATTCATATTACATTTCAATTGCTATCCCATCCCGTGCATCCTCCCATTCTTCCCTCCCTTCCACTTTCACCCCATTCCCCTTCCCTATGACTGTGCCTGATAGGGACCTCCTCCCCTTGAATATAATGCTAAGGTATCAAGTCTCTTCTTGGTAGTCTGCTATCCTTCCTCCTAGTGCCATCGGGCCTCCCCATCAAGGGGACATGGCCAAATAAGGGGCACCAGAGTTCATGTGAAAGTCAGTCCCCAGTCTCCACTTAACTGTGGAGAATATTCTGTCCCTTAGCTAGGTCTGGGTAGGGGTTTGATGATGACTGCACATATTGTCCTTGGTTGGTGCCATAGATTGAGCAGAACCCCTGGGTCCAGATCTGCCCATCATAGTGTTCTGCTTGTAGGTTTCTAGGACTCTCTGCATCCATCTATTTCCCTATCTCCTATATTTCTCCTACCTTAGGGTGTCCTCACCACTATCCCATTTTCCTGGTAAGTAAAGACTTTCATGTGACATACCCCTTGGCCTACTGTCCGGATATAAATGAGTATATACTATTTGAGTCTCTCTGTTTCTGGGTTAGCTCATTCATTATGATCATTTCTAGTTCAATCTATTTGTCCACAAATTTGATGAATTCCTTGTTTTTAATAGCTGAGTAGTATTCCATAGTGTAAATGTACCACAGTTTCTTTATCCATTCTTCTACTGAGGGACATTTAGGCTGTTTCCATGTTTTGGCTATTATGAATAAGGCTGCTATGAACATGGTTGAGCATATGTCCCTGTTGTATGCTGGGGCATCTTCTGGGTATATTCCAAGGAGTGGAATAGCTGGGTCTTGAAGAAGACCTATTCCCAGTTTCCTGAGATAGCACCAGATAGCTTTCCAAAGTGGCTGCACTAGACTGCATTCCCACCAGCAATGAAGGAGTGTTCCTCTTTCTCCACATCCTCGCCAGCCTGTGGTGTCACTTGAATTTTTGATCTTGGCTATTCTGATGGGAGTAAGATGGAATCTCAGATTTGTTTTGATTTGCACTTCTCTGATGACTAAAGACGTTGAACATTTCTTTAAGTGTTTCTCAGCCATTTGATATTCCTCTGTTGAGACGTCTCTGATTAATTCTGAGCCCCATTTCTCAATTGGATTATTTGGTTTGGTGGTGTTTAATTTCATGAGTTCTTTATATATTTTGGATATTAGACCTTTGTCAGATGTAGGGTTGGTGAAGATCTTTTCCCAGTCTGTAGGCTGTCACTTTGTTCTCTTGACAGTGTCTTCTGCCTTACAGAAGCTTCTCAGTCTCATGAGGTTCCATTTATTAATTGTTGACATTAAGGCCCGGGCTGTTGGTGTTCTATTCAGGAAGTTGTCTCCTGTGCCAATATGTTCCAGGCTCTTCCCCACTTTTTCTTGTAAGTGACTTAGTGTCTCTGGTTTTATGTTGAGGTCTTTAATCAACCTGGACTTGAGTTTTGTGCAAGGTGACAATATGGGTCCAATTGCATTTTTCTACAGGTAGACATCCAGTTAGACCAGCACCATTTGTTGAATATGCTATCCTTTCTTTCATTGAATGGATTTGGCTTCTTTGTCAAAAATCAAGTGACCATAGGTGTGTAGATTCATTTCTGGCTCTTTGATTCAATTCCATTGATCCACCGGCCTATTGCTGTGCCAGTACCATGCCGTTTTAATTACTGTTGCTCTGTAGTGCAGCTTGAGATCAAGAATGGAGAGTCCTCCAGAGGATCTCTTATTGTATAGGGTTATTTTTGCTATTCTTGGTTTTTTTGTTTTTCCATATGGAGTTGAGAATTGATCTTTCAATGTCTTTAAGAAACTGTGTAGGTATTTTGATAGGGATGCAGCAATTGTTCTTAACCTCTGAGGTATCCCTTCAACCCCAGGACTGTCAAATATTTTATTTACATTTACAAATATCCCAAAAGCCATATAAATTAAATCAATACTACTAGATTATTCTTTCCTAAAATGTCTTCCTCATGATTTCCCTTCTTGGTTTTAGCATTATAATAGACAATCCATTAACTTCTCACCTCTCTTTCCCTTCTGCAGGAGAATCTATCATAGATAAACTGGATGGATCAAACCCCTGCTAAGCTCTACTATGATAGTTATCCTCATGTGCAAGGACTACTTGGGTTCTAACCCCTGAAAATATGGAATGGTCCCCTATACGCTTTTGTATTGAGCAGTTGCTTCCCAGATGATAGGTGTATTTCATGAAGTGGTAAAAACCTTACTTAGTGGGTCCTAGCCAGAGGAAGTAAGCCACTTCCAGCCAGATGATAAAGCTGGTCTTTATAGTTTATATGTGTTCTGGTCTCCTCTTTTATGATATTTATGCCATATGTCATCACAGTGATGACAAGTCTTACAAAGTGCATGCCCTGTCACTCAGCTACTTACTTACCATCTTTATGTCCCGATTCTTTTCCTTCCTCTGAACCTTGCTCCCTTACAGAGGGACATATGGGGACTATGTGACTTCACTCTTCACTTCTCTTCAGGGGAAGACTGTAAATCAATCATAGCACAAGGCCCCAGCACTCCTGGACTCAAACTCATTAAACAAGAGCTCTCAAGACCTTCCACAAAGAATAAAAGTAGACCTTTACATGGGTCCTGTTTACCATCTGGATCCCTACAGGATGATGTCCCCTTAACAGCTATCAACCCCAAGTTATCCCAAAGTCTGAAGCCAAATGGCATCAGGGCCATATTCTTTCCCTATATTCCTATTTGAGTTAACCACTGTCCCCTCTGAACCTTTTATTGACCTTCACCTTATGTGTTTTGCTTCTGTGTTTGCTATTGTCTTTTGCTCTTCCTGTTGATTATCTATGTCTGAATTGATTTTCACACAATGCCAGAGTCGCTTCTGAGTTTCCCACAGCTCTAATCACGGTATGAGGACTAATGTCTGTCCAGTGAATGGCTGCCCCTTACACTCTGTGTTAAGGTCACAGAAAAGTGAGCTGCTTTTCCCCCCCCCTGAACAACATTTTTCTTTCCTTGAGGGCAAGGACTCAAGCCTTGTTCATCTCTGAACCACCATGGCCCGCAGAACTCAGTAAATTGTTATTGGTAGTTCTGTGAATAGCTTTTTTTTTTTTTAATTCTCTGTCAACAATCATACTGTGTCCACTTAATATCCTTCAAGTAGCAGATTTGCTGTAAAATAGTCTGTTTCTTGAGCTTATTAGTTTGCATTGGCCATTCTTCCCTTAGATGAGAGCTAGGTATCAAGGATTTACTCAGTATCAACGTCTTGGCAGGAGACATTCAGCTGAAATTCAGGAGGGAGAGGGAGCATCAACAGGGTGGAGTTGGAAGTAAATACGAAGGGGTGACTCCTTTACAGGGAATGGATAGAGAACTCAAAGAAGGGAGAGGAGATGCGCACTTCCAGAAGGGATGACCAGGTAAGGAGTCAGGCACAGGAGAGGCAAGGAATGTGGGAGGAGATAGACAGGGAAACAAAGCTGGACCATTACAGCTCAGGCTTCTGGAGATGGGGAATGGTACTGGTAGTAAAGTGGTTGCTGTACAATATAGTATACCTGAGTTCTGACCCCTGGGACCCACAGAAAAAGCCAGGTACAGTGGCATGTGCCTCTAATCCCAGCTTTAGGGAGACAGATAAGACAATCCTCTGGCTTCCTGGCCAGTTCGTCTAGCAAATTGGGGATCTTCAGGTTCCATAAGGGACCCTGTATCAAAAACAGTGGAGAGTTATTGAAAGAGAGACAGTGTTGCCCTCTAGTCTGTCTACATATGCAAGCACACAAGTATGCACAAGTAGATACACATACACCATACACGTATACACTTCCCTATATAGACTAGCAGTTTACCTCTGTTGGCACAGTACTAGCTTAAGCATACATGAAATCCTGTGTTCCATACCTAGCACCAAATAAAACAGGGAAGGATGGAGGCAAGCCGGTAACTCCAACACTCAAGATCCGAGGCAGGATTGTTAGAATTTCAATGTCATCCTCTGATACATAGCAAGTTCAAAACTAATCTGGACTATATGAGACTCTGTCTAAAACAAAGCCCTGAGTGATTCCCCCCTCTTTTTTCTTGTACTTGTAAGGAGGATAAATGGTACTGACAACAATAAATCAATATTAAAATATAAGCATAAATGATAGACTGAAGAGAAATGAAAATAAAAAGACCCTTAAGAGAATGGACGAAGAGACTGCCGGGGAGAAGTACAGGAGGAAGAAGGGCAGGGGAAGGACAATGAACGAACATGTTTGCTTGAACACAGGGGCTCCTCCATGAAGAGGAGAGTGCATATCTGTCTTTGATCAACTACATAGCAAGAGACAGTCAGATCAGAAAGCAAATGAGTTGATAAAGTGGCAGGAGGCAGAGCAGGTTTGATATCCAGGATGGCGAGAGCTCCAGGGAGCATGGAAGAAAAGCACCTACCACCACAAGAAGAAACACCTGTCTGGGGCTCAATGCCAAGGTGGCCATGGTTTTACTGTGGTCTTGATGTGCTGGCTGTCTCAGTATAGCCAAGCTAGCAGCCATGCTGGGTCAGGACTCCTGGACACGTTTCCTGAAAGTAGGCAGGTTCACTGTGCTCGCGCAGCCTGGGAACTGATGGTACCGTTTGCCTAGAGACTTCCTCTACCCTGAGACATGCTGGAAGAAGATGAAATCAATACTTCAAAGGGATTTTTTTCCTTCAATATTCCCTTGCCGTCTCTTACAGAACTTCTGCATTGCTGAGTTGCCAGAAAAGCTACTTACTTAGTATGTAAGCACGGCCGCGTGCAACACAGGGGTTTCTTTGTAGCTTTCTAGATTGTTTGAAACAAGATCTCTACATTCATAAAAACCACAATTTGGAAATTTTCTTCATCATATTTAGTAAAATACAAAATGATAAAAGACATGTGAAATTCTGGGGATACATACATTATGAATAAAGTTGCCGTGCTTTGAGAATATGCTGTGAACCATGCACTGTTTATAAGATGCCATTTAGCTCATGGGAAAATCCAGGTTGAGAGATGCTGAATAATTTGTTCATAGTACAGGGCTAGGACCTGGCAGGAGTCTTGGTCACTTGTTTGGTTGCTACCTCTGTCTATGATCGTGTAAGTGGAGTTTAAAAACCACTGAACAAAAGATGTTTGTATGGTAGGTGATGTGTAGGTTATCTGAGGGGACCCACCAGCTCAAACTGTGCCCCCTTTAAAAGAGAATCCTGTGAGATATAGCTCCTCCAGGCTTCTACTTTTGTACACTGGATATCCTTGTTGGGGACGATAGGTAATATGACCAATGTTCAGCCATCTTGTCCAAGTCTGAACCTTTAAGTCTCTGTCTTTCCCAGAGCTTACCTTTCACCAGAAATTAGCTGACCCTGTTGTGAGTCAACAGTTAGACTAAAGACAGATAGGGATGAAGCGACCCTGTTGTGAGTCAACAGACTAAAGCTAGATGAAGACAAAGCAAGATATCCTGTGTGGCAGGACATTATGACCCTGCCTGGAATTCCCTATGTTTTGAGAAAAACCCACAACTGAGTTGCTATAGCGATATGCTTCCCTGCCTTCTGAACTATAAAAGCTGCTGCCTGACTAATAAAGTTGAGAGTTTGATCAAGCAGACTTGCTCTCCTTACTTGTGTCTTGCATTTCTCAACAGGTGACCTCCCTCCCGAGTTTTAGTCGAACCCCGCACGTCGGGTCATTTCCTCGTGATGGAGTTGTTTTGAGATGTTGTAGAACCTTTTGGAGGAAAGTGGTCTTTGAGTTTGAGGTTTGTAGTCTGGCCCTGATTCTAGCCTTTTCTCTGCTTCCTGTTCCGCTGGGTCAGGGTGTGAGGAGAGGCTGTCACAGAGCTGTCTGTGGTCGTTCATTCCCTGTCTCTGGATTGATGGGCTGAACCTTCAAATAGTGAGCCAGAATATACCCACCCTCAAGTTTCTTCTGACCAGGTATTTGGTCATAGCATGAGAGAAGCGGCTCACCCAGATGCTTGTGCTTTCAATGGTTCTGTTCCATTGAAGTCAATTCTGAAGGGGGAGGCTCACTGTTCCTGGATAAAGTAAGTCAGAAGAGCTCCCTGTGCAGAGAACCAGATGTCTAGAAATAGAAGACTCAAGCTCCAACAGAAACCATAGACACATTTCCTATCCACAATGGTCATGCGATTTAATGCACATGAATAAAATATACGGAAGCACAGAAACATCAATCAGCTTGTAGGCACATTGAGCTTAATACCAAAGGGAACTTCTCACTGTTTAAGCTCCGAGGACTCTAGGATATTAACAGCAGGAGTAGGGAAGGAGCCCACCTTTGCCATGTTGGGGGAGAGGTATCTGTGCATGGGCGACATGTGCATGTTTGGGAAAGAAATAAAAAGATAAGTACAACTAAGATAAAAAAAAAAGTTCAGAATGGATAAACATGCTAAGCATAAAAATCTCTGTAGAATAGCCATACCTACATGCTTCATCTGGAGATGAGTGTTAACCTGGCCATGTTTTAGGATCTGAAAGGTAGAAATAGTAAGAGGTTGGGAGTTAGACATGGAAGGTGAGATGTCACCATGGTAGCCCATGCCACAAAGCTCCACAGGCAACTTAGGATATCCTGGGGATACGAGTGTGCCAGGCATCTGGTATGAGAGGGATTATCTATAGAAAATGAGACCATTTGTAACCATGGGACACAGTCAATTGTACCTGGTGTCTCATTGCCATGTGGGGACTAGAAATGGAAGAACTAACCTGTGTGGGTGTGGTGGCTGTAAGCCTTTAATCCCACAACTGGGGAGGCAGAGGCAGGTGGCTGGATGTCTGTAAGTTCCATGCCAGCCTGATCTACATGAGCTCCAGACCATAGCCTGTTCTACATCATGCAGGGCTATAGAGTAAAACCTTGCCTAAAGCTGAGACAAAGGTACAGTCTGACACTTGCAGAACAGTGCACATTGCAGGGCCTGGGAGTGGGGGAGTTGTGGGTGGGGCTGGCATAATCTTTCTAGAAGTGATTTTAAGGTTCTCAGAAAGAGAAGAATGAAAAGGGACTCTTGGGAAGACATACACTGAGGAAGGCAATAGCTGCAGAGCTGGGATGGACCATATTGGGGTATTCATTTCAGCATTGCTCCTAGTAAGGACGAAGATGCACAAGATTACCGAGATGTAGGCTCAAGAGCACCTTCCTAGAGGCTCTGACATGGCAAAGAATCCAGCAGTCAAGTTCCTTATGTAGCTTCAGAATAAAAAAGATATATATTATGGAAAATCAGAAATTCAGGATGAGTGGAATGGCTGTGTTTCACAATTGGAGGGTATATAAATGCCAATAAAAACCCAACAAATGACTAGTATTAGGAAGATTTCAAGCTATAATTAAACCCAACTTAACATAGCAGGTCCTTAGAATTATAACATAAACAAAAAACATTTTAAAAAATTTAAAAAAAAAGTGCTAGAACATGCAGTTCTAATATAAGCGAACATACGTCTCTCCACCTTTCAGGGTGGCCCAGCATTGAGGGGCATGGGTTCTGAAATAAGAAAATCAGAATCTAAATTCAGATTTCCCTTCTAACTAGCTCACTACTAGCAAGTTATAGCCCCCATTTAAGTTACATACCTCCTCTATAACATATGTATATATAACGTTACATCTCACTGTACTAGTGCGAGGATTACATCGCATAATTCACTTGGGAGAATCAGCTAGTCTGATTTCCATTCATAAAGAGAATACTAAAAACATTCACTTTGGTTATCATTGTACCCTACTACTGGCTTGATAGGCAAGACTTTTAGATTATTTGGGCTGGGGTGTTTCCATGTTTAGGTATTTTTATGTACTGACTTAAAGAATGTTCTGTAAATTTTGTCTATAGGGCCGTCTTTTGTCTAGACGTACATTTCTTCACCGGAAATTTACTCACTTTCTAGCTTAAAAATATAGATGAACATATTTATTCTTTGGAATGGGTGATCAGATGCCAGAAGCTGTGTAAGGGCTCTGCATTTGAACCTAATCACATATTATCGAAGACCGAATCCTCTATTTTATCTAGTCATTCTGTGATCCACATATTTAAAAGCTGCATAACTTGAAAGCAAGATTCATACTTATCCGTGTTGGCCTGAAACTATGAAACCTTGAACAGAATGTATTTTTAATAAATACCTGGACTAGATTTAGTCATTCGCCTCTTTTCTCCATCTGCTTACTGATCGTCCCACTGGCCAATTGATTGTTCCTTTACTTTGCCTCATTTTGGATCCTCCTGCTATTATTCTGATCTGAGCAGAGCCCCTTTCTATTTCTAAATCTTCTGCTCCCAGCAGCAGATTGCCCTTTCAGTAGTTGGTCCATTATATTCTTTGTGACCGCTTTGGGACTTTAAGGGATAAGGTTTTTAATCCTAGTAACATCACATGCTTGTCCTTTCAGAGAGATTTATTTTTCTGCTAAAGTTTGTGGGATTTCTTGCTGATGTCAGGTTGAGCGATCATACATATTCAGCACTTTGTCCCAACTGGACTTGGTAGAAAGAGTCGTAGGTGTTTGCACTTTTCATTATGATGGCCACTGTGGCTCAGCACCACTGGCATCATCATGCTGCTGTTGTCCCGTGGCCCTTTGTTTGAGGGCCAGGCACTTGCACTGCACAGGAGACCCAGATACACAGGCTCCGGCTCGTGCCTTGAAAGACACCGGGCAGCTCAGTTGAGGGAAAACAGACCAATAAATATTAACATTCAGAATCGGCCTAGGATGTTGCAAGATGCTGGGCCAGAATCTGCAGAGTCATGTACATCATATGTGTATCACACCTTCTTCAGGCCCAGGCTTATCATTAGCCTGCCTGCCTCAGGAAGCTTGCAGAGTGAATGGTATGGATTGGAGGACAGAGGTGCGATCAATTGATAATGCTCTCTCCCTTTGGATTAGAAATAGAAAGCTAATCTTTTAGTTTTATAACACATGACTCTGAGCATGCTAGCGATGAGATGAGATGAAGTTAGACAACACAGACTTACAGGTTTGAGGATTGATTTGGTTCTCAGGACTGTAACATATTATGGAGTTTGCATTATGGAGGGAGCAAAGGAAGCCACGACTGTGTGAGGTCCTGAGTGAATATGTTCTTGCCACTGGCAGGCCCATATCCAGGATCCAACCCTTCAACCATTGGTAAAGTGGCAAAGCCTTCTTAGGGGTGAACCTCAGAAGGAAATACCAAAGCTTTCCTTTCTGCCTCATGTGTAGATGTGTGAAGAAAATGCCCACTGTAGCTACTTCCCCTGTGTATTCACAGCCTGAAGACTGCTCCTACAGGGTCGGCTTTCCCAGAAATGATTAATCCTGTCTCCTCGATCTAGCTTTATACCATAAATGCTGCCTTCTTCTTCAGCTCTATGCAATAACCCCACCTCTCTGTTCAAACCTAAATAATAAATATTCTTAGCTTCCCAGATACTGTCATTTCTCCATCAGAGAGCTTAGTCCATCTAATCTCATCTTGTCGGTCTGCCTGTCTGCCGGTCTGTCTGTCTGTCTGTCTGTCTGTCTGTCTGTCTGCCTGTCTGTCTGTCTTTTCTTCATTCCATCACCATCTCCAGTTAGGCGCAAGTCCCTGGAGCCATGCTAAACACAACAGTGATTTTAATCTGCCTTTTAATTGTGATTTTCATATAAAAGTTTAGTATTTTATGTATGTATGTGGACATATGCATGGTTCTTCCATCATTAAATTTATTCCCAGCAATTAATTTAATGATACCCTGTTGAAAGTCAAGATTCATTGATTTCAAATCTCATGATTTCTATATTTCTCTTAATATTGAAGTTGATTTTATGAGGGTAAAGATTTTTCTTGCATGTTTTAACATTTTCTACTCACTTTCGTAAAGTGCATGCCAGTAGCAAACCACTTTAGTTAACACAAGGAAACACCATGTCTACCACAGAAGCAGTGTACAGTTGTGGCAGTGCCGGGAAGGGTTAGGGTAAATCCCTGACCTCTGACATTAGAGTGTCTTTGTTGTTCTTCAGCCCAGAGTGCCCTGTGGTGGCTATGGAGGAGCCCTGGGCCTGTATTGAGTGGGGTGCAATTTTTAGAACACGCCAGTGCAGTTGTATACAAACTTTATTGTTAGCCACAAATGTGACATTGGCAAATTGGAGTGCCAGCAGAGAAAAGACATTTCCAGGCTCATGCTTTGAGATGCTCATTCTTCAACTAATTCAGGAAAGTCCATGTTTAGTATATAAAACAGAGTAAAGGTGTCAACAAGTAGTGCACGTTATCAGCAAGCTCTCATTTCCCCTATCAAAACAGAAATGTAAATCTTACTTAGTACTGATCATCTGAATTTGCATATCATGATTGGAGAAGGTAGGACATGTCATAAGACCGATAGAAATGCCACACAGGCTCAGGTGGGTTTTTTTTCCCCCAATTTCAATTGCTCTTTATTTCCACTTTAACTCTATTTTTGAATGCAGTTTTTAGATGCACAGTGGATCTTTTTATACTTCTCTCAAGCTTGGTTCTTCCTGGACTTTGCATGTACTGAATCATGTTTATGTTAGAAAGAAGGGCCATAAAATTTTGCTGCTTATATCAGATGTAGCCATATAGGTTCAAATGCCTACCAGATTTTCTATTACACAGAAGAGAAAATGCACTAGCTAACATAGCATCACCTTCTCCTTGGCCTCACCTACCTGGCAGATCCACACATGGCTCTGCTCTGTTTTCAGCTCAATTAGAACTAGACATGGCAGTAGAAAAAACAGTGCCTTTGTTTATTGCCACTTGCTTGTGACCAATGTACTTTTCTGTATGTCAGAGAAATGATCCTGGGTGTGCATTCTTCCAATACATTTCCCAGCTCTGCAGCGGTGTTCTACTCCCGCTCAAATTAATTGTCCAAGTTGTAATGAGCTCTTCATTGGCATGTTTTTTTCCTTCAATGGATATTTCTTTTTCCTTGTTGTTTTTGTTTTTCAGTTGCAGTGAAAGTCACCTAATTAAAAACAAAATAATTTTCAAGCGAATAATTCAGTGCCATTTAGTATATTTACAACATTGTGAGCTCATCATGAGTACCTAGTTTCACAATATTGCCAACCACGCAGAAAGAAATCTTCAATCCATTAAGCAGATTCCACTGTCATATTTTTCTTTCTATTGCTTTGATAAAGATTATGACCAAAGCAACTAGGAGAGTTGCTTTATTTTAAAGTTAATAGCCTTCCATGAAGGGAAGTCAAGGCAGGAACTCGGGGCAGGAACTTGAAAGCAGGAACAGAAGCAAGGGCTGTGGTAGACCACTGCTTACTAGCTTGCTCATGGTGGAGCCTGCCTTCTCATACTACCCAGCAAACCTGCCCAGAGGAGGCACCAGCCACAGTGGGCTGGGCCATCCCACATCAGTCACTCATCATGAAAATACCCCTGCAGACTTCTTTACCGGTCAGTTTGACGGATGCATTTTCTGAATTGAGATTCCTTCTTCCCAGATGATCTTCGCTTGTGTCAAGCTGACAAAAGCAGCTAACCTGCACACCGACCCTGCCTGTTTCCCTCAGCTCCTGGAAACAACTGGTCTGCTTTCTGATACTGGTGATTTGAGTATATTAGATATTTCTTATAAATGAAGTCATGAAATATGTGGTCATTTGTGAATGCCTTCATTCACTGACACCGATTTTGAGGGTTCAACTGGTAATTCATTTGTCTAAGGGGTGTGTGTGTGTGTGTGTGTGTGTGTGTGTGTGTGTGTGTGTGTGTG
>OU015745.1:92440770-92459473 GCA_907169655.1 Acomys percivali
TGTGTGTGTGTGTGTGTGTGTGTGTGTGTGTGTGTGTGTGTGTGTGTCTGAGTGTTACAGTTTCTTCATCCTTTCAGCTGTTGAACATTCTGGATGTTCCCACTGATTAGCTACTGTACAGTCCTGTGTTGAAGATGGATAAGAATTGCTTGAGTACCTGTTTTCTTAATCTGAGGTGTTTCTAAGTCACTATAATAATTCTATGTTGGAATTTTTGAGAAGTTACCATACCTTCTCTTTCCACAGTGCTGGAGGCATTCTCCCCCCTTCCTGCCCCTCTGCCCCCCTGTTCCCCCTTCCCGCCCCTCTGCCCCCCTGCCCACCTCCCGCCCTCACCCCAGCCCCCGTTCCCCCTCCCCACAGAATCTGTGGCCTCCAACTTCCTCACATCTTCACTAACACTCATTGTGGTCCCCCTTCCCAATCAGAGCAACAATAAAGAGTACGAAATTACTTTCAGTTTTCTTCTTTTGTCTTTTCCCAGAATGTTCTGTACCATTTGAGATCACAATTAACATTTCCTCAAAATATATGCCAAGTTAATGCTACACATGCCTGTTTTCAGTCAGCCTGCAGAGCAGAGCTGGCGAGAAAGCAGTTGGAAATGGGAGTCCAGCTAGGCATGAATTGTTTGCAAGATTCCTCAAAGCTGCTCAGGCGAATAAAGCAAACCCTGTAAGTGGAGTGAGGTAAGAGCATTCTAGGACATTCTTCAAGATTCTCTCCCTCTCATTGTTGTATGTACCTTTAATACTCGCATTCCCATGTGTGCTGGCAGACCTCCAAATATGATATAGCAAATAGCTCCTATGCTTACGTTTTCTTGCATAAGAATGTACAGAGATTCTCTGCAGAGCACCCCTATACCTCTCCTGGAGAAAGGCAGAGGGAGAGAGAAAAAGAGCGAGATATTGAGAGAGAGAGAGAGAGACAGAGACAGAGACAGAGACAGAGACAGACACACACACACACACACACACACACAGAGAGAGAGAGAGAGAGAGAGAGAGAGAGAGAGAGAGAGAGAGAGAGAGAGAGAGAGAGAGAATGAGAATGAATGAACACAGGAGCATCTCCCCCGAGGTAAGCTACCAGGTTGTAAGAAGGTCATGCGTCTAGCACCCGAATAAAGCCTATAGAAGCTGAGAACAACCCCGGCAAGGCAATCAGCGAACAACCAGGAAGTATAGTCCCAAAGCACGAGGAACCAAGAACCTTAATGCAGTGGGCAGAGAATCCTGAGCTAAGGATGAGAGCTGAGTCAGGCTGATACCATAACTTATAAGTTGTAAGCTCTTGAGCAGAGAAAACTCACATAAACCCATGCATACTTCTTACCTGCAGAACTAGTGTTAATAAATGGTGTTATTTTAAACTGTTAGATTTGTGGCACTCTGTTACACAGTAATAGAAAATTAATATAGGAGGCTATCCAAAATACTTAGTAACTAGTAATTGGCATGACTTGGTCTCTGGCAAGTTATAGGAGATGCTGGACATGAATAATGATGGTGTACTTTAGATACTAGCTGGCTGTTATTCCTGGACCAATAGTATCTTCTTCAGTAGACAGCTTGCCAGAGTAGAGGGCCTTGGGCAGTTTATTCATTAACAGGATGTATTCACTTTGCGTGTAGATACCCCTGGCTCAGTTTGGTTCTCTTTGCTCAGGAGTGGTCCTTCCTTTTTCTTGCAGAGCCCACGTTCTAATGTGTTAAAGGTTTCCTCTAGGATAAGGATTATTATTAGGATGAATTCTGTGATGATAAGACCCTGGGAAAGTTGTAGATACAAAATCTCCATAGACTTCCCCACCTCATCCATCTTATTAATGTATATTTAGCCTTACAAAAGGCTTTTAGTGCATATAAATACAGTGTCAAAATTGTTAGGCATAAATTGGTGCTTAAGGCATTGTATTGGTTTTAGGATCACATGAATAAAAAATAGCAAAGTTATGTAAAATAGAACATGGAGAGGAAAACGGATCTATTCACTCAACTAATTCATTCACTTGTTTCTTGAGTTGTGTTTCTAAAAGGGTAGGACATTTTTCTTCTTGCAATCTCTCTTTACTACTGTGTTGTATATAAATAGCTTCTATGTAAATTATTTTCATCTTGTTCCTGCTTAACACACACACACACACACAAAAACTCTGTTTATACTTTTCATTTGGTCCAATACACTACAGATAAATTCACACAGGTCTTTGATTAAAAAAAGTTTCTTTAGGAGTTAGGGTACAAAAAGGCAAATTATAAGCCACAGACTCAGAGATGCAGAGATGCAGAGAGACTGAGCAAGGGAGAGGGGCCAGGAAGGGGGAGAGAGGAAGGGGGGGAGGGAGGAGGGATGAGATAAGGAAAAAGGCAATACAGTTAAAACCATCCAAGTTATTTGTATGTGAAAGGAATAGACACTAGCCCCTAAACTTTAGGGCGTAAAATATAAGAAGGTGGGAACTGCAGCTCTGTTTTCTTTAATAAAGTTTTTGGGAAAAAAAAAAAGACATAGTAAAGATTTTCACGGGACATACCCCTTGGGCTAGTGTCTCCATATAAATGAGTATATACCATTTGTCTCTTTTTGCTTCTTGGTGAACTCACTCATTATGATAATTTTTAGTTCAATCCATTTGTCCACAAATTTCATGAATTCCTTGTTTTTAATAGCTGAGTAGTATTACATAGTGTAAATGTACCACAGTTTCTTTATCCATTCTTCTACTGAGGGACACTTAGGTTGTTTCCATGTTCTGGCTATTATGAATAAGGCTGCTATGAACATGGTTGAGCATATGTCCCTGTTGTGTGGTAGAGCATTTTCTGGGTATATTCCAAGGAGTGGAATAGCTGGGTCTTGAGGAAGCCCTATTCCCATTTTTCTGAGAAAGTGCCAGATAGCTTTCCAAAGTGGTTGTACTAGTTTGCATTCCCACCAGCAATGAAGGAGTGTTCCTCTCTCTCCACATCCTTGCCAACATGTGGTGTCATTTGAGTTTTTGATCTTAACTATTCTGATGGGTGTAAGATGGAATCTCAGAGTTGTTTTGATTTGCATTTCTCTGATGACTAAAGACGTTGAGCATTTCTTTAAGTGTCTTTCAGCCATTTGATATTCCTCTGCTGAGAATTGTCTGTTTAGTTCTGAGCCCATTTCTCAATTGAGTTATTTGGTTTGGTGGTGTTTAATTTCTTGAGTTCTTTATATATTTTGGATATTATACCTTTGTCAGATGAAGGGTTGGTGAAGATCTTTTTCCAGTCTGTATACTGTCGCTTTGTTCTCTTGACAGTGTCTCCTGCCTTGCTTCTCTCACCTAAAGTCCCAATAGGATGTCCTCCTCTCTCACCCAATTAATAAATGGGACCTCATGAGGCTGAGAAGCAAGGGAGAATGGGGAAATAGAAGGATCCAGAGGGTCTGGGAAACCTGCAAGAAGAACGTTATGATGGGCGGATCTGGGTCCTGGGGTCCTTCCTGCTCAAACTATGGCACCAGCCAAAGAAAATATAGGCAGTAAACTTCGAACCCCTACCCAGACCTAGCCAATGGACAGGATATTCTTCACCATTGAGTGGAGAGAGAGGTCTGACTTTCATACAAACTCTGGTGCCCCATTTCTGACCATGTCCCCTTAATGGGGAGGCCTGGTGGCACTCAGAGGAAGGATAACAGGTCACCAAGAAGAGACTTGATACCCTATGAGCATATACAGGGGGGAGGAGGTCCCCCTCAGTCACAGACATAGGGGAGGAGAGTATGGGGGAAGCAGAAGGGAGGATACAAGAGATGGGCTAACAATTGAGATGTAATATGTATAAATTAATAAATAAAAAAAGACAGAAATGGGAGAATTAAGTAAAGGTATTGGTGTGACAATCATAATAAAAAACAAAGATAAATAACTAATATGTTTTAGAATTGAAGGTGGATGACACAAATGGAAATTATTAAATCTGCACAATAAAAATTGCTGATGGGAAGCTGAAAATGGAGGTGGGTGGGAATGCTAATCTAATTTCTCATTTTTTGGAACAAATAATCAATACTGACTATATTTGACACTTTTAGTTAAAATCCAAATGACTTCAGCTTCTTAATACTCCTTTTGTTCTTTCTGAAATTCAATTAGTCTTTTTAGGAAAATATCGCTTATCCTAAAGTTACATATTTATGTAAATTTCAGCATTTTAATTTTTTTATTGCTTAATTAAAAAATAAAAGTAGTAAGTTGTGATGTGATGTCATTTTTGCAATGGCATTTCTCTATTCATCTATCTATACTTCACCTATATTTTCATTTGTTCTTGATTGTGTCTGAAATGATGCTTACCTAATATTAAAAATGATCAGTGGGTATATGTAACATAAGTAATTTAAAATTTTCTTATCAGAGTTTTGTTTAAGGTATTTAAGAATGTATGTGTAATATATTATATGTGTACACACACACACACACATACACACACATACACACACACACACATATATATAATTTTTGAAAAAACAAGGACCCACAACACATGGTGACAAAGGCTTCTGAAGTGGGGATCAGGTAGAAAATGGCTCAGAGTAGATTTCCCCCAACATATGGAAACCTCAACGTGTGGCAGTGATTGTGAAATCACCTAGAGCAGGCAGGATTTGATAGGCTAGGACAACCTGATGTGTTGGGTCCACAGTACATGGCAGCATGTGTTGTCGAATTTGGAAGAAGAGCAGACCTGTGTAGGCATTTGCTGACCAGGTGTGGAGAGCACAAATGATGTAATCAGAACCAGGGCTCAGTTAGGGGCATGTTGATGCAAATGTTATATGTAAAAGCTGCTATATCATGATAGCAGATGGTCATTTCATAGAAACATTTAGATAAAAAGGGCTTGGAAAGCTGTATTCCAAGTTGTGAAGGACACAGTTGCCAACACCAGCCACCACACACAGCAGTACTATTCATCATAATTGAAGGACAAATAAACATTCACATGATAAAGAGAACTTATGCCCTTTAAGATACTGCTGGAGAGGATACTGGAAGGAATACTTCACTGAAGAGAAAGATAAACACTCAAGAATCTAGAGGAGAAAATAATAATATCAAGACACACTTGATACATGTCCTTTACTAGTTACTCTGAACAATAATTATCTCAATTGCCCAATATAACGAGGCAGACAAGCAGATTGGATAAGAAAATGAGATCCATGTTTTTGCTGCCTTTAAGAAGCACAGCTCACCATCAGTGAAAACATCTTAGAATGAATGGAACTAGGAAATTATTGGGCATAGTTACTGTAGTATGTGACAACTTAGGCTTCAAACTAGAGCTAGTCAAAAAACAAGGCCATATTATAAATCAGGAGCAATCCATCAGGAAGATATTACAATTCTAGCAAACAAAGGTATATCTCATTGCATAAATTGAATATTAGTAGGTGTAAAATCACAAATTAATCTGAATAATATAATGCTGTGTGACTTCAATTTCTCTCTCTCCAATCTACAGGTCCTCCAGAACAAACAAACAAACAAACAAACAAACAAACAGAGAAATATTGGAGACGAGCAGTATAATACAACAAATGGACCTAACAAATATCTAAAGGCCATTCCACCATAACATTAAAATAAAAATTCTCAAGAAGCGATAAAACTTTATGCAAATAGACCATGTATTTGGAAAAAGCCAAGTCTCAAGGCATATATGAAAATAGAAAATAATGCATTTTATTCTATCTAGTCAAAATGAAATAAAGATAGAGATCAAAAGCAAGAGAAAACTACAGAAACTATGCAAATTCCTGAAGATTAAATGACACTATTGAGTGAAGAAACTAAGAAAGAAATTTTAATAATATTGCTAGAATGGAATAAAAGTGAAAGCACAACATGTCACAATCTATAAGACATGAAGATGGCTATTCTAAGAGGAACATTTATATCCCTTAGTGCCTGCATCAAAAATCAAAGAATACAAACAAATAACTTAATGATACATATTTGGACCTTGGACAACAAAGGATACCTCAAAAACATAAAAGAAAACAAAACAAACAGGCCAAAATTAATAGCAACACATAATTGAAAATAATTAAGAATGTGGAAGAAATTTATGAAAAATACAAATGATCACAAAAACACTAAAAGGATTAATGCACCAAAAGTTTTTTTAAAAAATAATAAACAAGATAAATCAAACTTTAGCCAATTTAATCATAAGAAAGAGAAATGACTCAAATTAATAAAATTTGAGATGAAAAGAGATCACAACAGATACCAAGGCAACAAGAAATTCCTAAGAACAAACTCTAAAAACCACGTATTCTACTAAATGGAAAAATCTAATTTTCAAGCGTAGATGACCCATGAAAACTAAGCCAATAATATATAATTTAATACATAAGAAACCTTAAAAACTCCACCAAAACCTTTTAGAGGTTTAAGCGCTTTCAACAAAGTGACAATTTAAAAAGTTAATACACAAAACTCGGTAGCCTTCTTATAAACCAATGGTAGACATATGGAGAAAGAAACTGGATAATAATCACATTGACAACAACCACAGAAGATAAAAATACCTGGTAATATACCACGGGGCCCATTCTATACCATACCTGCACAATTACCCAATGAACTCTATGTCCTATTACAGAGTTGCTTGCCCATCTCCATTCAATGTTTCTCTGTTCAGAACACCTAGGAAAACGAATCAGCATAGCCATAGATCAGCTGATGAGTGGACCATTAAAATATGCACAGTGAGATTTCACTAAGCTGTAATAAGAAAAAAAAAAAAAGAAAATATTCAGGACAATTTGATGGAACTAGAAAATACTATTTTGAGTGACATACCCAGGCCCAGAAAGTTTAGATATATTTGTTTACCTTGAAAGTATTGTAGAGACCGGGAAGCAACATAGTGGGAAAGGGGACTTAAGGACGATAGAAAACATGTGCTACAAAAATACAGGGGGAAATAATGGAGGTGATAAGGTATAAGTAAGGATGAGGGTGGTGTATGGAAAAGAAGATGTGCTTCACACAGATGGTTAGCCAAAACTAACAATGTATAAAGAAGTTATATATAAATCTAGTACCTTAAAATGTAATTAAATCATAATTTAAGAAAACATTTGAATGTGTATACCATACATAGATGGACAAAACAACCCAAGAACCTCTGGGTTATAGATAACTATTCTACTGTCAGAAGTAGAATACCTTCTTAGGAGTTGTTGGACATGCATACCCAATCTCCCAAGATGCCATTGACCCTAATTCCCCATTAGAACATAAGACCCTGTTGCTGAAGGTACCACACAGCTTGATTACAGAATAGAGAGGAACCATGCTGGAACTAAGGTAAAAGTCTCTTCCATCCTGCCTAGCCATCATAGTGCCAGAGTGTGCTGAGCAGCAGCTGAGGGACAACAGCCAGCAATGGTCTCCCAGGTTTGGACCTTGCATGTCACCTTACCAAGCAAGAGTGGCGTAACTATTATGGGAAAAACTGAATGATTTGTGATTGTATCTGAGGCCCAGTTTGTAGGAGGGAGTTCATGCCTTATACCCTGGACCTGGTCAAAGTCCTATGACTAACACAACCACAGACACTAGAAATGAACTCACTACTTGTGTTTTGCCAACTGGGACACATGATCAGACTATTTACTAAACGTTTGTTTCTTTTCACAGACTGGTGCCATCTTCAGCCTTGCTTTACAAAATTTCTCTTTGCAGTGAATGGTGGTTAATACAGACTCACGGATGACCACAATACCTTTCTTGTTGTTGTTGGTATTGTTGCTTGTTGCTGGTGGTGATGGTGGTGTAGGGATGTTGGTGTGTGTGTGTGTGTGTGTGTGTGTGTGTGTGTGTGTGTGTGTGATGGTTTTGAGGATTGAATCCACAGCTTCATACATGCGAGGTGAGAACTTTACCACTGATCCATTTTTCTTGACACTTGAGCTGTTATTCTTTAAGAGGTGAGGAAATAAACACAATTCTTTAAATTTCCAAAAAGAGAGACTTTAGCTTGTCTCTGAAAGGGAAATCTATAGTGCAAACGCTATCTCTCTGCCTAGAATTTACCACTCTCTGCTTTTATGGTAGATGCTCGTAAGATACTTCACTGCAGAGATAGAAAGTCACCTATTGAGAGCTCTGGCAGACTTTGTAACTCATTGGCAGCAGAACAAGAGATGTATTGTGCCCTCCAAATATATTTGTTCCTTGTAATTGAGTTGAACCAATGACTAGTTTAAGGTTTTCACATTTAAATATGCAAACATATCCTGTCAAGTCTTATATTATACTCTTCCCGTTTAATTCCAACACTAGCCTTTTCATTAATATATCTTGTGTAGTTATCTACTGCCCAACAACAAATTATATTTATGTTTAGCATCTTAATAGAGCCAAGCTTTATGATTGTACATGTTCTCTCAAGGCCATGAACCTGAGAGTTGCTTATCCTCTCAGCTATGTTCTGATAGCTCTCTGAAGATGCATTTGGGCTGATGAAAAGAGAAAACCAATGTATCAGGAAATTTTAGGGCAAGGACCTAAAAATGAGCCACACCGTTCCCATCTTTAGTCAGAAGCTGAAAATGCCATTGATTATACACTGGCTGGAGGCCAGAAATTCCAGAAGTGTGTCTACACTAGTTTCTTCTTTGTTTTGTTATTTTATGCAGTTGCCTGGGCTTATGCATGAGGGTATGCCTTTTAAGTCCCACACCCCCTCTATGGACACCATCATGTCTCTTGATGAACATCAGCTTTGGGATTAAATCTCTGGATTTTCATGGCAAAAATAGTTTTTTTTTTTTTTTACCTACGATAAGCTTAGTAGTGACAGTGCTAATCTTTGGACCTCCTGCATTCAACTGCTGTCTTGTTTATA
Organism: Acomys percivali; assembly: GCA_907169655.1. Lineage (NCBI taxonomy): Eukaryota > Metazoa > Chordata > Mammalia > Rodentia > Muridae > Acomys > Acomys percivali. The sequence goes on from OU015745.1 coordinate 92,449,680, forward strand.
CTTGGTTTATAGTCAGCTGGTCCTGCTACAGTCTAACTACATGTATTTGGGTCCCTTAATGGCCTTTCAAGTCTCCAAAGTTAACAAGGATGGAGACACCAAACCTTTCTGTGTCCCAACTTCGGCTCCTCTACTAAGTCTTAATTCTTGAGGAGGAACGTGACAGCGATTAGAAAGAAGGTTTGGAGGATGCCCTGCTTTTGTGATCTTCTTTGTATCTCATATCTTCTTTCTCAAATAACATTAAAAAGGTAAACATCACAATTGCCAGCCCTTAGCTATCTAAAATATTGTATGAAAAAGGTAGCACTATCAGGGCTTTATTGAGGTCCGTAAAAGATACAATCTAGTTTCTACTCATGCCCCCGATCTGCTCCAATGATTAGACTATTGATACTGTCATTTCCTGTCAATCATCTGATCAGAAGTTCACCCCTCTAGAAAGAGGATTTACCAGAGTATGATAAAGAGATGGGAGGAATAATTACTCCCTTGGTGAGATAATGTACTTACACTTCCCAGAAGTCCCACACCTAATGCAATTGCTTGTGGCAGTGTGAAACCTGCCTGTTTTCTAAATTCTAGCTCAAATAACATAACATCTTTTATCTCTTTTGCAGACACTGACCAGAATCATAAACATGCGTTTCCTGACCCTGTGGGTTTTCTCTTGATTCTTCTTATCCTTTCTGCCATGCAACGACTTGTCAATCTCCATTGCTGAACATGCTGGCTGTCATGGTCACTAGCTCAAAAGTTCATGGCGTCAGCTTTCCAGCACCTACAGAAATCTATAGCTTTCCTTCTCTTGATAGAATTGCCCCAAACCACCTTTTGAGTCCATTTTAAAATCAGTTTTATATTTTAGTCTAAGAACTTGGAAAGAGAACCCTACCCCAGTTTTCTTCATAACAATGTCATCTGGTAAAGCTATGGTTTCTGAAGGGTTGGGGTGTCTGCTATGAGCAGAACTTCAGTTCTGTCCCACATGGGTCTCAAAGGTGGATCAAGAAATGGCCTTCTACAATTATAATTTTAAAACTGTATAATGCTTGTGAGAAATCATGTTTTCAGAACAAAAGAACTGGGCACTGATGCCGCATCAGACCCGAGAGGATTAATTCCTCTCAGCATCCTGGACACTGACATCCTGCATCCTTCATGTTCTAGCCCCAGGCACCTCAGTTGCTGTTACCCATCAGATCGGGACAGCTTCCAGGACAGCACTGTAGAAAGTGTCTGATCCCAATTGGTTCAGCATTCCAGACCGTCCCACACAGGACTCCTATTAAGCCTGGAATTTCTCAACAGTTAGAAAATGGGCCACAAATGCTATCCCGGGCTTGCTAAACTGCTTTCCTCAATTTTATTTGGGCCCCTTCAAAGGTATTATTTGCCCTAAATCAGCCTGAATAAATCTTAAGAGAACAACGTCCCATTTCCTTTAAGGGGGGTTGGGTAGGTTTCTGTTTGTTCTTTTGGGATACAGATGCTTATTTTCATTGGGAGTTGGTTATAAATTATTATTGATCTTATACAGAGAGAAAACTAGGTTGGACTCAGGGATGCCTCTCTTTTCCTTTATTTTTCTTTTGTAGGTAAGGAGATAGGAGCTGAAAAGAAAGAAAGGGGGATATAGAAAAATAGAGGGATGATAGAACAAAAGGTAGATTATTGAATCTACTCCTTAACTCAAGGCCTTAATTGTTACTCACAAATAAGGTTATTTTTAATTCATTGATATAGAATTTTTGTATATTGATGCAAAATAAGTATAATTTTGATACATTGATATAGAATTCAATTTAAGATTATTCTTTACACACATTACATATATATTTCTACTATAATATGAGGTATTATATCCATATAACTCAAATATAGTACAAGGTTTACTTCCAATACCTTAAGAGTGGGACTTTAGACTATTTAGGATAATTAAGTAATACAAGTTAATTGTTAGTTGAACAAATCATGGTCATGTCAAATACTAGTCAAATACAAATTTTATCACAAGAAAATATATCCCAGGTATAATAATAGATATGATTCTATAGATATATAAGGTAAAATAAGGTCTTCAAAAGCCTCAGAGGCCTACAGAATATGACATTTAAAGATGTTTTTATTATTCTAAAGATTCTTTGACAAGATAAGTTAACTCCTGTCAACACCCAGCCTACCTCAAAGAAGATGATGAGCATAAAAAATCTCCTTAGGGAGATGGCTTCAAATGTGGCAAAGAAGCCACTGGGTAAAATGTCCTTGTTTCTGCCACAGACAGAATTCTGCCTAAAAATGGACAAGTTGGATGCAGGCTGAGTTGATGGCCAAACTCTGCCAAGACAGGGTAAGTAAGTCCTCAATAGTTCCTGCCTTGCAAATATGTCTTTCAGATATATTGGGCTCGAAGGCTGAAGATAATGTTCCAACATTATAGAGAGTTTTGGGTGACTATTCAGGCAGTAATCTGTCTCTGTCATTTTTTCATTTTGGAAGCTGCTAACCTGCGCTTCTGGTCACTCGAGTAATTAAGTTTTATTCCTTCTGTAGTCTCTGATGGGGTTGAAGATCAGATAGTTTAGCCTTACAATTAAGCTTAGTTGATTAGGGGTTAAGATGTTTTTAGATCAAGATAGTTGTTTTAAATGAATAGAGATGAGATATGATAGATATTGATCTTCATTTGAAATTTTAGACCCAACAAGATAGGAAAGATGTTTACTTCAAGTTTGCTAAATATAAATAGCCAAATCACTATGAGTGTAATATTTATATGATTCCTGATTGTTTGTGGTTCTTCCTGCTGTATGTAGTTTATTTTATTTATGTGTAATAATATAAGTGTATATGTTAAAAAGGAAACATAATAAAAATGGAAAAAAAGAAGAAAAGAAAAAAAAAAGAAATGGCCTTCTTCAGAGATGGAGGAGAGGCAGAGAGATTATAGTTCTTTTGATAACATAATTTTACATTTGACCTCTTACTAGTTCATTCATAGTCAGATTCTTACCTCAAGGGGCACAGCGTGAAGGGAGACCGAGCTTTGAGGGACTGGGTGTCAGAGAAATTGTGAACATTGCTTGAAAATGAATATATTCACCAAATTGTTTCCCACAGTCTGCCATTTTTTAAGATGTTGCCTTATGTCCCTTATCTTCTTCTGATATCATTATGAGATCCCCAGTACCCCCTTTCATAATGGTTCACAGAATCTGGGGTTGTAATCTTTAATCACAACTGTCTGCCTGTCAAACGCTTAGCCTGTTTCTTGCAGGGATTACAAAGTACTTTGAAAAATGAGAACTTTCTGTATTTTGTCTCCCACACATTCTATTGCACAGAGAAGATTCTAAACAGTCTCCAGAATAAATAAATCTAATTATCTTACCTTGAAAATAACTCTTCAGAAACATGTCAAATTGTTTCCCTTCTGTCCTCACAACCTGTAGTGGTTTGCAGATTGCTCATAGTAAAAGCCAGAGTCCGTATACTGGCCCAAGCGCCCTGCTCCCACTCCACACACCTCATAGTCAACGTCTCGCTCATGGTTCAATCCACTCACATGCAGGCTTTTGTTTCTTTTGAGTACTGGATATTTTCTTGTCTCAGAGCCTTTGTAGCAGCTAGTTCCTCTACCTGGTACACTGTCCTCCTTCATACCCACTGATTTACTCACCCACTCAAGACCTATGCACAAACGGTATCTTCTCAATGAGACGCTCATTCCCACGGTGCTCAAGATTGACCTTCCTAGTTCATTATTCCTGTCCATACTTCTTGCTTCACATTTTTCACAAGCAGCTCATTACTAAATATTACATTCCTTATTAGTTTCACTCTTATTTATTCCCTGGCTAGAATATGATCTGTTTGATTGACTGACATATCCTTATTACATGGTAAACATTCAATGAGCCTTTTCCGAAGTAGTGAATTGGTGTTACAGATACAATAAGGTCTGTGTTTCAACGCGAGGGTCCTACTATCATGCCATCAAGATCTTGTTTATCTATTTATTCCCACTGGAGCTCTTGAGGGAGCTACAGGAAAAGTTTGTCATCAGGGAAACGCAAATCAAAACAACTCTGAGATTCTATCTTACACTCATCAGAATGGCTAAGATCAAGAACTCAAATGACTTCATATGCTGGCAAGGATGTAGGGAAAGGGGAACACCCCCCACCCCCCACTGGTGGTGAGAGTGCAAACTTGTACAACTACGATAGAAAGTCTAGTGCCTTCTTAGAAAATTGAGAGTAGTTCTACCTCAAGACCCAGATATACCACTCCTGGGCATATATCTTAAAGATGTTCCACCATACAACAAGGACATTTGCTCAACTGTGTTCATAGCGGCTTTATTCATAATAGCTAGATGCTGGAAACAGCTTAGATGTTCATCAACCAAAGAAAGGATAAAGAAATTATGTTGCATTTATGCAATGGATTGTTACTCAGTTATTAAAACAAGGGCTTCATGAAATTTGCAGGTAAATGTATGGAACTAGAAAAGATCATGCTAAGTGAAGTAACTCAGACCCAGAAAACCAAACATGGTATATATTCACTTATAAGTGGATATTAGCTATGTAATACTGGATAACCGTACTACATTCCTCAGTCCTAAAGAAGCTAAATAGCACAGACCCCAGGGAGGATGCTTAATTTTAATTCAGAAGGGCAAATGGACTCCAGAAGTGGTTAAAGAAAAGGAACAGGATGGGAGCCTACAATTGATGTCCTCTGAAAGACTCTACCCAGCAGAAGAACAAAGCAGATGCCAGACTTTGGACAGAGTACAGGGAGTCTTATGGAAGAGGTGGACGATAGAAGGACCTGGAGGGCAAAGGAACTTGAAAAGGAGACCAGCAGAACCAAGGAATCTGTGCCCAGGGTGGAGTGCAGGGACTGATGTACCACCCAAGGATGAGGCATATAGAGTTCCTAGCTCTTCTGCTCAGATTGATAGGCAGCTCAGTCTTCATGAGGATCCCCTAGTTTGGGGAGCAAGGTCTGCCTCTGATGTGGACTCTGTTGCCTGCTCCTTGATCACTCCCTCCCCCTCCCACTTGCTTGGCCTTCCCTGGCCACAGAGGAAGAGGATGCAGGCAGTCCTGAGGAGACTTGAGAGGCTGGGGTCAGATGGTAGGGCAGGAGGGAATCCCTCTTTCTGAGAATTAGGGGACGGAGCTGGGGGGGGGGAGGGAAAAAGAAAGGGACCAAGATGAGATGAGGGTGGGAGCTAAAATCAGGATGTAAATTGAATAAAATTTAAAAACTTTTTTAAAAATGAGAAAAAAATCTCCATGTAGGTGAGAAAGGATATGGAGAAGCTGGAAATCAGTAGCATAAAGCACAGGAAAAGGTCCTGGTAGAAAAAAGTGTGCGGAATTTTTAAAAATGCTGTTACTATTTCTATTCATGAGCCACCATATTCTAGCACACTGACAGATTCTGAGCCTTCCAGATCATTTCAGTTAAGGCATGGGTACCATAATCTCACTTGGAAGTGGCTTTTCATAAGTTAAGTACAAAATCTGTCAAGCATGGTTGTGTTTGAAACTTGATCAAAACACATCATTGCCTTGTTTTCCCCAATCTCAGGTTAGGGAGGAGTATGCTGTACAGGAAGGTTTGGTTTCACTCTGAGAGGGATGGGACATGAGGGAGAGAGCTCTGCCTCCTTCCCTTCACAAGGAAGTTGTGTCAGTGATAAGCAAGGCTTCAGGCACACACAAGTCCTACCAGGCATACAGAGTTCATGTGGGATACCTACAAAGGAAAAAAGAGATACTGTTGAGAGAGGAAATACATATAAAAAGAAGTAGAAGTGATTTTTAAAAAAATTTTATTTTATTAATTTATTCTTGTTACATCTCAATGGTTACCCCATACCTTGTATCCTCCCATTCCTCCCTCCCTCCCATTTTCCTCTTACTCCCCTCCCCTATGACTGTGCCTGAGGGGGACCTCCTCCCCCTGTTTATGCTCATAGGGTATCAAGTCTCTCCTTGGTAGCCTGCTATCCTTCCTCTAAGTGCCACCAGGTCTTCCCCTCCAGGGGACGTGGTCAAATATAAACTATGGCACCAGCCAAGGACAATACATGCCATAAACTTCAAACCCCTACCCAGATCTAGCCAATGGACAGGACATTCTCCACAGTTGAGTGGAGACTGGGGTATGACGTTCACACGTAGAAGTGATTTTTAGGTGAAACAGGCTTTTAAAAGTATGTGCTGGAAGCATTCCAACTTTCCTTCAGTTCTTAGTGTAACACGAAAAACCACGTTTTCATATCTAAGACTTAAAAGTAGTACTTTAGAAAATGAATTAAATTAAAGACTAGGTTCTGAGGTATTTATTTAAAACTGTCCAAACTTTCTCAAAATGACTGTAACAAGTTGATAACAAATTACTTTAATACTAACCTTCCCTGTTTTCTTAAAAAGCATATACACATGTCCTTATTTTTGACCCATCTAATTTTCAGCCTAATTTCTGATGCTTAAGCCTGACTCATTCTTATCTCGGCATTTTGAAACCTAATACATCAGGACATTCTTTTATTTTCTCTCATATTTTTAGTATTGCCCCCCAAGGATTTCTCTTTCAATCTTTCCTCATAGATTTCTACTGGAAATTTTCTATTTCATTGTCTCAGGGCCACAAAAGTATCTTCAACAGTTCTGTCTGCACACTGTTACAAATACCTTGATACTTTTCAATGTGAAGCTGTCCTTTCCAGATGAGTTGTGTTTTCATCAGAGCCATGAAATCTTGAGCTGTTTGAGTTTTGCTCACCTCTTTGTTGCACATTTTAGTTGCTTCTTAGAAAGTCCTTCTGTCTCATCTCTAAACCTTTTCTTTGAAAACAGTCTTTCCTTTTTGTTTATCTTTGAAGTTGCACTTTAATTGTAACATTTCCTAGAATAATTTAATTTAACTTTATTCCTATGAGTTCTTCGTTATCATCACTGTAAATACCAGCTTACACCCCCTTTCATAGACCTGAGCCTTCTCCTGCATCCTCCTTAGTTGTTTCAAAGAAGCCAACATGCTCAAATCTTTCTGACTCAGAATTCTGTCTTCAGCCTGGTGAGGCTGGTTGCTTCATATACGGGCTTTTGTTTTCCTAGACACACTTATGTTTTCATTGTCTTTTTTTTTTTCAATCACCCTTAAAACAATTCTTAAAACTCTTGCATCAAGTAAACATGGTCACGTTAACTTTAACAACAACAACAACAACAACAACAACAACAACAACAACAACAACAACAAAAGTAGAACCCCCTTGGGAAGCCTAATTAATAAAAACAAAATAAAAATGAAAAAAATTAATATGAGAACAATAAATGTGAGGAGAAAATTTAGCAAAATAATACTATGTCTAAGAGACTACAAATACAGTTAAGATTATATGCTAATTATCAAAATTACCCATGAGAAGTCTTGGGAAGATTAACATTTTAATTAAAAATAGAAATTTTATTATATAAATGTATATTTTAAATTATGGGTTTAAATGCTTTATGTAGAATGATATTCAAGAATTTAGAAAATTAAAAGAATATGTAAATTTGTTGACTTTATGCAGGAAAATTATCAACTTCAGACGGAAAAACTGGACAGTTGCAGCAGATATAGAATAATATATAAATGCATATTACATATATACAAACCAAATAGCTATTTCTGTTTGTCTTTATCTAACTAATCTCATTTACATAGAAAATCAATTTTAAGAATAAGCCATGAGCAAGTTGAGTCCTTGTGTAACTAAAAATATAATCAAAATGCAAGGTTTAATATTAGACTAAAATAGTAAATTAATATTGAGAAATTTATTAATTGGATTAAGCAAGTGAAAATAATTATCTCATGAAATATTAAGCAGCTTTTTTATTGTATCCAACACCCATTCCATCACAATTCTTACAGAACACTTTTAAAACAGAGAATCATGATCCTACACTATATTTGATGACAAAGCTTTAGAAATGAACTCTTTTTTGAATTCATAGTTTTTAAAAATATATTTTATTAATTTATTCACATTACATCTCAATTGTTATCCTATCCCTCGTATCCTCCCATTCCTCCCTCCCTCCCATTTTCCTCTTACTGCCCTCCCCTATGACTGTGACTGAGGGGGACATCCTCCCCCTGTATATGCTCATAGGATATCAAGTCTCTTCTTGATAGCCTGCTATCCTTTCTAGAAATGAACTTTTTATCCAAGAAAATATAAAGTTGTTTATTGTAAAAGTACTTTTCAGTAGTAGATGACTAAAACCTAGGGAAAATAAATAAACCTCTTAGGACAAAATTATAAGTAGTATTTAAAATTATTTCTTAAAATATTTACTTTAAAAATGACTACAATATTTATATCATTTCTACTCCTTTCATTCCTCCCTCTAGTTCCCTCAATGTGCCTAACTCTCTCTCTCTCAAATTCATAACTTTTTAACTGCTATAGTTACATCTATCTATCTATCATCTATTTTCTTTCTATTTATCTATCTACCTATCTATCATATCATATCTATCTATCTATCTATCTATCTATCTATCTATCTATCTATCTATCTATGTGTCCATCTATCTCTGCCTACCTACCTATCACCTATCAACATCTATATAGACATACAATGTTCTGAGTCCCATTAGTTTTGCCCCTACATCTATTTTGTCAGGGATGAACCAAAAGTGTTGGCTAATTTATCAGTAGTTACTTGGTGAGAAGCCTGGTTCTCACTTTCACAGCCCTTAACGAGTTGTGGGTTTTCATAATGGTTTCCATATATTACAAAAAGAAGCTTCTTTGTTGAGGAGTAGGACCTAGTCTTATCCGTGGGCATGAAAATAAGTATTTAGAATCAATTAGAAATTAAAGTGGTTTAGTAAAGTAGCAGTAGTAAGTTCTTCTCTGGGAGGGAGGCATGACCCACAGTACCAGATTTGAATTCCCATCTATTGAGCAGCCCTTAAAGCCAGTTAGATGGCTATTGGTTTGCCCCTCCCCCACCAATATAAATGCTACTACTGCATGCTTGAAGATATTCTGCCTTGCTGGCCATTTTGTGGTTTGTACACCTTACAGTTAGGTAGGACTGCTGATTGCTTTTCTCCCTTGGCATTTTGCCTAACGTCTTCCAGTGCTATTAGATTCAGACCAAGGGAGGAGGCTTCCAGGCCAGTTCCAGAGTGACTCCTGTAAGTTCTGAAGAAAATAAAAAATAAGCTTTTAAAGAAAATTAATGATTTTTTTTACAAAGTGGATAGACACAACAGAACCTTTGAAAACCAGCAATAGTATTCTACTATATAAGTTAAAAATTACATTTGCTACAGCAAATATAAAAAATACACAATAGGCAGTGAGCAAGCAGATCAGTGACAGAGCTAGCTGCAAGATGATGATGATGATGATAATGATGATGATGATGATGAAGAAGAGGGCAATGACCAAAGTGGTAATACAATGCTTGAGAATGGGCATAATAAAATTAATTTATAAGTAAAATTTTAGAAGCATAATACTTCTGAGTAACATTTGTATATTTGAATGTCTTTCTTTCTCAAGCCAATATATAGCTTTAAAGCAATATTTATAAAATGTAGTTAGTTATAATTATTTGTGGGTACTGTGTTTTATGAAGTTATTAGTCAATAACTAAATCATTGCATTGCTTTAGGAGATGTACAAGTGAAGTTCTCAATGGCTTTTAGGTTATTTCTCTCTCTCTCTCTCTCTCTCTCTCTCTCTCTCTCTCTCTCTCTCT
>OU015745.1:92471812-92494454 GCA_907169655.1 Acomys percivali
CTCTCTCTCTCTCTCTCTCTCTCTCTCTCTCTCTCTCTCTCTCTCTCATCTATCCATCCACCTATCTTCTACTTACCTACTTATGTTATGATTTTTCATGTTTCTTAGCTTTTAGATCCCTTCACGGTGATGTTTCATAAGCAGATGATTTAACTTTAGTAGTATCCAATATGTTATTCTTTTTTAATGCTCACCATCATGTTTTAATGTGGCATAAGAAATCCGCCTGCTTAATGGTCATAATGATAGTTACCTATGCTTTATAACAGAACCTTTATTCTTTTCAGCTTTCGTATTTAGTCTTGTGATCTATCTTAATATGTTTTTTGTGTTTGTGTATGGCAGTAGCTAACACATTTTAATGCTTTCCAATTAATTTTGATGACATTCTCTGTCGAGACTATTTGGAAGTAAAAAGATTTAGAATGAGGTCTGGATTGAAATACCATTTGTGCTACCCATTAACGGAGTCATATTTGTCAAATCTCTTTCCTCACATTAAAGTCATCAAAAATAATAATATCCATATTTCAGGATTTGAGAGATATTAAATTGACACTCATTTTAAAAAGACCGACATAGTGTAGATCATTAAATTATAGCTATTTTAATTTTTATTTAATTTCAAATTTTAATTTGTAAACATTGGCATGCCAAGTTCATTTTTGATGAAGTGTAATTATTATGGTTAGTTAGGTCTTGGTTGGGTTGTCTCAACCTTCATTAGCTGATATAAACATATAGGTCATTTGTAGTGTTAGGTTTTTTCTAAAGATAAAGTGGTAAGACTCAGACTAGCATGTCACAGAATTAAAAATAAGTAAGATGTGAATTTATGGCAGGACAAAAGACAAAAAAAAGATTGCATAGTATTTCCCTTGAGAATATAGCCATTGTCCCAAAATTGGAATGAGAAGATCAGAAAATAAAGAGAAAAATTTGGACACTCAAGGTGATGAAATCTACTTTCTTCATTTGGGGAAACATCTATCAATGTCTGGATGGATCTGTGGTAAGTACCACCATATCGATGATACACACACACACACACACACACACACACACACACACACACACACACACTTTTTTTTCTTTTCTTAAGTCCCTTGGGGGTTTCTTGACATTCTGTACCCACTTTTACTAATAAGAGCAGATAAACAAATATGTCTATGCTTATGCCTTGGCTGATTCTCTCAGAGCCCCACCTTTCAGTCAAACTGCATAGAAAATTAGACTTGATGGTCTAGGCTCCATTGGTGATGTACTATTTGCAGCAGAAATTTACTTCACTCATAGGAAGGATGTCTAATGCTCAACTTTTTCTTCTTTACCACACAGGCATTAGTTTATTTATCAGGTCAGAGTTTAGGGAACACTTGTGCTTAAAAGTCACATATTGGAGCTCAGATCTGAATAGTGCTATGAACTGAACTGGAAATGCTGAGTACGGGTGCAGGTGCTATGTGAGTGGTGCTGTGGTTTCTCCTCCACTGCTCACATGTGGTGCAAGGGAGGATACAGATCAACAGGGCAGAAGTAGGTTATTTTAACATCTTAGGTACAATTGCCAAAATAACTCCTAGATCCATTCCTGTACTGATTTTCATCCATTCCGTAGACAATTAACTGTTGTAACCCTGTCTAACGTAGTAGTTACCTGTACCCTCTCTATCCAACTCAGTACAAAATACAGACATGTTAATTTAAAGTCAGTTTTCTGCACTATACTGGTTAGTTTTTGTCTGCTTGACATAAACTAGAGCCACTTAGGGAAATAGAACCTCAATGGGAGAATTGCCTCCATAAAATTGGCCTATGGACATGTCTGTAGAGCGTTTTCTTTATTTCTAATTGTTGTAGGAGAGCTCATCCCACTTTGGGTAGTCCCAAGCCTAGACAGAGACATGGAATTAGGGGGGGCATCTTAGGGACTAGCTAGAGACCTAGTGCAATGGGAACTCCTAGGAATCTACAAGAGCGACCCTAGCTAAGACTCTTAGTAATGGGGGAGTTGAAACAGTGTGTTGATCAGTCAGTTTTTACCTTAAAATCCAGGCAACCTGCTTATATCAGTGGTTAAGTGCTAAAGATGTCAGTTAGGTTTCATCATCAACCTCTGGTACAAATTTTGTTGCCGAGACCATAAATGACTTAGTAACTTTGTAAATGTAAAATATTTTCAACATTTGGCTTTGACTTGGCCATCACCCTAGGAAATGATGTCACCATATCCAGAGTGAATATGTCAAAAAAAATTCCTGAACTGTCCATGCTTGTGACCCTTATACATTTCAGTCCTGGTAATAATTCCCATTTTGTTTTCTGTGGTTGTTTGAATGTAATTGGCTCCCATAGGCCCATAGGGAGTGGCACCATTAGGATTTGTGGCCTTGTCGGATTAGGTGTGGCCTTTCTGGAGGAAGTGTGTCACTGTGGGATGGGCTTTGAGGTTTTCTATGCTCAAACTATGCTCAGTGTGGCACACTGTTTCCTGCTGCCTGTGCACCAAGATGTAGAACTCTCCTCTACCTTGCAGCACGGTGTCTGCCTGCATGCCACCATGTTCCCTGCCATGATGATAAGAACTAAATCTTTAGTTTAGTTTGGCAAGCCAGCCCCAAATAAATGTTTTCCTTTATAAGCGTTGCCATGGTCATGGTGTCTCTGTACAGCAATAAAACCCAAACTAAGACATTATACATTTTTAATGCTTTTGAGCATTAACTTTCTTGATGTCTATGTAATAATATTTCATTAAATGTGGGGTGTCACTTCATTCATCTTTTATTAGTCTTACCTGTTTCTCTCTTTTACCTTTCATTGCTGGGACACCATCAGTCACTGCCAGATACGTTGACAATCAGCAAAGGAAATCACTTTAACATATTTTTTGTTACTGCTTCATATAAATCTTTTTATTTCATTGCATATTTTAATGACAACTAAGAAGCTATTTTTTCCAGTGACATATTTGTCATTAATACCTCTAATAAAAACAGCAAGGGAGCCAGATCTCTTACGTTGGTGCTGCCACTCACCACAACATAAAATTTATAGTCTGTATTTCTACTCTCCAAACTTATTTCAGTAGGTTTTAAGCTTCTGCAGTTTGTCTGATTTCAGTGTCAAGCTGGTCTTATATGTCTTCTTCTGTTTTCAGGGCATGCTGTATTGGCCACATTCTCCAGGTAGCGCTTAGCAAACTCACCATTAATGAGAGACTTTCCACTACATATGTTACCACATACACAGCTTTTACAGTCACCTCCCACTGGGTTCTAACATCAAAAACAACGTAAGAGGAAGAAAGACTTTTCCATTCTGCCCTTCTGTCTTAAGAACATAGTTCTCCATGAGAAACAATTTGGCATTATAGTTTTATATTTAATGTTATGGGCTTTGGGAACTTGCACAAATTTTCCTTTCAAATTAAGCAGAGTGTTTTATTATTTGCAATTATAAAAATAATAATCAGCTGCCCACTTTGTATTAAACACTCTTCCATCATTTGTCCCTTTTCTTTATGGTGTTCTGTTTTCTTTCTGACAATTAGTTGATGGGAAAATACAAAATAAGGTTTAGACCTCTCTTACTCTCCTTTCTATTGAAGTGATAAAATATTGACTAAAAACAGCTTGGAAAGGAAGTTCTTTGTTTGTTTGCTTGTTTGTTTGGCTTATACATCCTACATCACAGTGCTAGGCAACTCAAGACAGGAACTCAAATAGTAACCTAGAGGCTGAAACTCAAACAGGGCAATGGAAGAGTACTGCTGATTGGCTGGCTCTCCATGGCTTGCACAGTTTGCTTTCTGAAAAATATACAACCCACAGTCACCTATTCAGGGTCTCTCTCACTCAATCATATGTTAAGAAAATGCTCTACATACTTGTCCATAGGGAAATCTGATAGAGATATTTTCTCAGTTGAGAAATCTTCCCAAGTCGCTGCCTTTTGTGTCAAGTGAATGAGAAATTAACTGGTGTAGGACCCTTCTACATCTCAGATGCCTAAGCTGAGGGCAGACTGTAAAATGGGTGTTGGGTGAGGCAAAGGTGAGTTGTGGGAGTGCCCGGAACAAGCAACTAAAAACAGTTACCTACCTTCTAAATAGCATTAAATATCTATTGTTTGCAATGGCAGGTTAAAACATTATTGATAACCCTGTTTATTCACCACATCATCACATGCACATGAAGCATCTGATGGTGCCAATTCTACTGTCTGTGTCTGGAAGATAACACACTGGAAACCTCATGGCACCCATAAAACTGAAGCTGGGCATGCATAAAAATACATATGCTTATTTTTGCATGGCCTTGCAAAACAGCACTGTCATCTACAGAGTTCACATTTGAGAACTGCACAGTTGAATTAAAAGCAATCACAATCGAATTGCATAATGATTGAAATCAACTCAGGATTTGGTGCCACCTTCCATACATAGGTACCCTGGGACACATGCAGCCCTTGGGCTGAGGGCTAGATACCCCTCAGGTTACCTAATAGAGGCATTACAGCAGCAGTTATAGCAAAGGGAAGCTACTATCTCTGTGGTTCCTGAATTATAACCAAAAAGAGAGAGAAATGGGTTTTAAGGAAGGAATGATAAGATAATCTAATGAGGAAATCACCCCAACTGCTCAGCATTCGTGTCTATTAGTCACTGTTTGCTTTGGTTTTGAGTTTGCTTATGATTCAGCTCAACAGTTTCAACCACTAACCCCATCATCAGTCTTAGTAGTCATGCAGACTAGTTCAGTACTGGAGTCAGAGTGAGCCAACCCTTCCAGGACACAAGGCAGAGAAGCCAGAACAGAGGCAGAACATTCCTTTATGTGCTTCAGCATACAACAGAAGCTAGTCTGTATCTGTTGGAATTAAAAAAAAAGTTTAACATGTAAAACATGCCAACAAAAGACACAGAATCACAAATAATTGCTCTTACTGAACCTGTTTCATGAGGAGAAAGTGTCACTTGGCAGGAGACAAAATCCAGTGTACCAGCTACACCCCTAATTAAACTGTCCCCTCCTTTCAGCTCTTAATGAGATCAACTGCCAGTTCTTCTTATCCAGTCAAAACAGAAAGTAATCTGTTCTCCCTGTGTGTCTCCTGGATCATCGAAACTACGCAGTGATAAAACCACAGAGAATGCACAGTTCTGCAGCCTTCCAGGTGACCGTGCTCCCACTTCCCACTGTAAGACTTAATCAATAGGGGCAAATATGCCACGGAACCTTGCTCTTGATGTCGTCCACCAGGTGTCTATGACTTAGGCTGCTGCAATATCAAGATGTAATATATCAAAAAGGAAGACAGCCAAGTAGCTCCACCCTGGAAAGGCCCCTCAGTTACCATTACCCGACTCAGAAATGCTGCCCCATGTGTGTTTGCTTCTTATTTGAAATAAAGCTTTTTCTTGTTGTCCTGTGGTACTTGTCACTAACAAGACAAAAAGCTTGAACAAAGAGGGTCTGACCACACAGCCAGACCTCATCTACAGCCATGACAGTCACCAAGCAACTTCTACAAGACAGGAATTTTCAACAACGTTTCAAATGGAAATCTATAACAACTCAGTCCTGGCACCTGAAACACTCTTATTCTTATAGACAAGGAGAGGTAACAAGTAAAATATGCAGATTTGTGATTGAAGGGATGTCATGAAGGCTTGGAAAAATACCTTAATTAGTCCAGGCATGAAGAACTGAAATTTATCCCTAGAATTTACATAAAAATCTAGGCACATGTTTGTAATCCTTGTGCTGAGGGAGAAGTAGCAAGAGGATCTCTCTAAATCTCTCTGGCTAGTCAGCCCACTGATCAGCCAGCCTCAGCTCCTAGGGAAAGACCGATTTAAAACACAAGGTGGGTGTAGTCTTCTGTCCTCCTGCCCTCGATCTCACCAGGTCTGATCTCCACCCTCATATCTCTCTGCATTCCGTCTCCTACCTTATTCCCCTGTTCTTCAACCACTACCTCTGTCTATTTCCCCTTCTGAGTGAGATTTAAGCATCTTCCCTTGTATCCTCCTTTTTACTTCTTTGGGTCTGTGTGTTGTCCTAGGTTTTCCCTGTAGTATTTGGCTGAAATGCGCTTATAAGTAAGTACATACCATGTGTGTCTTTCTGGGTCTGGGTTACCTCACTCATGAGTGATCTTTTTTAGTTCCACCCATTTGCCTGCAAATTTTATGATTTCTTTGTTTTTGAAAGCTAGTGTTACATTGTGTAAATGTACCACAGTTTCTTTATTCATTCTTCGGTTGAGGGATATCTAGGTGGTTTCCAGACTCTTGCTATTACAAATAAAGCTGCTATGAATATAATTGAGCAAGTGTCCTTGTTGTATGGTATAGAACATTGTTTAGGTATATAACCAGGAGTGGTATAGCTGGGTCTTGAGATAGAGCTACTCCCAATTTCCTGAGAAAGTGCCAGAGAAACTGTGGGTAGGGACCATATCTGCTAAAAGCTGGATAGCTACGTTAGAATAGGCCTCTGAGAGGATATGAGTGGAACTTCAGCTGAGACTCCTAGTAGCAGGGGGGCCATAGAGACTCAAGAGGGCACCCTCTAACTAAACAAGACTCCTAATAGAGGGAGGGGAACACAAACCTACCCACAGAAACTTTGACCCCAAAATTTCCCTGCCTATAAGATATGCAGGGATAAAGATAGAGCAGAGATTGAGAGAATATCCGACCAATACCTGGCCCAATCCAAGACCCAACTCATGTGAGAGAGTCAGCCCTTGATACTAGAAATGTTACTCTGCTACACTTGCAGACAGGATCCTAACAAAGTTGTCTTCTAAGAGGCTTCACCCAGCACTTCTTTGAAACAGATACAGATACTGAGAGCCAAACACTGAGTGGAAAAGTGGGGGGGAAGGAGAAAAGGGCCTGGAGGAGACAGGAACGCCACAAGAAGACAAACGGAGGCTACTAACCAGGGCCTTAGAGGGACTTGCTGGGACTGAAGCATCAACTAAGGACCATACATGGACTAGACCTAGAGCCCCTACAGAGAGGTAGCAGATGGGCAGGCCAAGAATCATGTGGGACCTCTAGTAAGGGGAGTTGGGGGGGCTGTCTCTGATCACTTTCCCCTGGTGGGACTGTCTTGCCAGGCCACAGGGGAAGAGGACATGCTCAGTCCTGATAGGACTTAATGAACTGGAGAGGATATGAAGGGGGGTCTCCCCTTTTCTTAGGAATAAGGGTGGTGGAGCAGGAGGAAGGGTGGAATTGAGAGGAGAGAAGAGGAGGGATGGACTATGACCAGGATGTAATGTGAATATAAACAAATCAAGAGAAAAGTGGATGGCTCCTGGGGAATGACATTTCAGACCACTGTTGTCCACATACACACCCAATCTACATGTATATCTATGGACACATGTACATGGTCACTGCATGAACCCACAAAACAGGCATGCACGAATGCCTATATACACACAGAAAAATGCAAGCAGATACACATGCACACATACATACACAAAGAGAGAAAGAGCAAGAGACTAGATCAGATAAAATAGGAGGGAGAAGAGATGACATAAACCATTGCATATTTGAATACTTAGTCATGAGTATAAAATCTCTAATCACTGGAAGATATTCTAGAATGATCCACTATAACTCTATATTTTAGAGATGAGAAGAAAGATAAATTGATCAGGATTAAATATTTTGTATTCATTGAGAGAAGTTAGAATCAAAACAGCCAATCATAGCTCAGGACATTTTTTAAAATATAAATTCAAAAAATTGGATGAGTGAATGCTAGGCAGAAATGTGACACAATAACAAGTGGACAATTAATCAGAAAGCTCTCTAGTCCCCCTCAGAAGTACAGTTTAGCCAGAGGAGAAGAAAACCTACTTTAAACAATATTTGCTAGTAGGTAATAAAATTTAATGTCGATTAAAATACTTCATTAGGCTGAACTCATTTCAAAATCTGTCCTCAAAAAGAAAAATAAATCCCATAAATCTAAACATTGAGAAATAATAAGGCAACTATTGACCCAATGAATGCAAAAGAGTATGTAGAAAATTTGAACATGTGCACATGAAATCAAAGCATTATTTATCTACAGCTACTGTAATTAGCAGACATGTATTTGCAAAGCCGCTACTTTTGAAGAATGCACAGGCTGAATAAATACCTCAAGGTTGGAAAGGACAACATTACATTATGCCTGGACATAAAATCTCTGGATTCAATAGTATGCACCAAAATCCCTGTGCCTCATATGACATAAATAAGAAAGGGAACTCATTTATGTAGAATTATTAACGACAAATCTTAGTAATTCAGAAATGAATAGTTGTCATTGTTCAGATGACTCCATAATGCAGTGGGTACCTGTATATTCTGTCTGAGCCATCCACATCTTTCTTGTACCCTATACTCTAGCCATAATGAGTTAAAGTTCCCAGAGTCTGTTTCTGGTTTTTTTTTTTTTCACTCCAAGCTGATGCTCAAACCCATTTACTGCCCCTCCACTCCCTTTCCTTCTATTCTGTTGCAAAGCTTTTTTTTCCTTTTTTCCTGAAAGTCGTGAGTCTTTTCTCATGACTGTTGTCCTGGTCCCTTCTTTGTTCCTGTATTTAGGTTAACTTTTCCTCAGTGATATTCAAGAACACAGAGACATTCCTCCTCTCAATTTTTAAATACTGACCTATAAATTGCTACATTTTCAGATCCATTGACTAGACCCTGCATTTCTGTAATCATTATTTATTTGTGCAAATGGGTTTCTGTTCTATTTCCTAGGCTGTCCTTGAACTCATGAGTTCAAATGGCCATATTGCTTTAGCTTGCTGAGTAACTGAGTTATAAATGTGTACCACCGTTTCAGGCTTAGTCACTGTACCCTGAAGGGCAGGGAGTGCTTCTCATGCTGGTGCTAAGAGGAGGTCATGATGGGTTCTGGTCTTGGGAGGAAAATGCCTATGGTTGTTAATAGGCTAGATCATTTTGAAACTCCTAAGTCGAGAGGCTACATGTGTAGGTTTATTTCTTTAACCTAACTTAACAGCCTTTGTTAACAATTACATAAAATAACAAAGTGATCATGAAGGAGAGAGAGAGAGAGAGAGAGAGAGAGAGAGAGAGAGAGAGAGAGAGACAGACAGACAGACAGACAGACAGACAGAGATGGAGAGAGACAGAGACAGAGACAGACAGAGAGACAGAGACAGAGACAGAGAGACAGAGACAGAGGAGGGACATTCAGAGGAGGGAAGTTGAGGGTCCCCTCCCACACCACACCTCGGCACCTATTCCTTTTTATCATCTGAAATGAAGAGGAGCAATTCTCTTCCCCTGTCATCAAGCTTATTACCGAATCATGTGCTGTGAGCTCTTAGGCATCTGCCTTGGGACCTGTCACAAGCTCTGGAGAACTCCCTGTGATGTGTGGGATTCAGGCAGCTTTGGAAAATGTTATGTTATATGGTCGTCATTATCCTTCCAGCGGAATTGATGACACTTCGGAGATGAAAAGGAATAAGAGAAAATGAAAAATAAAATTAAGAGAGATGCAGGGCTGAGCTCACTTTTTCAGAAGCAGCAGTGGGCTAGTGATGGACTACTAGTACATGGCTACAAATCACATCTAAATGAAGTGGAGAGCAGAAGTCAAATGGAAAAGTTCCTTCAGCCAACCATAGGAAGAGTCAGAATCCATACTGAAACTCATAAAACCTGAAATAAAGAGAAGGACGAGTAACTAGTATATCTACTAATATGTATCACACGTGCACACTCATATATATGTATATGTATGTATGTATATATGTATGTATATGTGTATATCCATAGGCTTTAAAACGCCTTTAATAACTTCCTAGTTCATATGCACAGTGATTAAAGAAAAGATGTCTCATTGACACTGTAAGAGTTTGAATCATTCCCAAATTTTGGCGATGTGCATTCTCCATTTTCTATTCTGAGTTTAATCTTTTACTTAGTGGGTGTTTTATTGTTAAAATTTTCTATTTGAGAACATGAAATGTGTACCAAAGAACAGTTTGGAATGCAAGCTTAGTTAGCCAGATAATCTTAAGTGAATACTCATTTGTGCTGGATACTTGGTATCTATTAGTACATGACACAGAGACTAAGTCATGTGCGCATGGAGTTTATATTCCACTGGCACGTGTATTCGTGTATGCCTGTGCTAATGTGGCAAAAAGCATATCAGGCGTAAATCATGATGTGTTTTAGAAAGTGATGTAAGTATTGTATAAAAATGAGGCACGGATAGAGTGCTTGGTAGGGGGTAAAATTGCATTACGGATTAGAGTGGTTGGGTTAGTTTTATTGATAGATGGCATTTAAATGAAGGTGTCGAGATGACAGAAGACGTGTCATGTCAGGCTCTGAGGATATGACGCAGAAATACCTAGAGAGGTGCCGGAGCAAGAGATCTGTGGCAGACGCACCTCTGTTAATCTTGAGGAATGTCAGGGAGGCTAGTATATACAGAATAAAATTAGAGATTGGTGAAAGGTGAGGTCAGAGAGAAAATTGCGTTAGTCAGAGGGACCTTACGGGCAGGGGCCTTCAGCTTTTCCTCTAAGTGAACTTGAAAGCCATGGAGTTCTAAGACTGCCTTTATTTCGCACCTCTGGCAATTGGGTTGAGAAAACAAAGCAAACATAGAAACAAACAACACAGGCAAAGGTTTTACAAGCAAAAGACCTATCAGGAGGCTGACTTTAGTGTAATAAATTAGCATGAAGATAGCAGCTCAGAACACGATAAATCCTTTGCCTCACAACTGGAGAGTGCAGAAGACTCTTACCAGCAAGGAATTAAGCAGTAGGTTGTGTTTTTTCTGGAGGCCCTGGGCAGGGTCCATTTCTTTGTGTTTTATAGCTCCAACTCCTGGAGACTATCTGTCATTTGTGGTCCAAGATTCCCTTCCAGAAATTGCACTCACCATAATCTCTACTTCTCTCCTTCATCTGCTCCGACTCCCTAGTGACTAGCTTGGGCCTGCCCAGGCAATCCAGGATAATTTCTGCATCAAAAGAAATGTAACTGAATCAGACCTGGGAAATGTCTTCTTTGTCATAACAATGTCACAGGATGAGGACTCAAGCATCTTTGGGCATTATTCAATCGTAAGGCTGTTGCAGAAACCCAGGCACATGATGGTGGTTGCCTAAGCAAGAAAGTCACAATGAAGACAGTGGGGAGGGGGAAGGGCAGCAGTGGTTGGGTTTTTAGATAATATTTTGAAGGCAAAGCCGACATTATTTCGTTATGGATTATATTGGAGGTATGGAGTGGTGAATAAAGACATATGCAAACCCAGACACCCCAGTGATCCCTGTGGGTAGTGGTTCACTGCTATCTTCTAACTTCTGGATTTTTTGTTTGTTTGTTTGTTTGTTGTTGTTTTTTTGGGTTTTGGGGGGTTTTTTTGTTTTGTTTTTTGGTTTTTCAAGACAGGGTTTCTCTGTGCCACCTTGGCTGGCCTCAAACTCACAGCGATCTGCCTGCCTCTGCCTCCCAAGTGCTGGGAAGGCTCTAACTTCTGTTTTTATAAGGCTCTACCCAGCACCCAGCACCCAGCACACATTGGATTCCTAGAAAATATTCATGAACCTGAGCCTTTTTATTAAAAATAAGTTACTTATATATAAGAAATTAGCACTGTACAGAGAGAAAAACAAAACAACAAAAACACCCCCCCAAAACAAGACAAAAATGTATCATTCTTACTTTCACTTTTAAAAGTTATTGGCTTCAAAAATTTATTTTAGGATAAATAATTTATACAATGTATGTACACATTATATACATTGTGTACATTATATTTATTTTATTTATATAAAATATATAATCATTGTATAATTATTTTATTATATGTATAAATATACACATACATAGACATGTATCGATATACACTATACACATATTTATAGAAGCAACTTCATGTTAAAGGTCTTTGAAGTACGTTTTAAATTAAGATTTTGTCATATTTAGAGTCTTAACATCAATTTTAATGATTTTGATAGTTCCTTTAGTAGACACCTTATTATTTATACAATAAATCTCCTATTATTGAGTATTTAAGTAACTTTAAAATCTTTGTAATATAAAGTATGTAATCAGAATATTCTCAAATTCTACAAATATATCAGATTTGGGAGTTCTCATTTTATATTCTTAGAACACCCAGAGTAGAATTACTGAAAAGAACAGAATATTCTTCATAATTTTGATGCAAAGTACCAAGCTGTTTGTAAAACAGATGCTATAATTTTATGGTTAAAATTCATATTTGAGTGTATAAGCATCTCTGAATTTGCCCACTGATAATGATTATCACAGATAGGCTTCCCCATTATTAAATCAAAAGCAATGTTTTGTGAGTTTAAAGCCATTGGCACCTTTTCATTTGTCAGCCATCTGTCATATATCTTTTGTGAATTCTCTTTCAGTATCAATATATTTTCTTCTTTGTATTATCTGAACAGTTTGGGTAATATAAAGTCTCAGTATATAAAATATATTTGTACTAAAATTGATTATAAATTAGGAAAATTCATGCAGCTGTCTACAAGACAACAATGGTGAGGGGGTTGAGATACATTCGTCAGAATCAAGTGAAGTCTGTGCATTCCCAGTTGGCAAGTTAGTTTTGTGGAGACTAGCTCTTTGAAACATCTGCATGGACCAGAAAAGAAGCAGAGAAGTTTTTCTAAATATGGTAAGATTGGACTTGTGTGTGTGTGTGTGTGTGTGTGTGTGTGTGTGTGTGTGTATGTGTGTGTGTGTCCATCTGTGTGGCAGCACATAAATGTATATATGCATGCTGGAGGAGGTGCCTTCCTCAATTGACTTTCCACCTTATTATCTTTCAAGCATGGCCTCTCTTTTGTCTGCAGCTTCCTGATCAGCTAGTTTGGCTGGCCAGCAAGCTCCAGGGAGACATGCTTAGCTTTTCATGCATGCACTGGACCCAAACTCAGGACCTCAGGTGCACGCAGCAACACGTTCACCTCATGTTCACTTTAATGACTGAGCCATCTCCCTAGTACCTGAATCAGAGAGTTTGAAGGACTGCCTTTCTAAATAGAATTTACAAACAGAACATTATAAGTATATTTTTAAAGTGAGCATAAATACCCTTTCCCCAGTTTTTTTTTTTTTTTTTTTTTTTTTTGGAAATACTTCAAAGGAGATGCTATCATGAACAGTCATAAGTAATAAGTTAAGCATAAGGCACTGGACTAAGGAATTTGGTAAACTGGAAAGGGAATAGAGGACATTGTGCATGGCATGGGCAAAGAGGAGCTTCTACTTTTTTTAATTCTTCAATTAATATCTTTGGAATAGCGGTACACTAATACATCTTGAATTGATGCTATATTAGGCAATATGGTAAACACAGCTAATGACTTAGAAACTTCTTCTCTGCAACTTGAAAAGGTTACAAATATGGACTCAAATCAAAATGAGATTAAACTGGAGAGAAAGTAAACTAGTACATCTGGGAAGAAATTGAACCAGCTTCGTAGTCCTCCTGAGAAATCTGGTGGAAGATCTGGAGCAAGCAAGTAGCTAAATCAAAAGAAATTTACAATATAATATTTGAGCGAAAAAGTCAACCAACGTGGTAGAAGCTGCGAAAAGGAGAAATCTTAAAAAGCAAAGGAGAAAAATGAAACAGGAGGCAGCAATCAAGTCTATTCTTACAGTTTGGGAGGCTGCTATTGCATGAGACATTTTGACAATCAAGCCAACTAGTCAGGAAATGAGGGTGGTTATTTGGGAAGAAAAGGCTTTAATAAACAAAATAGACTCGGGGAACAACCCAAAGCCCCACAGAGAGCCCTGCAAAGTGTGTTGATACTCTCTGCAGCTTGTCCTATTTGATAATTATTTGCTTTGGCCTTTGTGATTCATCCCCCTTCCCGCCCAGACCCCATCCCACCCCACCCCCATCTCTTACCATCCTTATTTCTATTGCTGCCATGGCCCACTTTCCTGCCTCTTCTTTACTGGGTATCACTATTTAGCTAGTTTACTGGGTTTGTTCATGCTGTTGCTTCAGAGTAAAAGTACCTAAAAGAATTTCAGTCTAAACAGCAAAACATCTAACGGTAACAACAAAGAAAAATGTCCAATGTGCTTCTATCTTTAAAATCTCCAACTGTAGTTCACGTGCCATCTGTGCTAACTGCTGTGGACTACTGCCTCTCTGGAATTAGAGCTAGTTGTTTCTCACTTGTAGTTATACTATTGCTTACATGTACTGTATTAATTAGTTACACTCGCCACCCAGTAAATTTGAAGCTTCTTCATAACCAGAAGCAAATTTTCTTTCATTTGATTTATCACTTCAATTTTCTTTTACAACTAGCCACTATATTTTGTATACAAGAGGCACTTAATACATGTGTATTATTTGTGTAGCATTTGGTTAAACATGAAAAACTATGTCATTACCTCTACAAATGGAATTCCTCTTTACCAAGAAACCAAGGTCACAGGGACCCACTATCCAGGAGCACCTGCCCACCTGGAGAGGGCAGAAGAAATTCTCATTTAGTGAGCTATGTTTGCTCTTTGCCAGGCTCTACAGTAGTTTCTTTATATGCCTTTATTTAGGCATCTCTGTCACAGATGTCCTATGTCATAGATACTGTTTGCCCTATCTTGCAGATAGAAGCAGAACTAGCAATTAGTGGATAGGCTTTGTATATTGATTTTTTCCTGATTCTAATGCCAATGTTTAAAGGAAGCATACCTTTGCTTGTATGTATGTAGCATATTTTATCCAATGCCATCTCTCTTGGTGCTCCACTTTCTGACCCAGACATCATTACTGACCTTGAAAATGATTCCATTTCGGTGTGTCACCACACCATAGATTCTGTGCTTTCCTATTTTCTCTCACATTCTTCCTTGTGAGGTGTTTCCTAGGTTGAATGGGAAATTCACAAAAGATCAATGGAGTGGAAATGGTCATTTCTTTCATCAGTTTACCTGTGAGACAAAGCTCCTGCTAAAACTAACAGACTGAATTAAACTCCATTGAACCGAAATAGTTAAAATATATTAAAAATCTGTAAGAATGGGAATCACTCTGGTAATTTGAGGTATATCTCCAAATGTAGAGAATGAGTGACTTCAGAGTCAAGTATGATGGTTTATATGGAAAATAATTTTGAATTAAGGATATCAACACAATCCATTACTAGAATTTCTCACTCTTCTAAGAGAATTACAAATTAAGGAGCCAGACAAGCAAGAGTTTGGCAGCTTCAGATCAGTGCCCACTTGTACTGGGCTAGGGCCTTAAAAATCTTTAAGTTTAAGTAATTATTTTTAGGGCTTTCTCTAAGAATCCCTTCAAAAAATAAGTAAATGTATTGTTTTTCACATTGACAAATTGTCAATTTGATTTACAAATTGACACTAGAGACACATAATTCTCATGAGAATCATCTAACTGAGGGCTCGCTTATCAAAAACATTGCAGAAATATATCTTATAGTCATGATCCACTTCAGAAGTTACAGAAAATGAATTAAACAAGTATGGTGACTTCCTCCACAAGGTTTGCAGTCTAGTATAATGTCTTCAAAACTGCATGTGACCTATTACTGAACTGTAAAATCAATTTGGTGGATTTTGATCATCTTGCTTAGTAATAGAGTATAATAGAAATATTAGAGTATATTACATATAAAGATGAAAATCATTGGTTTGCAAATGGTTTATTTCAGCTATATGGCTATCATATATTTCTGCACTGTATTTACTTCTGCAGATTATAGTAGAATATAAAAGCTTTTAAAATACACACATGCATGCATACGTACATACATACATATATACGCATATATGTACTTTATGTAAGCTTATGTTTCCATATGGCTTTTTCAAACATCCTTAGTGTTATTTATCTCTCCTTCCTTATTCATCTATATTGCTGTCTTTTCTCCTTCCTGATTTAAAGCTCCAATTTTCACTTGTAATCACACCTCTAGAGCTCCATCACCCCACCCCCTTCAGTGGTCCCTTTGTATTTTCTTGGATTCTATAGTTATTTCAAATTATGTATATAAGTCTAAAGTTATAGAGCTAGAATCCACAATTAAGACAGAACAACACAGTGCATTTGTCTTTCTGGGTCTGACTGTACCATGTTCCGGTTCCATCCATTTACTGGCAAATATCACGATTTCTCTTTTCTTTGAGAATAGATTTTTATTGTATATATATACATTATATATATTACATTATCCATTCAACTTAAAGACATATAGGTTGTGTCTATTTCCTAGCTATTATGAACCCAGGAGGAATGAACATCCACAAAACACAGACCATCTAACAAAAATCCCCATGACAGACAAGAGAAACCTCCGTTTGAGTTTTGAACATTAGTGTTCAAGAGACTCCTCAAAGCTACATAAGCTATTATTGTTGCCCTTGGTTGTCTCCCACAATTTGTAGGTAAGACATTATTACTTACCATGTTATATACTTTAGGCACAGGACTTGGGAGAATTGAGCTCTTTTCCCTGAGAACTAACTCTCACATTATTTGAATGTGTGATGCAAACTGTCAAGGGAGAAAAGCAATCAATAGTCCTAACTAGCTGTAAAGCCTGGGAACCAAAGCTTTGATCAGCATGGCAGGATATCTCTAATGGTGCAAGGGTATCATTTATATCTTGGGGGTTGTTGGGGAAACCTGCTGTTGAAGGTCATAGAGCACCATATCCAGATTACTTTCTGAGCTTGGCACAAAATGGAGGACTCCCTCCTCCATCAGAGGCCTCCCACTCTCTGCCTGACCTTGTTAGGAGAGCATCTCTAGGCACAGATGCCTAAGCACATCTGGAATATAACCTTTGACACAGTTCTCTGCAATCACTCTCCCCTCCTGCCTATAGAATAATTAGGTATTGTGCTTACATTCACATACTAGAACTATGCTCCCCAAATGCAAATAAAGTACACTATGGGCACCTATTAGATGATGCCCCTGAATACTGCCCCATCTTATATATTCTCTTCATTTCCTTTGAACAAAGTTGAGCTGTATCACTGAAGCTGCTCCCGGAAGTTATTCCATCGCACTCATGCCATAAGAACCCTGTTTGCAGCTTTTGCTCCCTTTGTGCTGGGAACTAGTGGCCAATAACCCTCAAGGGATGGGGAGAGCCACAGTGTGCAACCAAAAACTGTGTAGTGGGACTTAATGCTCACCCAGTAAAAGGAAATGTCTGCCAAGTATTGGAAACAACTACCTGTGGCTAGAGAGTTCATAGACCCCAGAGGATGAGAACCCACTACTATTGTTTTCCTAAGCCAATGCAATTTCTAATTGTATATTAAATATTTATGCTTATACCCACAGATAAGTGTAGCTCTTCTCATGAAAGAAACATCTTTTGCAGCAGGGGGAGAATATTACAGAGATTCACATTTAGTCAAAATGCATTGCAAAAGTGACTGTGGAGTGCCTAGACACAGTTGATAACATCTAAAGACTAGTGTCTATACCTAAGGCTCAGGGAACATAGCAGAAAAAAGAGAAGGGCGATTATAGGAATCCCAAGGACTGGAAAGCTTACTGTCAGACAATGCCTTCTCGACATGACAGAGTATCTGCAGCCATGACATTTCAGCAATATGTTTGCCCAAACAATGCCTGCATGGAGATATCACCAGCAGACATGCCAGCATACAAGGGGGAATTGTGCGATGTCCCACTCTTAGATAAAAATCTACCAGTCATCAATTGCTACTGAGAGAGGGAGAATCAGTTTTCTTCAAGAAAAAGCCCCTGATAGGTTTATTGAATTCTAAGTGGTATCCCTGAACACAATGTACATACAAGGACTACTTAAGGGACACACACACATCACATATCAGTGACTTGAAGAAAAAGAAGTCAGAGTGATAAGAGATTACATGGGAGTATTTTAAGAGAAAGGGAGAGAGGTGGAAATAAATGGTTTAATTACAGCACTCATATATGAAACTTTGAACAACAGTAAGAATTTTAAGATAAAAAAGCTTTATTTGTTTTTCTGGTGGATTTGTAGCTTCAGTTAGTTATTATCATACAGCATCACACGTATCACAAGCTAACACTTATGCGATGTTTTTAATGAGACAAACACAGCTCTATGTGCATTATTTGAAAAATAAAACCCTCATCACTATTCAATGAGGTGGATATTCCTACTTTCAAAGACCTCTTTTTACATTTAGTTACTTGTTGCAGAAAATATAGAATGCTAATAATGTTTATTATTAGAACCTGTAATTATTACGGTGGTATTATCTAGCCTGCTATCATAATCAATAAAAGACACAGATAACTGTTGTATTTTAGAATAAGCCTTATTTTATCTGGGGCTGGTCAGATATTTGCACCTAAGCTGTCTCGTTATCTCCCAGCTCCTATCCCATACCATCTGCTTATATCATTTCTATTTGGGCTGCTTCCCATCCATGATTCCTTAAATATATGCTTATGATCTCCATATGGGCCACTTCTCTCTATTTGGATCCTCAAAGTACATTCTTCCCAACTCATGTGGTTCTTTATCTATCCCATGGCGTCTCTGTCCTTTCTTCTTCTTTTTTTAAACTTTTTTTTATTAATTCATTCATATTACATATCAGTAGTTATCCCAGTCCTTCTATCCTCTCATTCATTCCTCCCTCCCACTTTCCCCCTACTCCCCTCCCCTATGACTGTGTCTGAGGGGGACCTCTTCCCCCTGTATGTGCTCATAGGGTATCAAGTCTCTTCTTGGTAGCCTGCTATCATTCCTCTGAGTGTTACCAGACCTCCTCATCGAGGGGATGTGGCCAAATATGAGGCACCAGAGTTCATTTGAAAGTCAGTCCCCACTCTCTACTCAACTGTGGAGAATGTCCTGTCCATTGGCTAGATTTGGGTAGGGGTTTGATGTTTACTATACGTATTGTCCTTGGCTTGTGCCTTAGTTTGAGGAGGATTCTTGGGCCCAGATCTGCCCATCATAATGTTCTTCTTGTAGATTTCTAGGACCCTCTGGGTCCTTCTATTTCCCCATTCTCACAAGGCTGCCCACAATCTCCATATCTCTTCAATATAGTTTTTGAAGTTCTAGCCAGAGCAATAAGACAACACAAGGATCAAGGGGATCTAAATGGGTAAGAAGGAAGTCAAATTATCCCTATTTGCAGATGATATGATAGTGTACATAAGTGACCCCCGAAATTCCACCTTCAGCAAATTGCCTGGATACAAAATTAACTAAAAAAAAAAAAATCAGTAGCCCTTCCTATATACAAATGACAATCACACAGAGGAAGAAATTAGGAAATCTACACCCTTCACATTAGCCACAAGCAATATAAAATATCTAGGAGTTACTCTAACCAAGCAAGTGAAGAACTTGTTTGAAAAAGAAACTTTAAGTCCCTGAAGAAATAGATTGAAGATGACATGAGAAGATGGAGGGATCTTTTTTGTTTGTGGATCAGGAGAATTAACATAGTAAAAGTGGCCATCTTACCAAAAGCAATTTACAGATTCAATGCAATCCCTATCAAAATACCTGCACAATTTAAAAAAGACATTAAAAGGTCAATTCTCAACTTCATATGTCTTTTCTTCTTCTTTGCTACCTGTCTCTTCCTACCTAAGATCCTTCTGTCCCCAAAGCACTCAAACCTTAGCTCTGCCCATCACCCACCACTTCTGCCCTGCCCAGGTGTAGGCCTTTTATTTAGCCAATCAGATAGAAAGGTACACAACAATGCTTGGGGTACATGAGTGTCTGCTCTTGAAGACAGCAAGCCGACCTCAGGGAGCAGCACAGTTAACAATCAAATACAATGCACCAGACCATGCTGTTCCAGTTACTAAAATACAGTATTTCATACTAATTAATATATCAATAGAGTTAAGTGCTATATTTCCCTACATGTATATAGCTTTCACTGACCGAATTTAATATCCACTTCCATAACTACTGCCATGCCTTTCCCTAACTTCATTGTAATCTTTTATTTTAATTTTTTGAATACATTTTTAATGTCTTTCTGAGGCTAACCTCAAATTCTCAGGCTCAAGTGATCACTAGCATCATTTTCCCAAGTTGCTGAGACTATTGATATACCCCATTGTACCCAGCTCTTAACTCCTAGCAACCATTTATATTCTGCTCAATACTTTTTAAACTTTCCTAAATAGGAGAAATGACATTGTTCTTGTTTTTATGTGTCTGGCCCATTTCACTTAAAATAATGCCCTTCAGTTCTATTCATTTTTTCCTGCAAATGACAAAAATTAATTCTTTGGCTGAGTAATTTCTCTCTTGAAATATATATTATCTAGGTATCTGTTGTGGAAACCTAGTTTTATTTCAACTTTAGCTATTGGAAGACTAAGAGATTCCCAATTCTCGAAACCTATATAGTGGAAGAAATGGGTTCTGAATGCAAGTTTGACTCACCAAACCATCATTTTAATTATTTCCATACTTTTATTTATTTATGTGAGCAGACCACTGAATGAAATGTTAAGAAGCATGTCCCTCCTTAGAGGGTGTGTTTTATGTCTTGTGGGCTGAAAGGGCAAGGTAGTCCTATATATGCTTATGTAAACTATAGGGATATTTTGTGATGGCAATGTCTACAGGATGGTGTGTGGACTGGCAGTGGATCAAGAAGGTTTATTTAATTTGAACTTCAGTTATCACCAACCCTGGGATATAAAAGGTGTGTGGGGGAGGTGTAGGACGGAAGGTGCTGGTGTGAACTGGGAATAAAGACTCATGCACTCTTACTGATGAGTGGACAGAAACAAGGTAGTTGAGTCCAGGTGCAATGCCCCATCGTTGAAGAAGAAAAGCTTTGAAAATAAGCTTACTATGTTTCTGCTAGGGTGACTATCTTCCCTAGGTTTTAGGTTCAAAAGTGCTCCTAGTCTATAATACCAGTTACTCGGTATGGAACTTCAGGTACCATTCTGTGACTTACCTTTATGCTGTTACTCTTGTCACTGTAATACTCATTAGAGACTATGATTGAAAGCAAGCTCTGCAAATGAAGATGGTGAGGTAATTATTGAAAATTCTATGAGGTATCGAGAATATGAGTTCTCAAACTTGACCGAAGAGAAGAATCATCTTGGAAGCAGAGAAGATGCAAAGTATTGACTATATCCTCTGAAGTGTTGCCTAATTGGCATGTGGTAGAGTACAGATAATAAGTGAACATATTCTATCTGAATCAAAGCTAGAATGGTACAATGAAAGATGACACAGCAAGGGGTAAGATGGGTGTAGGGAGGTTGTCCAGTTAAGAGTCTACTCTACCTTTGTTACACAGAAGACAGAGTCTCCGCTGTCCTCATGGGTGTTGACTGCAGGGATAATAATGGCTTGCTACAGTGGCATGCTCTTGGTTCATCAGTGTACCAGGAATAAGAGTGAGTAAACATGGACTTAGTTGGGGCACTCCAGGAGATGCAGTCATTGGGAGGTACTGAGACATGTTGACATTTACTGTAGTTGACTTGAAACAGAACATTTGCATTTGTTTGACCTTATCTATTTTTTTTTTATCTTAGTGTCATCTGCAAAGTGGAATCATCCAGAAAGTTTGAGTCATATCAACATGACCACAGGTAAGGTATATTTCATGATTATAAGGAGATAATAAAGAGTATGTGAGAGAAGAAGGAACTATACATAGAAAGACATACCTTGCGATGCTGATATAATTTTAGATCCTTTACTTAAATATCTCAAGTTTCTTAAAACTTGATCAATAATTCCTTCATCACACAAGCTATCTCCTCTCCATGATGAGCTTGGCCACAACTTCCTCGGATTATCCTCAGATAACCATTGTGGTTTCCTTACTTTAAAACATTCCGAGTACTCAGGTGAATCTTATGTGGTCTCATAGGCTTGATGGTAGGATAGATGGAAATGCGGGTGG
Organism: Acomys percivali; assembly: GCA_907169655.1. NCBI lineage: Eukaryota > Metazoa > Chordata > Mammalia > Rodentia > Muridae > Acomys > Acomys percivali. The sequence continues at coordinate 92,493,807 of OU015745.1, forward strand.
AGGTGGAGGTTGTGGAAAGGAAGTGGCAAACTCATCAGAAGATAATGTGAGAAGTCTTTAGAATAAAAAAAAATTACCAATGGAAACGTAGAAGTGTAAATTTTTTTCTTTATTATCCATTGCCTTCTTTGTAGTTATAATCCATTTGGAAATATCCATCTTTTACCTTGAAAAAGACAGCTTTGGTTGTGCAGCTCATTGGTGCTTGTCACGCTCTACATTGGTGTAGATAGAATTCCTGGCCCATTTCTCCTCCAGAATAGTCTCACAACAGATGTCTCAACTTCTGTACTGTTCTCACTTTGGGCTAAATACATCTTTGTTAGGGAAGGAGTATGACTAATAGGATATTTAGATGTATTCCCAACATCCATTAGATGTTATCAATATTCTTTATACAGTTGTGACAGTAAAAATGTGTCTTCAGAAATTGTCCTGTCTGGAGACACACAACTTCTTCTTGAGAAGAACTACCACACTGTTGGGTCACTGGTTATTCAGCTAACCATTAACTCACCACTGTGTGCTGCTAACCCAATAGTACCCCTGAAGACTGTCACCACCCACTTGGAAGCATCATATCCATCTGTCTGTCTGTCTATCTATCTATCTATCTATCTATCTATCTATCTATCTATCTATCTATCT
>OU015745.1:92500068-92541871 GCA_907169655.1 Acomys percivali
GTGTGTGTGTGTGTGTGTGTGTGTGTGTGTGTGTGTGTGTGTGTGTGTGTGTGTATACAGCATGATGCTTCACACCTGTAGTTCCATGGCTCAAGAGGCCAATCAGGATGTTCCCTTTGACTGGGAGGCCAAATTGGACTACATGGTGACCTTGGGACCAGCATGGGTAGACCACAGTATGAAATCCTCTCCCAAACAAACAAACAAACAAACAAAACAAAAAACCCAAACCGATAAGAAATCTTCATACATAAAGTGTAAATTTTATGCCTCAGATGCTAATTAATGACAAGGTATAATCCTCAGTTTGAAATAAAATACAAACAAACAAAAAACCTCTAACATACTTTGACCTGGTCCTTGACATGTCCTTGCTGTTGTATACGTGCTTTAACCCTGACCTTTACTAGGTCTCTGGACCTTCTGTACTGCTTTTACATATAGTCATTCTAGCTAGTGACACAATCGCTCACTATCACTATAGTGGGGTAAACACTGACTTCAAGCCCAAGCAGCAGTACTAGAATTCCGGATTCAGCAGGATTATTAGTTGTTAGAGAACGAGAGAGGGTGCTAGAAGCAGTTTACATCTCACCACAGTGTCTGTGATTGTTTTCTGTGTCTGTAGCCGCGTGGTGTCTGGTCTTGTTTGAAGTTTTCTATGTCTCTATCATGCCGTGCAGGTTTTCTTCAGCATCATATCATATCCCAAGAAGAAAGGATGAAGAGCCTCTGATGGATGAAGGACAAGGGCCCAAGTTATTAACGAGGAGAGACAATTCTGAATTTATCAAGCCTTTTAATGAGATTGTCTTCTGGCTGGAGTATGGTTAAGGGGGCAACAGTAATCAGAAGGTTGAGTACAAAGAATTTATTTTCCTCTATAGTTTCTGAAGCACATTACAGCAAAGCATTCTGAAGCGAGAGTGCTAGGCCTGCGGCAGTAATTGGAGGCAGCAGTGAAGCCCATGCTAGAGACACAAGCCAGGGCCCTCCATGCAGACAGCATGCCCTCATCACTTTAAATGATGCTGCATGTCCACAGAACTGGCCAGCAGTGACCGTGGTCCCTTTGGCAAGCATCACTATCATCATGGCACTGCCTTCACTAGTCATGGTTGCAATAAAGCAGTGTCCACTGAGACTGGCCATATTTCCACCCAGAGGACAAGTCTGCAAAGGGCAGGGGGCATGTGCTGAGGGTGCCAGAATTATTCAGTTTCTTATGCAGTGATTGAGATGCTTTGTGCAGGATGCGGTGATCGCCTTCTCATATATTTGTTATGCTCATTTATGAACACAGGCGTTTGTGAATGCATGCCATTCAAATCAAATCTGTTCACATCTGTTATGTATTAAATTCTATATCAAGTACTACCTCTCTGTGCCTTCTAGTCTCAGCCACAGCTTTATATCCGATTCCCTTCCATCATTCCATTTTTGGGTGGGGCAAGGGCTCTACCATTGAGTGTCACCTTTATCCGTTCTCTTCCTTTCACTACAGTTAAAATGATTCTGTCCTGAAAATATTGATTGTTATTCTATGGGATTAGTCTCTTGCAGTTCTCCTCAAATTACCTTTGACGTCCTCCTTCTTAGGAGCTTTATATCCTTAGCAGAGAGGAGACAGAGGCTAGAACATAAATCAGTAAATTTGCACGTATAGCTATGCAAGCACCGATATTCATTTTTGAGAAACCGGTGGAAGGAGTCTATATTATCCTTCCTTTAAGATCTGGTTCTTTTTCTACAACTAGCGGAATAAGGTCAAAATTCTGGAAAGTTGATAACCAAGGGCTCCCAGTGTCTGAGCTGAGTTTTCCTTTCTCTCATCGCCTTGGAAAATTTTCTTAACTCATTTTAAGAGAGAGTTTTCTAGCTCATGGTATGAACCTTTGCCAGCTGCCTGTCTGTCCCAGCTTTGTCTATTTTCTCAGGCCTCCAGGGGCATGGAACTGAGGCGCCCTGAACGAACACTTTCTACCTTGAACTCAGAGCCTACCTACCTGTATTATCATCTAACATGCACCCCTTGCTGTCCAGCTGCTCTTGGCCTTAAATGTTTACCCTTTGTGTCCTCTACAACCATGTAAGTCCTCAGTATCAGGGAGAGTGTCTTGCCTATCTTTGTGCCTCCTGGAGTTTTACATGATTCCTAGAGCACAAAGGGGCTTGAATATGCTTATTACCTGTTTGATTGATTGAAGTGCCCAAGGCAGGGGGGAGAGGCTGGTGGGGGTAACCGAAATAGCATTGAGGAAAAAGAGAAATGACAGGAGGGCTAGAACGTCTTTAGTTTTAACCTCAGGGTTTACTGCCAGCCACAGATAAGCTGTTATTACAGATAAGCGCCTCAGTCCCAAAACTCTTCCTCGGAGCTGCCTTGCCACCATTGATAACAGTTGGAGGGGAGGGGAGGGGAGAGTGAGTGGAAGAAGAGGTGGAGACTTAGCTTCTGCCTCCCCCACTGAAGCTTGGCAGGGGACTTCGGTAACCCAGCACTCAGTCAAACTTTAAGCACCTTTGAAATGCTCCCCTGGCCCCATCACTAGATAGGCACAGCCACTGGGATTCACTCTGCGTTTTTTTTTATTTTATTATTTAATTTTTACAGTTACTTCATTACTTCAATCTCACCCATAGAGCTCTTTGCTTCATTTTCTGTTTTGTTTTCCCTCGCTACTGCTTTGCTTTAATCTCCTTTTCTCCACTGGCTCGTCTTTAAATTTGCAATTTTGCATATGCGGGAGCTGCTTAGTTCTACTGCTGAGGCGGACATTTAAAGGGGCGCTCAGCCTAGATTACCTACCAGGGTCTCAAGGAGTTATGAAATTATATTTTTAGTGGAGTGCTATGTTCTGGTAGGAAGTAAAGGAGGTCATATTTGCAAAGTGAAGTGAGATTTGGACATTACCTCCCGGAACTGGGGTGTAGAGAGTGCTAAATGAAGATCTTCCAGCTCAAAAGTCTTTTTTCTTTCCCCACATCTCACCAATTATATAGTGTAGCTGTCTACGCAGCTTAAATTTATCAGATATTTGTTGCTTCACCAGATTGAATAGATTTATTATCTTACCTACTCCAATCGGGTCCTTGGCCTTGAACAAGACTTCTGGGCACCCTGGAGTTAAGCCACCTAGGACTTAATTGCTTCAGATATTTCCTTTTGTTTGTAATTTGGATTTTGTTTGCTCCTGGTCCCCTGGGAGTGCTTTGGGCTGTTCAGTTAATTGAAAGTGGCTAAAGCTGAAAGAGGCAGCCCCACTATAGGAGGCATCTTTGGGATCAATTTGAGAAGACTATTGAAATCCTCTTGCTTAGTTTAATAATTATCTCTGATTGAGGTAGGATTTTAGTCTGAGACTAATAGGAGATTCCAAAAGTTTCCCATTGGCTTTAGGGAGTAACAATTCCCTGAGCAATTAGCTGTTTCTGGAGGGTGTTTCTATTAAGCTGCACAGTTGGCGATGTTAGAAAGCTAGGTAGGATTGTCACGGATGGGACAGCATATAAGACAAGAGAGAAGGAGAAGGCTTTTGTGCAGGCATCAGAGTGAAAGATAAAAGGGTCATGAAAGATGCCCTACACAAGTCAGTAGAGAGAAGAACTGAAGAGGTGGAGGTGCAAGAAAGTGAAGCACATTTCAGAATCTTACAGGATAATTGTCAGTGTATTACAGAAGACATTCCTTGAGTTAGATATAACCCTGATCATTTTTTAAAAAGAACATAACAGTGAGTCTTAGAAATAACATGGGTGAGGAAAGATGGTAAGAGGTTTTGAAAGAAATATTAATAGAGTAGTAGTGGTTATATCTTTATTATTCAAGTAGGAGAGAGGCAATATTAAAAACAAGTGCATTGTCTCCCTGGGGCCTCTCTAAAGCTTGGGTGCTCTGCACTATACTGTAGTATTCTGATACCCTGTGGTTTTTGCCTTTTCCCAGCCTACAAATTCTGGCCTAGAGATAGATTATAATGTTCAAAATTACTAAAGTAACATAGTTTCCTGCTTATTCGTTAAGTTCAGTTGTAATTTGGTAGACCTATCTAGCTCCTAAGTTCCTAAGTGGTCAAGTGAGTCTCCCAGCTTGGTTTGGGAATAAGTGAGTCCTTAGAATTTACTGTGTGTCTGCCACTGTACTGATTGTTTACACACAATACTCAGAAGAAGGCACTGAGGGCTTGTGAGGCGGGCGCTGCCCCTACAGCTATGTTATTCATTTCATAATTGCCTTGTGCTGTAGATTCCAAATATATAGAATTAAGACTAGACAATTATATGTACAATTATATAAAGAAGACATGTTCTTAGAAAAAAGAATGTGGGGCACCAATTTGTTGTGGTTAATTTACCAGTATAGCCTAATAATGTCTATTGTTGGGGCTACAGTTATTATTACGGCAGTATTTTCTAACCTGTTAGCAATCAGTCAAGACACAGACACCTTTTATATTTTAAAATAGCCTCAGTTAACCTGGGGCAGGGTAGATATTAATCCCTTAAACTACTTCCCATTGTGGGGCAGGTACGGGATATCTGTCCCAATGCCATGCCATCTGCTTCTAAGAATTTCTATCAAGCTACCTCTCATCCATAATCTCAAATACTTGCTACTTATTATCATCTGGGCCACATTTCCATCCACTTTGGCCATGTGCTTCTCCTCTACCTAACCCATGGTGCAACCTTCTTCTTCCTCTCCTCTCCTTTCTTCCCGCCGCTCCTTCTCCCAAGAGTCTCTTTGTCTCCTAAGCCTTGGCACCTTAACCATGTCTACCCCATTCGTCCTACTCCGGTGTGATGGCCTTTTATTGGTCGAACAGGTTAGGCTCTTAGGCAAGGGACAGGTGGAGCACAGCGACAGCAAGCAGTAATAATCAGGCCAACCTCCAACAAGATACAGTAAAAACTGTAAAAGCCACAAGATGCCACAAACACCACAAAATTGTAAACATCTCTTTCTCTCTCATATATATGTGATATATATATATCATATGTGCTCTCACACCCATTATGTAAGCAACTTTTAAAATTAACTATGTTATTGCTTAACACACCTTGATAAGACCCTGTTTGCCTTTTGGCATGGGCAAGAAATATCACAAGGCAAAATTAATTTGAAATCAATACAGATAGAAAAGTGCCTTAACAGATCGTGCCAATGCTGTGTTGAGTTTAATAACTGTATGGTCTAATTATTCTTTACTTCCACACACTGACTTTCTGATCAATCTGGACAGAGGGTGGGTCACCTGAACATTTCTTTCTTCAGGTAGTTTTGAGCTTCAGCAGCATTCTTGCTCACTGGTTGATCTCTACGACAGCATAAAGACAGGATGCATCCATTGTGGTAAGATACAACCCAGTATTTTAGGATGATGCCACAGACAGCTTCCCATATTAATGTCTGGAATCATTGTAGCTTTGTTATAGGTGTGTGGGAAGTTCAAATTTATTCCCCACTCCCATTTAAAAATGCACCCTACGTTTATAATTGCAAATGCTACATTACTGAATACATTCTGGACAGGCAGCAACTTTTGTCGTGACTAGGCTTCATAAGAATTAAATGGACTGCTTAGAATTACTCACCACTGGTAGCTAGAAAAATCTCCATGGGCTGCCTCCCGGCTATGAGCATTTCAGCCCTTATTTCTTCTCCATTGTCCTCACTTCCAGGACCAGGAACTCTAGGGCATGTTTATACACTATGACCTCTGATACTGAGCCATGACAGGGTGAGTGAGTTCACACAGCCAGGGGTACCAGGATTGTGAGATCTCTTCCTGTATTAGATGGCTCACAGGAAGATCCCTGTGCAGAACTGATTGTGAGCGACATCATCTGTATCCAGGTAAACCCAAACAGAGTACATCCTCTCCTGCGAGTTTCTTTTTTAAGATTTGCCATATATTCATTGTTCAAGTATATAATGAAAAAGCAAACCACAGCACAAAAGAGAGGAGTTACTGAGAAAACTTTTTTTCCCTCATTTTACTTAAGTCTGTGGCCGTGTGGATGTGTTTTCTATCCCTGCCTACAGCCTTCTGAAAGCTCGGTGCACGTGAAAATTCCCTGAATCCAAAAGTCCCATGCACTCGATAATAAATCCATCCCGACACTGAATGATTTATTCAAATTATTCAGGACAGATTTCAATAAAAATATTATGACTCAATTGTCCAATTATAGCTCAACATTTTTGTGTTGCCTTTAAGCGTCTCTCCTATTTTTACTCATGGCCTGCAAAATTAAATCTTTTATGAATCATAGTATTGGAGCCATTATGTAACCATTCCCTGTGAGCTCCTGGAAGGCACTCATTACTAAAAATGCAGTGATTTGCATGGTCAGTAAATACATAGGGAATTGATTAGATGCAAAGCAACAAGAGGAACCAATTTGGCTAGGTTTCCCATTTATATTAAGGGTGTTAGCATCAATACAAGACTCTTAGGCACAAAAATAAAACAGATGAGCTGTCCTTGCGTATTTGGTACTTCATAGTCCAAATGATGCAGGACCTCATGGTTCTGCCTTTCCTACATAAGGCTGGTTGAAGATGGGTATAGTTGCTTTTTGGGGACCTTTGTGGTACTAGAAGTGAAAAAAAATACTATTTTTTAAAAATGCATTTCATTGTGTAAATTTGATATTGACAAGAAGATGTTATGGGATGCAATTAACTTTTTTTTTTTCGATACAGGGTTTCTCTGTGTAGCCTTGACTGTCTTGGCCTCGCACTCACAGCAATCCACCTGCCTCTGCCTCCCAAGGACTGGCATTAAAGGCATGGGCCACCACCGCCCTGCCTTTATATGATGGTTAGCATAATAAAGCATGTTAATGTGTATCACTTCATGTGGTAACTTTTGTGACAAGAGCAAGCTAATAACGACTTATTAAGTAAAAATCATATTTTACATTAGAACTACAGACTTGCTACTCTCATAGCTATGCTGTTTACAATCCACCAAGCTACTCTCCCATCCTTGGCTTTTGGTTGTTTTGCTGGCTAGTTTTTATCTCAACTGGACATAAGCCATGGTCATCTGGGAAGAAGATGATTGATGTGGAAGGGCCCCCCCCTCACTGTGGGTGGTGTTATCTCTGCACAGGTCATCCTGGGTGTTATCTTGGGTATTATGTGAAAGCAAACTGAGCAAGTCATAAGGAGCAAGCCAGTGAAAAGCATTCTTCCCCGGTCTCTGCTTCAGCTCCTGCCTCTACCTTGACTTCCTGCCCCGAGTTTCTTCAATGATGGACTGTGGTGAGGAGCTGTAGGTTGAAAGAAACCTTTTCTTCTCTAAGTTGTTTTTACTCATGGTGCTTTATCACAGCAATAGAAACCTTAAATAAGATGGAAGGTGACTATTGTTTAACTCTCAGTGTCTCTATATCTGAGCAGTTAAAATTGGTCACTGGTTATTTTTCTTACTTTCAGCTTTGTTTCATGTAGCATTATTGTCCTGATGTCTATTCATGCTGTGGGAGATGACAAACTATCTTTTTTTTTAAATGTGAATGTGAGCGTCGTATGCATGCTGGTGTATATGCACATGTGTGTGTGTGCACACACACACATGCAGAGGTTCAAGATTGAGGTTGGAAATCTTCCTTGATAGCTTTTCTAACTTTCTATCTTGAGACAACATCTCTCAACAAAACCCAGACCTAACAGATAGATAGTCTTGCTAGCCAGCTTTTGTTCTGCGTGTCCTCTGTTTATGCCCTCTCAAGCTGGAAATACAGGCACACGTCTCCCATGTCCACTGGATATTTACGTGAGCTCTGGAGCATGATCATCTTTCTTGCAAAGCAAGTGTTTTAAATGCAAGTCCGTCTCTCTGTTCCCAAAATGTTCTTTTGAACTTATGGCTACCTTTCCTTTTTATTCCTTTGTTCTGTTGTTTTGCTATTTTTCTAGTTCCATACTATCTTGGTCATTATAGTCCTAACTACAATTTAGAATCAGAAAATAAAATGTCTCCAATTTTGCTTTCTTTTCTCTGTGTTGTCTGGGATATTTGGATTATATTTGTGGATTCACATTGATTGACATTTCTATGTGAGATAAGAATGATATGAGACTTTTGACAGACTACCAAATATGTATGTTATGGAGTACAGCACAGGCATTTTAAGAATATATTAATATTGTTGAATATTAACACTACTTTCATTTTCACACATAATGAATATTTTCATTTATTTGCTATTTTAATTTTTTATCAACTTTTTGTGGCTTTTAGTGTACAAATATTTCACACTCTTGGTTAAGTTTACTCCTTGGTGATTTCATATGCTGCATAAGTGAAACTGTTTTCCAGATGTTTCAAAAGATAGGTCATGGTATTGAATGACCACTTTGTGTCTGGCATTATACTAACAGTTCTTCTAGGGTATTAAAGCACTTATTCCTCAGGAGAACTTTATCAGCTCCACAGAGCACCTCAGTCTCAGGAGCTGCACGCTCACCACACTGGGGAACTATGTTCTGGCACATTAAGCTCCACAGACCAGTGACAATGAGATTGTGAAGGTCAAGGACCTATGTAGTTCCTATTAGTTCCATTGATCACCCAAGTAAGATAATGTAGCTGCCTCTCAGTTTATCAAAAGTACATATGTTGCCTAGCAGGGTAACTCAGGCCTGTAATTCCAGCACTGACAGGCAGAGGCAGAAGCATCACAAGTTTGGCGGCAGTGTGAGGAACGCAGAAATATCCTATTTCACAGAGCGAAAGTAAATATATACAAAATTCAAATCTGTCTTTATTTTATCCAAAGTTTCTTTGCAGTCACCATCGATAAAAATGCAGAGCAGGAATTACATGAATCAAAAGTCCAGAAGAGAAATCAAATGGGTTTCAGAAACTAGAAAGCAGGCACATGGAACAAAGGGCATTTGAAGGAAGCATGGCCTATGTCATAGAAGCACAGAAATCTAATGGCACTGGAGTAAATCTTGAGAAGAAGCAGACACAGAAAGGTAACTGCATAGCTATCACATATAGGAAGAGATCTCTTGTATTGTCTCAGTTATTGACAACGATAAATAATAGAAATCAGCTTTGGCAATCACACAAGTTGTAGTCCAATGTAACAAACCAAAAACCAAACCAAACAATAACAACAAAACTAAACATTTCATTTCCTTAGAAACATCAAAGAGCTGAACTAAGTGATGTGTTAGTTGGGCTCAAATGCTCAAGGTCTACTAAAATTTGTACCTAAAGAAGGGTCCAATTCTCGCTACTTCATTTTATTCTTATATTTTAGTTACCTTGTTTTATCAGTTCTGCATAGAATTCTTCCCATTTGTTACGTCCAAGTAAAAGTAAATAAAATCAAATACCAATGTCCCCAGTGATTGAGGACCTTAGATCTGTTCCCAGGTTCTACCCTTTGAGGTGATTGAGCCAAGTGTATGATCAAATTCAAGTTCCAATGACCTGATTTGGAACCTTACATTTTGAGTCTAATGGTATTTTAATTTAACCTTATTCTGTTCCATTTTGGAGATGGAAAGAGAGCTATATACCCTTTTATGATTGTTCATTTTATAAATAATAACTTATACTTAAGATTCTGTTTTGTCTTTGGAAATTCTTTGATTTTATTTTTCTAAATTACATATTATTGAAATCAGTACATATCTGCTTGCAGAGATTTGCCTCATTTTAAATATCTGCATACTATTTCACTATATAGATATATAATAGTGTATTCAGTCACTCTTTTTTTTAACTGTTATTTTTTTATTTAAGTAATTTATTCAGATTACATCTCAATTGTTATCCCCTCACTTGCATCTTCTTGTTCCCATTTCCTCCCTCTTTCACTTTATTCCCCTCCCCTAGACCTGAGACAGAAGAGGACATCCTCCCCTCTATATGATCAAAGCCTATCAGGTCTTATCCTGGTAGCCTGCTTACTTTTCCTCTGAATGCCACCAGGCCTCCTTACGAAGGAGAAGTGGTCAAATAGGGGGTGCCAAAGTTCATATCATAGTCAGTCCCCACTCTCCACGCAACTGTGGAGAATGTGCTGTTCATTGGATTGATCTGAATTGGGGTTCTAAGTTTACTGCATGCATTGTCCTTGGTTAGTACAGTAGTTTGAGCAGACTGCCCTGGCTCCAGTTCCACCAGCCTTGATGGTCTTCTTGTAGGTCTCTAGGACTCTCTGGATTCTTCTATTTTCCCATTCTCCCATACTTCTCTCACCTGGAGTCCCAATAGGATGTCTCAGCATCTATCTCAATCTCCTGCTAAGTGAAGACTTTCAGAGGACATCCCTGTTGGGCTAGTGTCCAATTATAAGTGAATATATACCATGTGTGTCTTTCTGGGTCTGGGTTAACTACTCAGAATGATCATTTCTAGTTCCACCCATTTGTCTACAAATTTCAGGACTTCATTGTTTTTTAATAGCTGCATTGTATATGTGTACCACAGTTTCTTTATTCATTCTTTGCCTGAGGGACATCTAGGCTGTTTCCATGTTCTGGCTATTATGAATAAGGCTGCTATGAACATGGTTGAGCGTATGTCCCTGTTGTGTGCTGGAGCATCTTCTGGGTATATTCCAAGGAGTGGAATAGCTGGGTCTTGAGGAAGCCCTATTCCCAGTTTTCTGAGAAAGCGCCAGATTGATTTCCAAAGTGATTGTAAAAGTTTGCACTCCCACAAGCAGCAAAGGAGTGTTCCCCTTTCTCCACATCCCTGCCAGCATGTCCTGTCACTTGAGTTTTTTTTTTATCTTAGCCATTCTGATGGGTGTAAAATGGAATTTCAGAGTCATTTTGATTTGCATTTCTCTGACAACTAAGGACGTTGAGCATTTCTTTGAGCGTGTCTCAGTCATTTGATATTCCTCTCTTGAGAATTTTCTGTTTAATTCAGAACCCCATTGGGTTAATTTGTTTGGTTTGCTGGTGTTTTATTTCTTGAGCTTTTTATATATTTGGATATTAGTCCTTTGTCAGATCTAGGGTTAGTGAAGTTCTTTTCCCAGTCTTTAGGCTGTCGCTTTGTTCTGTTGACAGTGTCTTCTGCCTTACAGAAGCTTCTCAGCCTCATGAGGTCCCATTTATTAATTGTTGACCTTAGAGCCTGGGTGGTTGGTGTTCTTTTCAAGAAGTTGTCTCCTGTGCCAATGAGTTCCAGGCTCTTCCCCACTTTTTCTTCTAACCAATTTAGTGTCTCTGGTTTTATGTTGAGGTCTTTAATCCACTTGGATTTGAGTTTTGTGCATGGTGACAAATAGGGATCTACTTGCGTATTTCTACATGTGGACATCCAGTTAGACCAGCGCCATTTGTTGAAGATGCTATCCTTTTTCCATTGAATAAATTTGCCAAAAATCAAGTGTCTATATATGTGTGGATTTGTTTCTGTGTCTTCAATTCAATTCCATTGATCATCCATCATATTGCTGTGCCAGTACCATGCTGTTTTAATTACTGTTGCTCTATAGTACAGCTTGAGATCCGGTATGGAGATTCCTCTGGAGTCTCTTTTATTGTACAGGATTGTTTTAGCTATTCTGGGCTTTTTGTTTTTCCATATGAAGCTGAGAATTGATCTTTCAATGTCTTTTAAAAATTGTGTAGGTATTTTGATAGGGATTGCACTGAATTTGTAAATTGCTTTTGATAAGATGGCCATTTTTACTATGTTAATTCTCCCAATCCACAAACAAGGGAGATCTTTTCACCTTTTGATGTCATCTTCAATCGCCTTCAGAGATTTGAAGTATTTTTCAAACAAGTCTTTCACTTGCTTGGTTAAAGTTATTCCTAGATATTTTATATTGCTTGTGGCTACCATGAAGGGCTTGGAGCTGGGCTCTTCTCTTTCCTCAATTCCTATTATCCTTGGATTTTGCCTTTTCATGGTGTCCTTGATTTCTTGCACATTTTGTGTCAGGAATTTTTGAGATTTAACATTTTCTTTGATGGTTGCATCACGTACTTCAATTGTGTCTTTTTCTCCTGAGATTCTTTCCTCCATCTCTTGGATTCTGTTAGAGAACTTTACCTCTGCACTTTCTTCTCTCTTCTCTTAGTTATTTCATTGCTGGCTTTCTTCTGTTTGTGCTCTTATAATTGTTTCCATTTTCATCTTCAAATCTTGAGCTACTTTATTATTTCCTTCATCTGATTATTTTTATTTTCCTGAGTTTCTTCCAGTGATTTCTTCATTTCTTCTCTATAGGCCTCTTTAGTATCCTCAATCTGTTTGACTGCATCTTCCTTCATTTGTTTATGAATTTTATTTGTTTTCTCCATTATCATCTTTATTACTAAGGATTTGAGCTCATTTTTCTTCTGCTTCCGTTGTGTTTGAGTTCCCAGGGTTGAATTCTTTGCAATATCTGGGTTTTGGAGATGCCATATGGTTTTGATTTTTGTTGTTTGTGTTTTTTACATTTGACTTTAGTCATCTTGCTGTCTCTGACATTGGGAGGTAGTTTCTGGTGTCTTTTACAGGTCATTGAGAGCTATTCATTCGTGGGTATCTATAGGTCTAGAAACTTTACCTGTGGAGATAAGGGAAACCTTCTCTTGATCAGGCAGGTGACCTGGTTTCAGCTCCAGGGGGCTTTGCTCCATATCCTGGGCTCTCTACTGGGTCAGCAGAGGCCAGTGCTAGTGCTCAGCAGCACAAGGATCAGTTCTAGGTAGTGTAGGTATAGCCGGTTTTCCTGCCTTTGGCTGGTCTTTCAAAACCCTGCCCTCGGGCACTGGAACTTTGCAGGCCTAGGCTCAGTCCACCCTAGAGTACTGGAACCCCCCTGGCTTGTTGTGATTTTATAGGCTTCTGCCTGATCTGTCCAGGCTGTAGGGCCAAGTTCAGTTCCGTCTAAGAGAGCAGATACTGCCCTCTGGCTTGTGGTGGTTGGCTCGGCTTCCACCAGATCCGTTCAGGCCATGTAGCCTTAGATCAGTCAACCCGATAGTGTGGCTGTGGAGTTTCAGGTGAAGAACATGTCTACAGCTGCCTGAGCTCCCTGTTTGGGCCCTGGGTCCCTCCGTGCACTGACAGGATGATCTGAGGTCGTATATTTCCCAGATTCACACTCTTGGCTCCCCCTGTGCCAGCAGACAGTGACTCTTTTTCTATGTAGCTCACAGAGCAGTCAGTCAGAGAGGGAGAGAGGAAGAGTGGAGGTACAGCACGGACACAATAGGCTGCGCTGGGCTTTGGATACTGTGCCCATGTGGTCGCTGGCCCCTGGGGCTTTCTGTGGAATGGCGGGACAGTCTAAAGTCAGATCCACCCAGTTTCCTGGGTTCTCCCCAGGTCAGCACATTGAGACTCTGGTGCTTCACCTCCCACAGTTCAGTCCCAGATACCGAGTCTGTGATATAGAGCATGCCTGCAGCTCACAGGTGGGTATGGGTCCTGACTCTGAGGACTGGACACACGTCTTTTGTTGGCCATTTGGATGACCCGAGGCTGGACCTACCTGTGCTATGCACTATGTGGACCCCTCTCACCTAGGGCTCTCCAGGTCTTGTGGTCTGTAGTTCCCAGCCACGTCCCTAGTCTCCGTCCTGCAGATCAGATACCTTGCGTGTTCAGCATCGCCATCTTTGATCCACTCTTCTTATATGTAGCTATTCAGGTTGTTTTCAAGAACAATTTCAAATAGTTCTGTAGTTCAGTGAATAACCTTCTACCTAGTAAAGCACTCTGAACCCTATGCAGAATTGCCCCACTTTGCAGAAAGCTTCTATTTATTTGGTCTGTATATCAGACTGCAATGAAAGAAGCCATCCTTCCTGTGGTTGGACAATGTTTGCTGAGGCCAACGGATCCTCAGTAAGGTCAAAGACTGGGTACACAAATCCATAACATTTCTAGCATCTGGATTGTTCTGTGCTTAAGCTGAGACTGTGGTCAGCTCTGTTACTTTAATACTACGTAGCCCCTCTAAGTTCAGCTTTGCATTAATTCTACTGTAGACTTAGAACCAAATAAAACAGGCCCTAGATAGGAAGATATGTTGAGGAAATGCATCTTATCCATAGCTGTCTGCTTCGTTGCAAGTGGTCCCTGATAATCTGAATTTAATCATCAAGATGGACTCATGGGAGTCATTCTTTGGGTTATAGATACTATACCAATTTGGAGGCATATGTTAATTTTACCTCAACAGGAAAGATATGAGTCTCTTTTCATACATGTTAATTTCTTAAAGCCTTGACAATGGAGCATGTTAGCATACTTGTGCCTTTTCTCTGATCAGATAGCTTACAAATACACATAGGGTTGTTTTCCTTACTATTTCTTCAACTTGAAGTTACAGTATCACTCACCATGTCCAATGATCACTTCATAACTTTTATGTGAGAATTATCTTCATATTTTTGTGCACGTTTGACAGATATTTTGGGTTGTTTGTCTCCTGATATCTAGCAGGTTTCATATAATGGAAATATTATCTACTTGCTAGGTATATATCAAAGGTCCTCTAATATCTATTAGTTGGCCTTCGGTTTTACTTACAAGGTTTATTTTGATATTCAAAAAATTTTTTAAAGCATAATCAAATAAATTTATTTTCTCCTTTGTTTTCTCTAATTAGAGAAAGCACTATTTTTTTTTACTGATTTTATTTTAACATTAATTAGAGAAACTTGTTTCTGTATTAAAGTGAAGTGAAATTCCTCTATTATTTCTTATATTATATGCTTTTAAGATTATATTAATGATACATATTATATACAGGACAGTGAGTTTTGCTGTGAAATTCTTATACATGCACATTTACAGATTTTCCCATGTATACCATTTGCATATGATTTCATTTATTTTATTAGAATCATTGGTCTAATGTAGTTTATTCTTGACTATGGTGTGATTATCATATTAAATTTTGTCTCCTCCTAAATAGTTAATCATTTGTTCCAGAAAAACTTCTTTAAATATTTGCCTTGTTGGCCTAATAGCCTAGATTTCCTTGTGAATATCAGATTATTTCTGAGTCTTATATTCTATACTTTTGGTCTATTTGGTGTGTGTGTGTGTGTGTGTGTGTGTGAGCATCTTAGTATCACAACATGCCGACTATTCAATGCTGATAGATTTTTAATATCTGATGGGGGTGAGTTTACCCTTGTAAGTTTCTACTTTTTGGTGTGTTTTTCTTCCAAGTCTACATACTTGATTTTCCATATGACCTTTATTGAAGATTTAACACAATATTTTGTTTAATCCAACAAGCATAAGGCTGTCAATATAAACAATGTCCATGATACAGTAGTAGTATATTTTTCAAAATGGAAAGGACATACAACCTCAAAAGACAAATAATTAGCTAGCCTTCTTAATCACTTAAAAATATAGAAAATTTAGGGTATCATTTTACTTTGTCTTTTAACATTTCCTATCTTTAGGTGGTGGATTAATAGTGTTAAAGAAATAACAGTTTCTAAAATAATTGCATTGAAAGATGAATTTTTAATATGAAATACCACCACACACACTTTTAAATTATTGGAAAAGGAGTTGATTAAGATGTATCTTCCAGAATTCTGACTCAATATATATTGATGACAGCTCTGACCACTGTGAATTGTGTCAAAACCTGATTCTGTATTTTCTACCCTGATTTTAATTTCAGAAGAGAGAGGTAGTTAATAATAAACTTCCATGAAAAATTAAAGAGATACAGCATGCATACTTGAAACAGATGGAAATTTCTCAAGAGCACACCAAAATTGCAGTCTCCTTTCATTTTTCTAAAACCTTATATATCAAATATTCACACCAGATTTTTTTTCCTTGCACACTTTAAATTATGAATGAAAAAATGTGATCCAGTGGTATGCAGTTGCAAATTCAGCTTTATTTCTTACCTTTAAAGTATCCTTTTCTTCCTATGTAGTTTGTCTTTTAGTTACTTTTTAACAGCATTTTTTTGTTGTTGTTGTTTTTTACATAACACTGTTAGGCATTGTTTAAATACTTTAGAATTTACCCTTTACAAGGTGCAGTTTTGTTGTGTAAGTCTATTTACGGAATTATGGCATTCTTGCTATCTGACTTTTGAACCTTTTATCACCCTAAAATTTGTATCTATTCAAATCGTGATCCTCCTTCTGCTCACCCATGGAAACCACTAATCTCTTTGTCTTTGCTTACCTCCCTGTTCTGCACAC
Source organism: Acomys percivali (assembly GCA_907169655.1). NCBI lineage: Eukaryota > Metazoa > Chordata > Mammalia > Rodentia > Muridae > Acomys > Acomys percivali. Next base: position 92,516,246 of record OU015745.1, read on the forward strand.
TTCACATGTACGGAATCATACATTATGTGATCTTTGTGACTGTTTGTTTTTCCTTTAACTTAATTTATGAGCATGAGATATATTTTCATTTACTTAGAACTCTCATCTATTCCAATGAATTTATTCCTGTATGTTTCTTATTATGCCCAGTGCTTTTGAAAATGGAACGATTTGTATTTTATTATTTGTAATGATGTGTATACGTGTGGGGTGTGGGTTTGTGAGCGCAGGTGGCCATGGAGGGCAAAGGTACCAGACCTTCACCAGAGCTGGAAATACAGGAGTTTGTGAGCCACCAGATGCAGGCGCTGAAAGTGCAAGGGCATCAGTGCTTTTACTTACTGACCCATCTCGCTAGCCCAGAAAATATTCTTTATTCTTTATTTCACTTATGCTTTCTTCTTTCTTTCGTTCTTTCTTTCTTTTTTCTTTTCTCTCTGGTTTTTTTTTTTTTTTTTTTTTTTTTTGAGTTGGGGTTTGCGACAGGGTTTCTCTGTGTAGCCTTGGCTGTCCTGGATTCACTTTGTAGACCAGGCTGGCCTCGAACTCAAAAAATCTTCTTGCCTCTGCCTCTCTGATTGCTGAGATTAAAAGCATGTGCCACCACACCTTGCTCCACTTATGTTTTCTTTATTGCCAACTGAAGTGACTTAAAAAAAAAAACTCAACTAACATGAGTGGGCCAGTCTTCACAGGTGAATGCCCTCAGTAGAGTTGTTGCTCCTTTACTCGCTGGCTACTTATGCATAGAGCCCTTGGTTGCCCTTACTTCTGAAAAAAATCCCAAGACATATATTTTTTTGTCCCCGCAGGTGGTGATTTGTTATAACTTTGAGAACTCATCACGAAGGGGACAATACTTACTTTTCCACAAAGAATCAGGACCACTCAGAAGAAGGCACAGATGGGACAGAGAAGGGCTATCATTGTGCTTCCCCAAGAAGATAGAGCATACTTAATGCTGATGTTGCAGGGAAGCTCACGGAAAAGGTGGGTCGGAATGTGTTTGTTCCATGTAATTACACGTGTGTATGTGTATATGCTCATGTGTTGGCAGGTACATGCTTGTAGAGGGCTCCATATTTGTCTGTAGGATATATGTGCACATACAACATACATGGGTGTGAAGGCCAGAGGACAACTTAGGTGTCACCCTCGGGATTACCATATCTCTCCTTTGAGACAGGATCTCTCCTTGTCCTTGAGCTCATCAGTTAGGCTCCACTGGTTGGCCATGATCCCAAGGTCATCATGTCTTTGTCTCCCCAGTGCTGGCCTTACAATTATGTGGCACCACATCTGGCTTTCTTATTTGAGTTCTGGGGATTGAACTCTGGTCCTCAGGCTTATGAGATAAGTGTGTCTATGGCTCTCGCTATCTCCTCAGGTAAAGTTCAGAATTGGTTTTTTGCAGTTCTATGAAGCGAACATGCTGGTTTGAATTCTTTGCCTTGTACTTGGCATTGGCACTGTGACCAGCACTATGGTAGCCAGTGATGGTATGGAATGGATGCATAACTGATTTCTCAAAAAAGTTCATCAGGTAGAGACAAAAATCCCTGCTAGTTATAGCTGTGGTGCTTACTATTGATAATAATGCAAATCATCATTGTTTTCATGCTTAAGAAGAAAAATGAGGGAGAACTAAGTAGAATTAATGATCTCCAAATGAAGTATAGTGAAAGGTAAAATAGCATTTGAAATAAACATCCATAATATTGGTGAGGAGAACGATCCCAGAAAGTGAGAGAACATTGATTTGGAAAAGGCAGAAGTGGATGGAAACATTTAGTTAACTGTGGAAGATTGAAGCTACACTCTCTCTAAGTCCTTAGATCTTCCTCATCTGCATCTGCCTTTCTTTATATGCCATCCAACTCAGAGGCATCACTGTACACCAAGCACTTCCATAGAAAATGAACAAGAGTTGTGCTCAACGCTTAACCCAGGGTCTACAGTCACATGGCTTGAATGTTGTTCCTCTCTGCTTTCTAAATAGAACTGTAGTGATGATGCCACCTCATATTCTACATTTACTACTAATTAGTAAATAATCTTTGACAGCCACCGAAATCCTATTCCACAGATTTTTAATCTATAATATGGGAATGATATTGTGATATAGTAGTTGTAAGTATTAAATGAAATGGTGTATATGAAGTAGCAGAATTTCACCTTTTATATAAATCTTATAAAAATTCTACATCTTACTTTGTAAAACTTGATACACATTTATTTCCAAAGTCTCATAGAGTGGAAAAGGAAATTTCTATTAAAGAATAGCATAAAGAGAATTACAGTCAATTTCAAGGGTATCATATTATAAGAAAGTGTTGGAAATAATACATTTAGCAACATTTAGAATATACAGCTAACATACAAAAATCAGATATGTTTCTATTCAACAATGAGTGTTCATAAAAGAAAATTAATAATGTAGTGCAAAGTGAAAAAATTCTTGGGAGTAAATTAACTGGATATCAAAAACTCATTGTGCACTGACAAAGGAAGACACAGAAAACACAAATAAATGAACAGAGATTCTGAAGTGAAGGATTAGAAGACACCAGTGTTCAGATGTCAAGACTACTCAGAATAATTTACATATTTAATATATCCCGTGCTGAAATTCAAAGATATTTTTTCAGAAATGTAAAAAAAGAACTACAATTCTTACGGGAATGGCCAAAACAATTTTGAACATAGAACAAGCAGCTTAATAAGGCAGCTTAGTAGAAGGCTCAGAAATAAGCCACAGAACATACAGCCTTCAACAAGTGAGCTACATTACCCACTTATTGCTGTCACAATGCTTGACAGATGTAGATTTCCTAGGGAAAGAAGAATTGCTTTCATGTACAGTCCAGGGACTAAGATCCATTGTGGCAGGAAAGTAGACGCACAAGGCAGGAGGTGGGCAGCCATATTGTGTCCACAAGCAGGATCAGGAAGCAGCAAGTGTGAGAGCTCGGTTAGCTTTCTCCATTTTCCACACTCCTGGGCCCTGGTCAGGCTTCTGCCCCTCCTGCGCAATAAGGGTGGGCCTTCCTACCTCAGCAGGACCCAATCTAGCTATTCCTTCACAGATGTGCTCCTGGATTTGTCTCCAAGGTGATTCCAGATCCTGTTAATTTTACATCCAACACAAGGTACCGCTCAGTGGGGAAAGGAGAGGAGAGGCAACAGTTGTGGGGAAACTGCTTCTTCAAAATGTATGTTGGATTCTGTATTATTCAAGCTTCTCTAAGGGACAGGACTGATAGAATGGACACACACACACACACACACACACACACACACACACGCATGTATATGTACATATACATGTGTGATTTACTAGGATAGCATATTGGCTGTGGTATGAATAGGTTAACAATGGCTGTCTTTTGATAGAAAGGCCAATGAACCAGTGGTTGTTCAGTCTACAAGCCTGGATGTTGCAGCAGTCGCATTCTGGTCGTGGAGTCCCTGGCTGGTCCTAGAGAGATGCCAGCTTTCAGTTCACAATGGAATGATGACAGGGTAGATGAACTTGCTAGGAGGCAGAAAGCCCACGATTCCTTCTTCCATGTCCTGTGTGCTGCTACCAAAAAGTGTAGCCCAGATTTAGGGTGACTCTGCTGACCTCAAATGATCCAGATTTAGGGTGAGTCTCCTACATCAAATAATGCAAAAAAAAAAAAATCCCACTGCTTGGGTTTTAGTTATCTCAGAATGCGGTCTACTTGACAACCACGATTAGCCATCATCACTCCAAGATCACATATGCTTTTTGCCTTAACGTTAATTAAAACCCTAAATGGAATATTCCAAACTATACTGCTTTGATTAAAAATCAAAGGAGCAGATCTCTATGCCATTGATCTTGAAAGCGATTCATTGGTTCTAACATGCACAAAAACACACGGAGCAAAATTAAACAAATGGAATTGCATCCACCTTTAAAAAATTTGCTTGTCAGAGAACATAAGGAACAAAGTGAAAGGACAACCTATAGGGCGGAAGAAACAGGTTTTCAAAGCACTCATTTTAATACATTTATAAAATACAGAGTTCCTTCAGTCTATAACACAAATCAAATAACCTGATTTTTTAAAGTGCTTATATATGCAATATCTAAAAGATGAAATGCATAAATGACCAAGGGAAAGTGAATATCATGAATTGTCAGTGAAATGCAAACAAAAAAACAATGAGAGCATTTTTATCTATTCTGTTGTTTACTATAAAACATGTTCAGAAAACAAAAGGCATCGAAGGAGATTTGAAGTAGTTGAAAAGCTTGAGCACGGATGGTGGCATTGGAAAATGTTGTGGTGACTGTAGGAAACACTGTAATTGTTCAACAATTAAAACTAGGCTAATTATAGCATCCATCTGCCCCATTTCTGAGTGAATATCCAAAATAGTTGAAGTCTGAGTTACAAAATAGAAAATGTTACCCTACCTATGTTCATAGGAGCTTACTTCAAACTATCCAAAAGGTCAAATCAACCCAAAGGTCTTTCAACAGATGTGTGGATAAGCAAAATGTGATATATACTTTAAAACAATGCTATTTTATTCAACATTAAAAAGAAAGAAAGTCTTCTCACAAGGCACAACTTGTATGAGCCAGGGGCCATTATGCTAAATAAAATCAGCCAATCATAAAAGAGGTAATATTATCAATTCCCATGAGTATGTTTAAAACTGCTCAAATTTATATAATTGAAAATGCATTGGTGGTTACCAAGGACTCAAGGAAAAGAAGAGGGAATTGTTTAATAGGTAGAGTTTCAGTTGCAAACTCAATGGGCTATTAGAAAGTCGGGCTTAATTGAACACTTGAAGGGGTTGTGGTTTTTATGTGTTTGCCTTGGCTCTGCAAGATGGTAGGTCTGAACATCTACTTCATCCTAGCCTGACTGCACCAATAACTATTGAGATTTATGCTTATAATGAGAAATATGATAGGTGAGATTTTAAAACATTTTTGTTCACTGAAAATTTCATACGTGTGCCGTACAATGTATTTCAGTTATATTGATACAACATCCCCTTCCAGATCCCATCATTACATTTTCCTCCTAAGAGGATGTCCTCTTTTCATAGCCCAATGAATGCAATCAGGGCTGTGAGTATGTGCTTGGGTACAGGGCCAGTCACTGGACCATGCACAGTATGGCATGGACGAGTTCTCTGAAGAACACTGACCCTCCCTACCCCAGCAGCTTTCAAATTCCAAAGCTCCTCAGCTGTATCTTGGATTTTGTGAGCCCTTCTCTCATCTTCACTGGAAGGTTGACTTGCTTGATCCTGTGCAGACAATCATAGCCACGATGAGTTCAAGAGTACAATGGCTCTGATGTATCCAGAACTCAAATCTTGCAGCAGCCGACCTGCAGCCTCATGTGATTAGTGCTAGAGATTTTAAATTATAGGCAAGAATGAGATACAGTGACAGAGTGTCACTCTATTTTTGTTCAGGTGTGTGTGTGTGTGTGTGTGTGTATGTGTGTGTGTATGTGTGTGTGTATGTACGTGTGTGTATGTGTGTATGTATGTGTGTGTATGTGTGTGTATGTGTGTATGTATCTGTGTGTATGTATGTGTGTGTGTGTATGTATGTGTGTGTGTGTGTGTATGTATGTGTGTGTATGTGTGTGTATGTGTGTATGTGCGTGTGTGTTAGCTTGGATAGGTTTTTCCCCCAAAAGGCTTATATATTGAACTTTTGATCCCTTCATGTAGGGCTATACAAAGCTGAGTGGATCAGGAAAGCTCAATCTGTTGATGAGTTGCAAACTCAATGTGCTAGGAGAAAGTCGGCTTAACTGAACACTTGAAGGGGTTGTGGGTTTATGGGTATGTCTTGGCTTTGTTCTTCGTCCCTTTTTCTTTTCTGGTCACCTGACAGGTTCCATGAATGAACAGATTCACAGTACTAGCTCACATCAATAAGGCCAAAGGCTATAGACTAGAACTTCAGAAACCATAAGCCAAAATCAAAGTTTTCTCTCTTTAAGTCATTTTTTTGTGGATGTTGTGGGTGTTTTATCAGCACAGTGAGCAAGTGAGCAAGTGACTAACAGCATGTCAGCTCAGTTGACAAGGAGACGAAGCCTGAGCAGCTAACAGCACAGCCTTGGATTCACAGGAGTTCTAACTATTGGTTCTACTTTGTTTTAGTGATTAGAATTTTTTTCTTTTCATTATTTTATAAAAATATCTTAATGAGACTTGGAAGAGCCTTCCTCGGTGGTTGCTATAAAGCTTTGACCCTGAAGTTACAGGGTGGTGCTTTGTCCGCTTGCTCACTAAAGTAAAATCTGAGTGAAAATGATCGCACTGCACATTTCACATAAGAATCCATCCAGCTTCGCCCTGAGTGCCTTAGATTCAGCCAAGTAAGCTTATTGGAAGGAAGTGAAAGTGACAAAGTAGTTATTTGATGACATCAAGTGACAGACAATTTTAAAATAATAAAACTTCTTTATGACCTATAAATGCATCTTCAACAATCATAAATGTTTGCTTGGCAGTGACTGGCAGCACTGAAGGCTTTCCAGCACCATAATGGCTGCAATTGTCTCTTTCCTGGCGACTGCCAGGTCTCATTGGACTTGGCTCCATGCCTGGTGAGTAAGGGCCCCTTACTTAATTGTTAGATGAATGTGTAGCTTCCAGGATAAAAATACAAGACAATGGTAGAGTGATTAATAGGATGAAGGATGTGGCAAGGAGGCGGACAAGTCTTGACCAACAAAGTTATGAAAGTGTAAAATCAGTGTACAATATCTGCAGGATATCTGAGACTTGGGAACCAAGTTAGATGGAAGAGTAGTGGAGAGAGATTGCAAGGGTCCACTCTAAGGAGCTAACCCAGGGAAAGAATACTAAGCAAACACAAGGTCTCAGGATGAGCATGGGCTAACTTTCAATTCCCCAAAAAACTATCTTGGTAAGGGATAAAAGTTTGGGCCTTCTTCCTCTACAGAGATTACCAAAGTTAGCTCACTCTAATACGGGTAATGAAAAATAGGGTAAAGGGATTCTTACCATAAACTTGGAACTGGAGACTGGAAAAAAAAATAATGAAAGGAGACATTTGGGACACCTTATAAGGGAACAAATGAAATCCTGGAAGATTTTAGAAATAAACCTGGAAAAAAGGAAAACTCTACAGGAAGAGCAGTGAAGAGATGACAAGGTTGTCCAGCATTGTAGATGCTGCGAGCATGGGATACGTAGAGAAGCCCAGAATATGATTCAGAGAAAATTCTACAGGAGACTCTAATGCTAGGAACAATTTCTTTGACAGCATCCAAGGCACAAAACTATGGAGAAACCTACTTGGCAGCTGTGCTGTGAAGGGGTTCTGGAGACCGGAAGGAGGCAGGCAGGATAAATAAACTCATTGCTGAGCAGCTTTCCGAGGAAGACTTTAACGGACTCACCAATCCCAAATTATCTTTTAACAAAGACAGATCAGACGTGCCAGACCACATGCCTGCAAGTGCTAGGAGCGTTCTCCATGTAATTGAAAAACCAGATGAAGATAAATAACTTGGCTGGCTACCATCTATCCTGCATTTTGATTTTCATGAGAAATGCTTTTGCTCCACCTGTCCTTAAATTTACTGCCTAGAATGGCATCTGTTTGCTGCAAGTAGCTCCCGCTGCACAGGTTCAGTACAAACCAAGTTAGCCGTCTGTGAGAAGACCATGGACCCACTGACCAACTACTTCTGTAGTGTGACTGGGGCTCTGCTTCCCCCAGTGTATGCATCTTTCTATCCCTACCTTCTACAATCCTAGCTGCAGACCATGTGCTCATGTGCACTGCCTCTGGACTTTTGAACTTTACAATATTTCTTATGCTCTTCTATACAGGTCTATGTACTTGAGTCCTATTGCATGTCAGGCTTATGACATTGTTTCTCTAGATGCTAGTGTTTAGTGGCAATTCTGATTTTTTTTTTTTTGCTGCTACCATCACCTCCTTCTTCTTATTCTCTTCTGTCTCCTCCTCCTCTTCCTCCTAACTCCTCTTCTCCCTCTTCCTCTTCCTGCTTCTCATTCTCTTCCTACTCCATTTCCTTCTCCTCCCCTCCTTTCTTTTTTTCTTCCCCAATCCTTCCTTGTCCTGTGTTCCCAGCATCTCTCAGATCCCTCAGGCCCTTTTCTGTTAATGACTTATCAAGAGACGTTTAAAGGAACTCAGGAGTGAAATTGTGGAGTCACTGGCATAAATACGCAAGCTGCCATAAACAAGCCACTAAGCTGTGTGATTGTCAAAGCAACTCCCAACAATAACTGAAAAGAGCCCCTTGGGGACCCAGGAGTTACAGACCAGCGAGCTCCATTCTTTGTGGGTTCAGCGGGTGGAGTTTGTGACGAAAGATTGTTCCACTGATCACTAATCTCATGCTGCTGAGGCTTTCCCGAAGAGGATTCAGAGTGGCAGAGTGTGTTGAACAGGTGCACCCTGGGAGTTGAGGGGCAGGCTATGAAGACTGTTGCAACAATAGATTTACATTTACGTTTTCTCTGCCAGTTCCGGTGACCCTTAAAGCCTACCCCATAAAGATTATGCTTCAGATTTATAACTAACGTATTTATGTTTTGGATTCTTGTTTCCGAGTCAAAGATGCAGTGTGACATATTCCTACAATCAATTCCAGGTAGAGGAAAGAGGTGGGGAATTGGACAGCCTGGAATCGACGTCAGTGAGACCCAGCAGAAGAGGAGTCAGGTCTCTCCCAGCTTCAGTTGAGCAGGGGTTCTGGATGATCATCTCTTCCCAGCAAAAGACAGTTGGTGTTGGATGGCTGCGTCAAGAAACAGGAAGGTCTGTCGTGGGTGGAAGCAGGACCCACAGCATAGCTGCTGGTTGCTCCCTAGGCATTCATTCCCCACCCTGCTTTCCTGCACACACACCCAGGGCAAAGCCAGCGAGGACACCTTATCTCATTTCTACTTTTCCTTTTCTTGTTTATATCTAATATTTTCATTTTAAAAGTTATTTTTATTAGCATACCAATAATTAGGCTTCCTATGGCAGTTTTCAAATAAAAAGTCAGAAAGGTCGAATTTATAAATGGTAATAAAAGTATTGAGAAGAGATGAGAATTAGAGATTGAGAAGAGAGAGAAAAACTTTGTTTTGCTTCAAATACAGTGGAACTGGCATCTCAGGAAGATGTAGTACATCCAGCCTACAAATGCATGCTTTGTCTAAACCACTGAAATATACACAGTATATACTGATTACATACTTGTGGCTGCATGTGTATCTCTGGAGAACTGTGGGCCACAATGTTTAAACAAATACTCAAAGAAGTAAAAAAGAAAAAAAATGTCTTATTTTAAAGCCAGACAAATCATTTGCACTTTGTTCTCTCTCTCTCTCTCTCTCTCTCTCTCTCTCTCTCTCTCTCTCTCTCTCTCTCTCTCTCTCTCACTCACACACACACACACACACACACACACACACACTTTTTATGATGGTTCCTATTTTTATAGTTGTTCCCCCATTTATTCCTAGTGAGTTGACATAGAATAAGAAATGAAAATGTCAAACTAAAATAAAGAGCACAAAACAGTGTCTCTAAGTCTTTGACAAGATTAATTCCCCCCAAAACTGTGTGTATACAGTTCTTAATGGAGTAACAATGCTGCTCATTCAGTGAAGACCATCTGTCACTAAACTTCTGAGGAACTGTGCTTAGAAGTTGATCAGACTAATGTCATATAGTGAAAACTTTGATCTTGTTAAACAAATCTCAGACCAAGATGAGAGCTCCCTAGTCTTACTGTCTGGATTGTAACAATAGGTCCAAGAATCTTGCAATTGTTGTAAACATCAAACACAATAGAGGGCCCAGGGTGAGGGGAGAAATAGAAACAGTGGAAGTATTTTTTTAGCCTGTGTGAAGTATGTTGACTGATCTAAGCTGATATTTTACTAAACTTAATTTATTAAGGCCAACAATTTATTTTAAAAAGTTCATATGAATCTCTTCATAGGTTTCAAAATGCCAAACATGGTAGGATCCCCTGAGGTAGAAAAAGATTGAGGTATATCTGACTCATGTGGGCATTAATTTTCTCTGTCTACTTGGGTTCACTGTAGGAAGCAGTTGCTTGCCAAAACAGTCTGTTTGTCACTGTGAATGTATCCTGTAGATAGTATTAACATTTGTAATCAGTTGACTTTACGATACATCACCCTAACATTAATAATGTGAGTGGGTCTCATCCCATTGGGTAAGGCCGTAAGAGCCAAAACATTCTACTCAGAAGAAGGAATTTTGCTTCAGAACTTGCACAGAAACATTGCCAGAATTTTCAATGTTTCCAGACCTACCTTCAAAATTTGAACTTTCATTGCCAAATGCCTTTAAAAAAAGAGATATCTATATCCTATTGGTTTCATGCCATATGTATTTATTGTGTAAAATTCTGGTATATAGATTTGAAATCAGAAAACATTAAACAAAATAAAATCACCAATGAATTTACATATACTGTATAGTGGAAATATCTCAACCTATTCAAATTCTATCATGTTTTCCTATGGACATGAATTTCACCAGGACACCTAAGGCAAGGGGAGGAATTGATATAATGTATACATTTTTTAACCTGGGGGAGGTGTGATGATGAAGTTTGAATTTCAGCATGCCCATAGTTGAACCAATGAAAGGAGCCAAGGGAACTACACCATAGCAATTTGAGTGGCTTCCTTCCATCATCCTATTTTTCCTCTCTTGCCAGATGATCATGACAATGCCACATGAAATTCCCAGAACAATTACATTCATTACTCACCCTATAAGGGGTGATTAGGGATCGACTTTTAATGATCATTTTAAAGGCTGCCTCATGGCAAGTTATATTTTATTTTGTCCCTCAGATCTCCAGCCACACTGATTACATCTAGCCTCTTATGAAATTTGCTCTTACCAGAAACTTTTGGCAGGTTTTCACCCCTAGAGTGCTTTTTCTAGCCCCTTTAACTGTAGAGATGCCTACTTAACACTGAGACGCTTCAGGGTCACTTCATTAGGGAGAATTTCCTGACCTTCACAAGGTCAAACTCCATCATTAATATGCACTCACAATGTGATATAGTATCCATTTGTAGCTATCATGACAATTCAAAAATTTCAGGTTACGCTTATATTATAAATGCTGCCCTGATGTCCATATCCTTCAACTAGATCATAGACTATCAAGAGCATGATTGCTTTATTTTCTATTCACAGCATGTGACAGGTAGCCACTCAATACAGCACTGATGAAAAGTAGATTTATAATCATAACTTAGAGTGAGGGAAACCAGGGTTGTGAAGGTTACGTCTTAACATCCTAAGTTTAGCAAAATACACCCTGCTGTGTTGAGAAGAACATATGCTTCTGATTCCATTCTAGGCAGGAAGTCACGCATTTAAGTGTCAAACAGACAGGATGCCCCAACTGTGGGTCAGCTTCAGTTGCCTTTCCCCGGGAGAAGGGAACTTGGCTTCATCTGATGCTCAGTGGAACAGATTCATATATTTGTTATGAAGTTTTGCTTGGCAATCAGTGGGGAAAAGAAGAAGGAACTTCAATCAATTAGAAAGTTGCTGATTCACAAACTGTAAGAGTTTAATGGAGAATTTGGCCAGTACATGAGATGTTACTAAGTGCGTGACAATGTCATGCTGGGTGGATTAGCTGACTGAGTTCCACTGAGAATTCAGAAGGGAAAAAGGATTTGTCAGGCAGGGAAAAATAAGAAGGTGAGAGCTTTTCTTGCCCTTCAATTATTTTTCATAAATAGATAATAGAAAATATGTATGGGTTCTATAGAAAATCAGACAAAGGCCTCATAAATCTTATATGTGTTAGCATAATTAATAATATAACATCAAATTATAAAAGGCCAATGAAGGTCACTTGGTTCAATGGTCTGTCTTCCCTTAAGAAGGAGGTTACTAATAAGCTAATTCAGTGATATTATGACTGGTTTTGAGATTAGGAAGCTCAGTGTTACTTAAAGAATTGGTTTCAACTCTGATCTTTCAAAATTGTTCCTCTTTGCCAACCTAAATCTCCACCTCTGCAGAAGGACATGGAGAAAGGACGCTTGTGCACTTAGCATGTCCACTCCTTCATTGGCATTAGAACCTACTTCTTTGGGTTTCTAGTGCATTCAGAAGACCAGCTTAACATTCATCTTCATGGAATGAGCAACTTCTGGGTACTTGGGGTTTCTGTTCATAGCCAGACATTGTTGGACTAGCTGGACTGCAGCCTGTGAGTAATTCTAATAAATTATATATATATATATATATATATATATATATATATATATATATATATATATATAACATATATATATACATATATACACATATACATACATATACACACATATATATACATATATTCTATATCTATCTATCTATCTATCTATCTATCTATCTATCTATCTATCTATCTATCTATCTATTCTATAATTCTGTTACTCTAGAGAACCCCTAGCAATACAACTTAGCCATGTAAAGACTGCTCATCTAAAAATTGCAGTTGTGATATATTCCCTTGTTTTGTAGTCATCCTTTAAGCCTTCATTAAAATGAATTCCCAAGATCCTGTCGCCCATATGATTTGCTGTTACACTATTTTTCTGGGTCGACGGAAGTGAGTCTTTTAGTTCTTTTTTTCAAAATTTGCAATTTTAAACATTAGAAAAATACCTAAGTATTAGTCCTTAAAGGACAAACTATAAAATGAAAATGAACTATATTAAAAGTTACAGTTTAAAATAACTTTAGGACAAAAAAATTTCAGGCCGATATTGCCTTAAAACGTAACCAAAAGAGTCTTGTAGAGAGATATAAGTTGCCCATCAACATAGGGAAAAAAAGACAGTGCGAAGGCCCTGAAGAAAAGCTTTGCTACTTTCTTTTAAAGGAGATTCCTTCAAGGCTAGGGAAAATGATCAACCTGCCCTTCCACAGGCAAGAGTCAATGTCCCTCCTTTCCAGACTGGTGTTCTCTGGAATGTACACTTTCTTGGCTGTTTCAGTGAGATCCTTTGGAGGGACCATCCCTTGATAAACTTTGGCCTGCTCTGTTCCTGGCTACAGACTTCACTTCGCACTTTCAGGATCATGGTGGTCACTGACCAGACAGTGATAAACATCCGATGCAATATCTTTGGTCCTGAACTCCCGTTTTCTTGTTGGTTGAAAAAGAGAGTTCAGTGTTCTATTCGTAATTCACCTCTACTCCAAATATGACGTCACGGTCAAACTTTAGTGTTGTGATGATTTCCTGACAGTTGTAGAGTTGATATCTCCATCCAGCTCTTGTTTCGAGCTGTGGGAACATACACAGCTGCTGAGCACTCTGAGGTCTATGCTTTACCTCTCCAGCCTTCTTGGCAGAACTCAAGACAGCAGTGATGCTTACAAACATGGGCCTGGCTTTGGGCTGCTATTGCCACAGGCCCAGTTTCTAATACACTGCCAGTACAGGGCCTAAGTGCTGAGGCCAGTCCACAGCTGGAGACACAATGGAATTTTCTGGGCTGGTAGCAGCTAATAGCCTTCATGGCTTATGTCCTGTTACTTCCTTCAGTTATTCATTTACACATATAAAATCTCATCCATAGCAGCTCATTTTTCAAGATACTGTATCTCTAAATCTTCATTTAGGTTTATATAATTTGTCAAATACTCAGGATTGTTCCTGTAAAAATTAGTAAGTATGGCATATGTACCTTGATCCAATTGTGATAAAGTGCTGATTGGAACAGAAAATAATGGTGTGAGACCACATTCTCCTTTCAGGTGTGCCGTTATAACTTAGCTACATTCTTTGAGTAATTTTGCCTGTAGCTGGGACCCTCTTTAACTGTACCATCATCCAGCTCATGTGTCCCCATGATTTATCCAACAATGGCAAAAATTAATTTTACCAAACTCTTCAGATTGAATTAAAAACTATTTTTAAAATTCAATTTTGAATGAGATACCTCTTATGAGTTGTTGATCAGGGAGGTTGCAGGAATTACTGAAATTTGCAGATTTATTTCTATTGTTCTTAATTGCCTGTCACAACTAGATTGCAAGATTTTTTTTTAAATGAAAACACTAAATAAAATGGCTCTAGGATGTCAAGAAATCAAGTTGGAACTGAATGGGACATGTCCTTTGTGTTGGGTTGCTTTCATAATGCTGGGAGGTGCTATTGAGGATGCTGAAGTTAGGAAGCCACCAATAGTCTTATCTAGCTTTGGACCTTGTGTGCAACCAGTCCTTTTTTTGCTTTGCCTAACCTACAGGAAGAAATTTATGCCTTGAATTATAAAACCAGTTAAAAGCTCATGAATGTGTCTGTGATAGGCTGTAGCAGAAAAATCTGTTACTGTTGTTATTTGTGGTTTTTGTTTTTGTTTTTTTACATGTTTTCAAATTTCCTCAAAATATTTACGTTTACAACCACAGATTAGTGCTGCTCTCAGTCTTCTATAACATAAGCTTCTTTTTGTAATGAGCTGTATTTATTAGGAGGCTTGTAACTGGCCAAAGTGCTGATTATAAGTAACTATTGATGCATGCTGGAGCAACTTCTGGGTATATTCCAAGGAGTGGAATAGCTGGGTCTTGAGGAAGCCCTATTCCCAGTTTTCTGATAGCATCAGATAGATTTCCAAAGTGGCTGTATTAGTTTGTATTCCCAACAGCAATGAAGGAGTGTTCCTCTCTCTCTGCATCCTCGCCAGCATGTGGTGTCATTTGAATATTTGATCTTAGAAATTCTGATGGATGTAAGATGGAATCTAAGAGTTGTTTTGATTTGCATTTCCCTGATGACTAAGGAGGTTGAGCATTTCTTTAAGAACATTTGCTCAATCATGTTCATAGCTGCCTTATCATAATAGCAAGAACCTGGAAACAGCATAAGTGTCCCTAAGTAGAAGAATGGATAAAGAAACTGTGGTACATTTACACTATGGAATACTACTCAGCTATTAAAAACAAGGAATTCCCAAAATTTGTGGACAAATGGATTGAACTAGAAATGATCATAATGAGTGAGTTAACCCAGAAGCAGAAAGCCTCAAATGGTATATACTCACTTATATCTGCATACTAGCCCAAGAGATATGTCCCATGAAAGTCTTCACTTACCAGGAAACTGGGACAGAGGGGAGGACATCCTACTGGGACTCTAGATAAGAGAAGCATGGGAGAATGGGGAAATAGAAAGATCCTGAGGGTCCTAGACACCTACAAGAAGAACATTATGATAGACAGATCTGGGCCCAGGGGTCCCGCTCAAACTATGGCACCAGCCAAGAACAATATGTGCAGTAAACTTCGAACCCCTACCCAGATCTAGCCAATGGACAGGACATTCTCCACACGAGTGGAGAGTGGGGTATGACTTTCACACAAACTCTGGTGCCCCATATTTGACCACTTCCCCTGGATGGGGAGACCTGGTGGCACTCAGAGGAAGGATAGCAGGCTACCAAGAAGAGACTTGATACCCTATGAGCATATACAGGGGGAGGAAATCCCCCTCAGTCACAGTCATAGGGGAGGGGAGTAAGGGGAAAATGGGAAGGAGGGAGCAATGGGAGGATAAAAAAGATGGGATAACAATTGAGATGTAATATGAATAAATCAATAAAAATATTTTTAAAAAAGTAACTGTTGAGTGGTTAGGCATAAAGGGGGCATGGGTATTACTGTTCCAAAGCTCAGGGACTGTCACGGAAGAGAGGGCAGAAAGAATGTAAGAGATAACATGTTAAGAGGAGTTATGTGAAATCTTGTCTTTTAGATGTGACACAGACATTGTGAACTCACAGTACCTTAGGCTACCTGCACAATAAATAAACAAAATTGGGCCTTTTAGCATTAAATAATGGGTTAGGGACCCGCCCCCACCTTTTCTTGAGCTTTTAGCGGTTCATGGTTGCTGATGAATTGGAAGCAATTTCTATCAGTGGTGTAGCTCTTGCAAATTACCCATGTTTCAATATGCACCTCCCCCCCCTCCGCTCCAGTGCTCATGCAAGCTACCTTAATTAAACTTGGTCACAAAGGAAAAGATATGAAAGTAAGAGGGGGGTTTGCTGGAAAGAAGAAGGCATTCAGAGAGAGTGAGGGACATATAAGAAAGGGTCATTTGTGGTGAATATGATCAACCTATCTTTTAAACTGTATGAGATTGTCAAAGAACAAATAAAAAAATTGAATAATTACTTTGAAGGACAGATACTCTAGTTTAAACTGGTTTTAACTGGAACTTGTAAGTCTGGGCTCTCCCAGCCTTAGAACAGGATTCCTTTAAATGATGGTCTTCAATTACAGAGGATATGTATGCAAATGTTGTTGCCCATGAAGAGCAGTGAGAACTCTTTCAGCTGCCAGAACTAACCTACTCTCTGTCTGTCTGTCTGTCTGTCTGTCTGTCTGTCTGTCTGTCTCTGTCTCCTTCTCTGTCTCCCTCTCTGTCTCTCTCTGTCTCTCTGTCTCTCTCTGTCTCTCTGTCTGTCTGTCTCTCTTTGTCTGTCTCTGTCTCTCTCATTCTTTCTCTGTGTATTGTGATCCTTCTGAATTAATCACTGTAGCTTGAGGTATGTGACAATCTCCTTTGTGACAAAGTCAACATAAAGTAATTTAATCCTGACACAGAGGGACAGAGGATTTATCACTTTATTTGATAACAGTACTCTTTCAAGTATGTTTTTCTTTAAATTAAGCCAACTTGCTTTAAAACGATGGGCAAAAAGAATTGTATCACCCCACCTTTGCTTTCTCATTAATCTTTCAAAACATTTTACTATAGGACTTCAAACATATACAAAGTACCTTAAATCATTTGAGGAACCCTGTGAGCCATAAAGTAATAGAGAAGTTATCAGTTAAAGTCAGTCTAGCTCCATTCCCACCCACATACTCCGGAATATTAATTTGGAGCTAATTTCAGGCATCCTAGAACTAACATGCTCATTTGTAAATGTAGGAGTATGTCTCTAAAATCTTTTTAAAATGGTGACTTAAGTTATAATGGCAAACATATTAAGAATATTTCATTATCATCAAATATCAGTTAATAATCAAAATTTTAATTCTCTTAAAAGTGTTCTATTTTGTTTTTGAAATTTGTTTTACTATCGTAATTTTAAGAATTATTTATTTTATTATCTTGGATGTTTTTCTTACATATATATACCCATGTACCATTTGCCTCGCTTGTGCCCACATGACTAGAATAGTGTACTGAATCCTTTGGGATTGGTATAAGCAGCCATAGGCATGCTGGGAATGAATCCACATCCTCTAGAAAGAGCAACAAGTACTCATAGTCATTGAGCCATCTCTCCTGCCGCCAACAACACACTTTTCTCAGATACAAATAAGATTGAAATTTTGCAACTGGGTGGTGACTTCAGTTTTGTTTTTAAATCTCTTCTTCCCCATCTACCCCAACATTTCAGTTTTACTCCCCTCTTTCCCACATATTAAAAAAATTATTTATGTGCATCTGATTTATTTTGCAACTTAGCTCCGCATACTCTGGGCTTTGCAGTTTGCTTCCCCTTGGAGGCATGTAAAGGTTCTTTCTTCCCACAAATTGTCAGTTTGACCTAAGGGCTTCATCACATTGAGAATCAATGTTCCCCAGCATGACTATTTCACAAGTAAAGTAGCTGTCTTCTTTAGGAGGCACATGATGCCTGGCTGTTAGCTGTCATTGATATGACTGTCAGGATCAATTCTTGGTCTAGTTAGATATTTTGCTCCTGACATTCCCTTTTATAACTATTAGCTACAGTGTTTCCATATGAAGAAACATCCCCTTTGTCTTGATTTGTTTATTATACAGATTAAGTGAAGGAGAAAGGCACATGTAATTGCTTGGTTCTTTGATTTTGTCAATTCCTTTCCATTCAAATTGAGATAACGTATATGCCCAGGAGTGGAAAAGCTGGCTCTTGAGGTAGTTCTATTTCCAATTTTCTGAGAAAGTACTAGATTGATTTCCAAAGTGGTTGTACAAGTTTGCACTCCCACCAGCAATGAAGGAGTGTTCCCCTTGCTCCACATCCTTGCCAGTGTGTGCTGTCACTTGAGTTTTTGATCTTAGCCATTCTGATGGGTGTAAGATGGAATGTCAGAGTCATTTTGATTTCCATTCCTTGGCATATACCTGAAACAGGCCCACCACACAACAAGCACATTTTCTCAACTATGTTCATAGCAGCCTTATTTCTAATAGCCAGAATCTGGAAACAAACTGGATGTCCCTCAATTGAAAAATGGAAAGAAACCATGGTACATTTACACTATGGAATACTACTCAGCTATTAAAAACAAGGAAACCTTGAAATTTGCAGGTAAATGGATGGAACTAGAAATGATCATTCTGATAGAGATAACCTAGACCCAGAAAGATACACATGCTATATACTCAGTTATAACTGGATATTAGCCCAACATGGATGTTCTCTGAGAGTCTTCACTCAGCGGATGATTGGGACAGGTGATAGAGTGGTATGGAAAAAAGGGGAGATATAAGGACCCACAAGGTGCAGGAACTCCACCAGAAGACCATCAAGATGGCAGATCTGGACCCAGGGAGGCCTACACAAACTGTTGTACCAACGAAGGACAATGCATGTAGTTAACCTTGACCCCCTATTCAGATCTAGCCAATAGACATCTATCTCATTCTCCATGGTTGTGGGGAGAGCAGCGACTGCCTCTGACATGAACTCTGGCGTCCCCTATTTGACTACTGTGACTTGGTGGCACACAGAGGGAGAGTGAGCAGGCTATCTGGATGAGACCTGATAGGCTGTGGTAATATGGTGGGGAAGGAGGTCCCCTTCTGTCACAGGTCTAGGGGAGGGGAATAGGGTGAAAGAGGGAGGGAGGGTGGAACAGGAAGATACAAGTGAAGGGATAACAATCAGGATGTAATCTGAGTAAATTATTTAAAAAATAAAAACTAAAAAACAAAACAAAACAAAACAAATCCAGACAAGGAATGATAAGCATAGTAATCAATTGGGTGTTTGAAGTTTCTTTTAAAATTATTATTATTTAAGTTAATGCCTAAAATATATTTGACACATTTTTATCCATGGAAGATTGGAGTCCGTTCTTGGTAAAATTCTCCATTTTTGATAGTGGAAACTTCAAATTCCTCTGATTTCCACTGAATAATCTTTGATAGTTTTCTTTCATACACAAAAATATTGTAGGTGCACACAGAACTGAAGCAGTCATTTCTTTCAATGTGACATAGTGTGCACCATAGAGAGACTGCGGTCTGTGCAACAAGATGCTCGCTGAAAGTGCTCAGCCTATTGTTTCTAAGACTTTCAGTGAGGAAACTCGGGCCATATTTAGGAGACAAATTACATCATAAACTTAGTAAGTTATTTGCATGAGCTACAAAATGAGGAAACAGGAGCCTTTACCTGTGTTGGCACATGTGCGTGCACATGCGTGTGTGTGTGTGTGTGTGTGTGTGTGCGCGCGCGCGCGCGCACATGTGGATGTGTGATTATGTAAGCACATATGTGGATGTGTGTCCATATGGATGCACACTCATATGAGTGCATGTGAGTGGGGGGGCAGGACAGAAGTTACAGTAGGTTTTTTGTTTGTTTGTTTGTTTTTGTTTAAAAGCATCCCCATTATTTGCTAAGACACAGTGTCCTACTGGTCGGGAGCTTGTTGAGCAGGCCAATGAGTGCTGGGGTTAGAGATGCTCTTATTTTTGCTTCTCCTGTGCTGGGGTTGCAGGTGTGCACGGCTAACCTGCCTTTTTACACGGGTGGTGGGAATTCAACTCAGGCCCTCACGCTTGTGTGACAAGCACTTTACCAACTGAGCCACCTCCTCAGCCTTGGTATTTCCTTGCTTTATATAGCTTCTATCCGTTTCTCTTTTTATGCCGTGGTAGGAATCTCAGTTTTTATTGCATTGAGGGGTGAAGCAGTTCTCAGTTTCAATGCTGCTATGAATTGTGACTTGCAGAAATAGTTTTAGATTCTGACTATAACTGTTTTTTTAAAATTTCTTTTTGAGGTATATGTGATTTTCTTTGTCTTACAATTTCTTGAATTAATTATCCAACTGAATTTATATTTAGGTTCACTTAGTCCAGCTCCTCTTTATTAATTGATAACTCCAATACTGTTAATCTTGTTTGGAGATAGCATTAGAATTAATTCAACTCCGACCTTTGAAAGACATATTTAAAGAAGACAGTCATCTCTCCTCTCTCGTCCCACTGCTGCTTTGTCACAATCCTGCAGAAGGTTATGCCTCCCATTTCTGTTATTCTGTTTTCCTTCATGAGTATTTTTTTTTCTGTGTGATCCTGAAGGTTATATTTGATACTAATATTTGCTTTATACTAAAACATTTTTAGAGCACTGGAAGTTCCTTTATCCCCATGTTGTTATCTTCTTTTAGTTCCCACCTATTAGCAATATTGGAGTGAACTACTGAGCATGTCTTCCCATTCACTTTCTACCCAGCATCGGAGCTGAAGTAATATTCTTTCATCCTAGATAAAAGCTACAAGGCGATCAATAAGGCTATCCCACTTTCATATTTTCTTCCTTTTATCTTTTCTTTTTTGATTGTTACATTTTACCTACATTATCAGAACACTCTGCTGTTACATGCTGTTTCTCTTGCAAGCATCATGTTGCCTTAATTCTGCAATTAAGTAAAAAGTTTATACCCATCAACTGTTCTTCACCTTCTCAGAGGTTTGCCTGCCCCATGCTACCAATTTAAAATGCTATCTAAACTCTTGTTACATGTTTGCTGTCTTTAAGTATCTTAAATATATCCCTACATTATCAGCTATTGTAGAGCCTGACCATCAAAATTTGCTGAAAATCTGGTTTCAGGTCTTGTAAATACCCTGATATTTCTCTCCTAGATGCCTAGAAATGTTTTTCATGTAATCTTATGTCGATTAGACCAAATCTGGATGCTCATTGGGACTTTCTTTCCCCCTTGTCTTGTCTCGTTTTCTCTTCTCTTTTGTATGTCTTCAGGAGCCCTGTAGAGGAATTTTAATCCAGCAGCATCACTACTCTGATCACATCCCAAGAGTTTCTAGGTCTGTGTTATCCAGTTGCAGACATGCCACATACCTTTAATCCTACTGGCTGGAATATGTTTTAGAAAGCAGAGGACATCTGATAGAAAGTCTAAGAGAGGACATTTGGTTGGGATCATCTCCAGAGGAAACACCAGTTTTTCAAGTTCATATGGCTATCCAGAGAGACTCTGAAGACTCCAGAGCCATGGGAACCTTGAGCCCAGAGCAAGGAACAATGCAGGAGCTTCCAATACAGCAATTCACGGTAAGATATCCGAAAAGACAATTTTGATTATGTAGACAAACTTTTCCTGCATTAAGAAAAGGGAAACTCTATTTCAGAGGCCTTAAGACTAAGGGTAGGACTTCGGTTTATAGAAACGTTACTTGAAAAAGCCATAGCAGTACTTATTGCAACTGTGACCACTGGAGTAAATCCCTCCCTACTATTAATTGCCATCTTTACACATTTCCTCTCAAAAAAGGTTGTAAAAGTAGCTATACAACAAGAAAAATTAGCTTTATAATACAAAGGCTTGATAGACAAGAGACAAAGGAACAGTAAGTGCTAATTTGTGAATCACGGTACCTAATGAAATTAAGCATCGGGATAGACACCCCATTGAACCTAGGGTACTACTTCTTAGTGAAATTGAGGAAAGATGACCACCCTTACTAGCTTTACCAGTTACCTGGGAACAAATGCCAGAAAATAGTGAAAATTTTTAAAATGAACAAGTAGTCAGGGATCTTGTTAAAATACAAGATCTTAAACAACTTAGAGAAGCAGTAATAACTTATTAAATGCACTCACCCTATGTGAGATAGACGTTAAATACCTGGCTAGCCCAAAATGGGATTATCTCCCAAGAGTGGAAGATTTAGCAGTAGCTGTACTGAAAACTGGTTCTCAATTACAATGGCAGACATGGTGGCAAGTAGAAGCTGAAATTATAGAAAATTGTAATAGATGAAAAGGTGTTAATATTGAGAAAAACCAAGGCTACTTAAGAATAGTGCAAAGAGAGAGAGAGAGAGAGAGAGAGAGAGAGAGAGAGAGAGAGAGAGTTGAGTCTAGTCAGAGAGTTGAGAGTCAGTTGAGAGGGAGTGCAGTGAAGTTGAGTTTATGGCATTCAGTTCATAGTTTTCAGAGGCAGCTATTACAAGGACAGTTTTTCAGAGACAAGTTGCAGAAAGAACAAGTTAGACGCAAGTGAAGACAGAATGAGCCAAAGAATGAGAAGGAGACAGAAAACTAGAACAGAGTACTAGAATTGGTTTGAGGACAAGCAGAGCAATTCAGTGAGAAGCTGAGAGAAGCCAGTTTGAATCGTCAGCTTGAAGAGGAGTTTAGGATTCTAGGACCCTCTGGATCCTTCTACTTTGCTATTCTCCCATGCTTCTCTCATCTAGAGTCCCAGTAGGATGTCCTCCCCTCTGTCCCAGTTTCCTGGTAAGTGAAGGCTTTCATGGGATATGCCCCTTGGGCTAGTATGCAAATATAAGTGAGTATATACCATTTGAGTCTTTCTGCTTCTGGGTTAACTCACCCATTATGATCATTTCTAGCTCAATCCATTGAACATTATAATAGACAGATTTGGGCCCAGGGGTCCCACTCAAACTAAGGCACCAGCCAAGGACAATACAGGCAGTAAACCTTAAACCCCTACCCAGATCTAGCCAATGGACAGAACATTCTCCACAGTTGAGTGGAGAGTCAGGTAAGACTTTCACATAAACTCTGGTGCC
The DNA here is from genome assembly GCA_907169655.1 of Acomys percivali. Taxonomy (NCBI): domain Eukaryota; kingdom Metazoa; phylum Chordata; class Mammalia; order Rodentia; family Muridae; genus Acomys; species Acomys percivali. The sequence continues at coordinate 92,539,123 of OU015745.1, forward strand.
TCATACTTGACCATGTCCCCTGGAGGGGAAGACCTGGTGGCACTCAGAGGAAGGATAGCAGGTTACCAAGAAGAGACTTGATACCTATGAGCATATACAGGGGGAGGTAATCCCCCTCAGGAACAGTCATAGGGGAGAGGAATAAGGGGAAAATGGGAGGGAGGCACGAATGGGAGGATACAAGGGATGGGATAACCATTGAGATGTAACAAGAATAAATTAATAAAAACTAAAAAAAAAAAAAAAAAAAAAGAAGAAGAGGAGTTTAGGCCAGAAATGTTGAGTTGAACCAGCCAGCCAGAATTCCAAAAGAGCTACCAAGGATGAGATGATTCAGCAGCAGTAAGCCTCTGAGATGACAATTACATCTGGAAAATAAAGGATACTTTTACATATGATGTTCAGGGTGGTTGGAAGAAAAACTCAACATAATCAGAGAAGGAGAGACCCGGCAATGTTACAGAGAGCAGAAGACATCTGAAAGAAATGTTGCAAAGGACAGGAGACAGCCCCACATGCCAAACTTTTCTAAACACATTCTAGTAGATTTACTAATCTTTGGCTCAGATTTGGGAACTTCAGTAGATTTTTTATGCATGTGGTATTCATAGCTGAATTGTCAACATAGTATGTAGTTTTGTGAATATATCAGTTCATGCATCATCTCATTTATTCTGTGTCTTTATGTGTATCTTAATGTGTGTTGGGATAGATCTGTGTATGTGTATGCTCATACCGTGAGTATTGTTTCTTGTAAACTGCTCTCCTTTTTTTTTCTTTTTTTCTTCTTTTGATAAGATCTGTCACTGGCCTGGAATTCGACAAGTTAACTAGGCTGGCAGAAGAATGAGCTCCAGGGATCTGTCTGCTTCTGGCTTCCCAGAGGACAGATTACAAATAGATTCTTTAAAGCCAGAAATACCGAAGAAAGTGATTGAGAACAGATCCATAATGGAGACCTGATGGGTTGAGCCTAGGGGAAACCTACTGTTAGTATTCCACTAAATGAGCATAATTATACACGACTCACAATGACAAACTGCTATACCCACAGATTAGTGAATTTGGTTACTCTCATCAGAGAAGCCACTTCTTGCAGTACATGACAATTAACACAGATATTCTCAACTGGACAATGTTAAGGGAGTGAGAGATTTTAGAAGACTCAGCCATAAATGGGCTAAATTTATCAAAGCCCTCCCCTCCATGTTAGGGGATCTATGCAGTACAGGAGGCAAGGAATTGTAAGAGCCAACGGTGGTAAATGACTCCAAGAAGACAATGTCTTCCAAGGGACATATGATATTGCAACTGTAACATATACAAGACCTACACAAATTTAAATTAGACAAAGACCCAGCACTGAGAATGGGAAGTGGAAACAAATTCTCACGTTAATCAAGAAGCTATTTGCATTTGACACCTTCAGGGAAGGAGAATATCAGTTTTGTCCAATAAAATGACACTGGATATATTCACCGCACACCACACACCACACACCACACAGGGTAGGCTCCATACCCAGGAGTAGCTGTCCAACAAATGAATCTATGATTTTTGTGTGAACATTTTTTTTGTCTTGTTTTGTTTTGGTACTTTTGTCATATTGATTTTGCTTGGTTTTCTTTTTCTTTTTCTTTTTCTTTTTTTTCTTTTTTTTTTGATAGAGAAGAGAGGGAGGAGATAGATTGAGAGAGAGAGAGAGAGAGAGAGAGAGAGAGAGAGAGAGAGAGAGCTTAAACCTGAAATCAGGCCCCAACCCCAGTGATACACTTCCTTCAACAAATCTACATTTTGTAATCCTTTAAAATATTTCTACTTCCTGATGACTAAGCAATCAAATACAAATGGCCTTTGGGGGTCATTTTTATTCAACTACCATATTGCTTGGAATATATTGTATGAAAAACAAACAAAAGCCCAATGGAGGTATTATAGAGGTATTCTTTACTCAGGGCAACGTGTCAGCCCTTCAATCTCTGTTGTTCTTCTCATAGTGATCTGGATATCTGGTTGGAGATGGGGTTTCTCCCTGTTGCACCCTCCCTCTTTTCCCTCAGAAATGGTTGTGAGCATTGTAGCTACAATCAGTTTTTCATTGTCTGCCTGTATGTTGACATCTTAGGGACACTGCAGCCATAGTTATGGGAATATCTTTTCCATGAGCTTTGGGATTGCTATCCTTCCTGTATACATTCTAATGAAGGACTTTGGGCAAATAATAAATCAGCGTTTGCTTCATCATTTCTAGCCCCCTCACATCCATGAGATCCACTTTTCCCAAAGCAAGGTTTGTATTTTGTGCTAACTCAATAATAAAGTGATTTGACACACTGGAAACTTGTTCATTACTATGAAACAGGACATTTATGATCCTTATTTAACACCATCAAAAATGGAGGCAACTAATAAAACATAGAGGTATATCATATTCACAGGGAGCTGGATTTGACTGAGTTGGACAGTGAAGTGACATTCTAAATTTGGAATATCCTCTGGGTATATGTAAAGCAGAGGTAAATCAAAGCCAAATGATTTACACATACAATGGTATGACACGGGAATTGCTGTAGTCTTGCCTGATCCATAACTATAATGAACTTCTGTGTAAATATTTCATCAAAATGATCTTAACTAATTCTGAGATGATTAATAATATAAGATGTGCTCAGTCTAAAGTATATTAGAAATATTCTAGGAAAAGGGAGCATAACACTAGGAATTATAAATCTGAATAATAAAATAAGAA
>OU015745.1:92541881-92559131 GCA_907169655.1 Acomys percivali
TGTGTGTGTGTGTGTGTGTGTGTGTGTGTGTGTGTCCATGGAGTCCAGAAGAGGGCATTGATTCCTCTGGAGTTAGAGCTACAGGCAGATAAAGGTGAGCCATCCAACATGGGGTCCTGAGGATAAAACTAAGGTCCTTTCAAAGATCTCTTAGTGTTGCAAACTGCTGAGAAATCTCTCCCAGCCCTTCACCACTTTGAGACAATCCTAGAAAGAACGGCTCCAGTGAAAGTTTCAAGTTTCTAGCTTCTCTGGGTTCCAGTGGCTATGGTTGCAGCCACTTTTCTTGAATTGCTGGTTTGCTGATTAAGGGGTCTGCTGGGATTCTGCCAACTATGCCAGTGGAATTGCTTCAAGGAAATGAGTGTAAAGAGGTCTACTTCTTCTATTTCCAGTAACCTCTTTTCTCTCCTATCTAGGGTAGGTGGGTTAGAAGAAAGGTATAGGCATTAAAGAATGCCCACTAAAGTAGGTTTAAGAAGTTCAAAGCCTAAACCACCCACTGAAAGTTTATTTTAATTATTATAATGTTCACATCAATATTATTTACTTGTTCTTGATTCTTATATGTATCTTTAATTTGCTCATTGGTTCTTTCAGAAATCTTACTGGTGTCTTCTAATTTCCTGTTCTACACTCACAATTGTTGTTGATATAATTTTGTCATGGTTTGATATAAATCTTAGTCAATTTCAAGCTTGCTGTCATCCTCGTTTTGGCACTTATTAATTATCTTTGTAACACAATTTGAGATGTTGTAGAAAGTAGTTACTGATGTTATGAATGATGTTGTTTTTGAAGCTGAGGATGTTTTATAGTATATTATGATATGGATTTCTATAAAGGTTCTGGCTTGCTGGTCACTTTATAGTGCTAGCAATTATGTGAAGAAGTCAGGGGGAGGTTGCCTGATTATCATCAGATGTTAGTAGAAATTCAGGCCTTCCAATTAGGCTTTGATAGTCTAGAGATGGACTCCTGGTGACTACTGGGTTGTCCTTGCTTTCCACGTGATGGCCACTGACTCGGTGCTATAGATGTCCTATAGATGGCCTATTCTGGGTGACGGTGGCCCCTTTAGTAGGCCCTCTATTATACCTTAGGCTTTTTTTATTCATTATTTCTGGTTAGGTAAGGAAGCCGTGTGGCTTGCTATGTGGCAATGGATGTGTTGTCAGTGGTTAGTAGAAATGAAAGTCAGCGCTGTCCTTGCTAGTGGATGTAGTGTGGGGAGGAGTAAACTGCACTGTTTGGAGTTACAAGGCTATCGTTGTATATTTATATTCCCTAGTTGCCTCTTCGTTAGTCATTTGGCTTGACCAGGCTCTTGCTGGAGACTGAAAAATGTTATTTCCACGCTCCTGCGTTTCTTTTGTCCTTCTCTTCCACTCACGTCTGAGACATATATATTGAAAAGATGAGGTTATCCCTCATCATGACCTCTCTCAGGTCCTACAACCCTGGGCTATTCATCTTTTTTTTTTCATTTTCTAGAATCTTATTTTGCTTTATATAATGACTAGAGTTTATCATTGTACTTCCAAGAAGAATAAGAAAAAAATGTCTACTCAATTTCTATAGAGGTCAGACAGTTATGTCTTCTAAACACCACATCTTACGTTAGTTTTGAATCTGAAACCTTTCCTTCTTTCTTCCTTTCTTTCTTTCTTTCTTTCTTTCTTTCTTTCTTTCTTTCTTTCTTTCTTTCTTCTTTCTGCCTTCTGTCTTTCGTTCGTTCCTTCCTTCCTTCTTTTCTTTTCTCTTTCATTTTTTCCTTTTTGGTTTTTTGAGATAGTATTTCTCTGTGTAGCTTTTGCTGTCATGGACTACCTTTGTCGACAGTCACTAGAACTCACAGCGATCTGCTTGCCTCTGCATCTTTGACTGCTGGGACTATAGATGTGTGTCACTGTGCCCAAGTGAACTGGAAACATTTTCGATCTTAGAAGTTCAAGTACAGTAAAAAAAAAATCTTTTTAAAACTAAAATATTAGCAGATATTATTCTTTGTTATCCATAAATACCTTAATACTTATTTCCTACAGTCAAAGACATAGATACTATTGATTGTCAGATTCAACTCAACCTTGTGATTTATTCTATAAAACTTCTCTGAATAAAACGCAAATAATTTATTTAGATGTTATTTTTCTTTATAGTAAGTCAACAGGTCTTCTCAGTCTTAGATTTCACAGCAGATACTTTTGAGGACTGCACCCCTTTTGTTTTGGGGCATGATCTTCACTATGTGTTCATCACATGCTAACTCACCACAGTACAGCTGTACATTTGGGGTAAGAATGATGAAGGGTGGTACTTTACTATTCTTCTCACATACATTTAGCTGCTCCTAACTTATAATTTTTATAATTTTATATTTGGTTATCTGATCAAATTAGTATATGGAATGATTTTTCCACCATAAATTACAAGCATTACTTTAAATTTTGCTGTGGGTTGCACTTTGAAACTATGTATATATCCTATTCTCACCAAGCTTTCATCTGTAATTTATGTCAATACAGCTTTCTGGATTATCATTATAAAATGACTATAATTGACAAAATTACTTTTTATTTAGTTGCTTAATGTACATCAAATTATTTACCTTTCAACAAGTAAGAGCTCTTCAGGCTGGGTGTGCTGGGCTTACATCAGTTTAGATGCCTGTCTTATTCTTTGGTACCAGAAACACACGCCTTCATCCACACTCTTTACCTAGTCCTGGGATCATCAGGTTTCCACAAAGATGCTTTTTTTTTTTTAAAAAATGGTAATTACAATCCAATATTTGAGCTTGTTTCAGTTTTCTGATTTGGATTGTTTAGATTAAAAACATATACATGTTTTTTCTTTTATTTTTTAAAAAGTAATTGCTTTTATTAAAAAAAAATTTTTGGTCATATTCTTAGCCATTCCCTGAGTCTTCTTTGACCCCCACCTCCATATCCATTGAACCTCATGTTTTCCTTGTGATGATTAATAAGGATTTCTCTAAAGGTAGTATTTATTATTATTTTATGTGTATGAATGTTTGCCTGAATGCATGCTTGCGTACCACATGGGTGCTGAGAAAGGGAGCCACCTCATCTGCAAGATCAGCGAGTGTGCCTCAGCACTGATCCACCGCTAGCCGCGCACAGATGATTTATACACGCATGTTTAGCTTGGTATTTACTCATGCACACTGAAACTTGCCAGCTTGCATGGGTACTGACAATTCCAACCCAAGAAACAGTGCTCATTTCCCATTCCTCCCTTTTGGTATTGGTATTTGTAACTTTCCCTTTTGACCATCCACACTTGGAATCAGTCGTGTCAATTTACATATTTAAGAACTCTCCCCCGCCACCGCCCAGAGGTTCTATTCTCTATGCTGAGCTACCTGCAGGGCTTTTCATCTTCCTTCTTCTCAGCACACTCAGGCCTCTGGCTGGGGTCCATCTAATCCCTGGAGGGGACTGCTCAAGAAAAAAAAATAGGAAAGGGCACAATAAAAGACCGACAGCACTTTAAAAGGCATGTTTCTTATCATTTTGTTAACATGCAGATTCTCTTGTTGACATTTCGTAGTTTGTACAGAATATAACTTCAGGAGGAGCTCCAGATCATTTTTGTTAGAAATAATGGACTGAGTTTTGAAGTGAGAAATCATCTTCCTATAAAAAATATCTGCCGATATAGATCAGTGCAATATTTCACACACACACACGAGCACGTGCATGCACATGCGTGCATACACACACACACACACACACACACACACACACACGAAATCATAAGGAAAGTGGCATTTTACTACCAAATGTTATCTGGGAAGCTGTTCTTCAGTTGTAGGGTTAGTGAAGAAAATCAAACTGCATGTTAAAACAATTCCCTTTGACCAAATGTAATCTATTCCAGAGATATTTTTATGACTCAGTATTTGGAAATCTGTTCATTAGTCTCCATGCTAATACATTTTATTCTTGACTTTTTTATTTTATCATTCTAAGGATTGAATTCATCACCTTATATGTACTAGTCACTGCTTTACCACTGAGCTGAGTCCACAGGCATGTTTTCATTCTTTGTTTTCAGACAAGCTCTCACTAGGTTGTACAGTCTGAGCTTGAACTCACTTTGTAGCACAGACTTGCTTCAACCCTTTGATGCTCCTCCTGTAGTCTCCTGATTACCTGGGATTATAGGTAGGTCTGGGTTATCAGCTCCAGTTTAAACTTTTAAAAAGCACATCATCTCAGGTGAGAGAAAGATACTGAATTTTTTTTGTAAGTTTGTGGTTGCTTGTCTCTTTTGCTTTTGATGACTCTGTGTGTGTGTGTGTGTGTGTGTGTGTGTGTGTGTGTGTGTGTGTTGGTGTTTGAGACATGATTTTGCTATGTAGCCTGCCCTCTTCTCTAACTCCCTGGGATTATAAGCAATGTATCATGACACTAGGTCAATAATCAGTTTTGACATAAAACAACTTTGAAGGCAGAAATGTATTTTCTCAAACTGAAATCCAGCATTATAATTTTCAGAGGAAATATTAGAAAAGTCCTACTAACTGTAGGAACGAGGCAAAGACAGCAAGCACATTTTCCCTCAAGTGTTAAGCCATGCAAATACAGAGGTGAGAAAGGCAGAACTGTAGAGAGTATACTTCTACTTTTTTTTAAATGTACAAATGAATAGCCACTAATGTCATTCTGCTATATTCATAGATCAGTGCCTTGCTCAGCCAGCACCAGAGAAGCTTCCTCCCGCTGCAGATGGGACCAAATACAGAGACCCACAGCCAGACATTATACAGAGAGTGAGAGAGCTTGGGACGTTCAGGCCTGAAAGAAGATGTTTCCATCTAATTCTTCAGGTCTCAGGGAACCTTGTGGAAGAGAAAGCAGAAAGATGGATGAAATGGGGGACACCAAGGAAACAAAGCCCTCTAATTCTATGGGACGCAGACACATATGTACTCACAGAACCTATAGCAACATGCACAGGGCATGCAGAAGCCAGCACCAGGTGGGAATCTAGAGCTAAGAGAAGTGTACACTCACCTCATCCCTAATCCAGAAGCTATCTCCAGATGATAACCACTTGTAAATGAAAGTTTAGTTTTCTTTGAGGGAGTCTTATTGGGAAATAAATAACTGCTCTTAAGGGTAGGTGACAAATGGTCAAGAAAGAGTGAATTCAGTGACACCCTGTAGGTCCTTTGCATATGCATGATGGTCTTAAATTTAGTATTTTTATGGGAGTCCTGAGTGTGTAGTGAATGGGCCTCTGTATCTATTTCTTATGCCTCCTTTGGGTGGTTTTCTTTCTCTTTATTTTGTCCTATTCTAATGTGCTAGTTTTTGTTGTATCTTATTATACTTTATTTTATCTATGACTATCCCTTAGAAGCCTGCTTGTTTTCTAATGAGAGACTGAAAGGAGGTAAACCTAGATAGGAAGGGAAGAGGAGAGGAAGTGGGAGAAGTAGATGGATATATAATCAGGATATATTATGTGAAAAAAAAACAAATCTATTATCAATAAAAGAAAAAATCCAATTATCTGTAGATGTTAGAGTTTATCTGCAAGACAATCCAAGGTAATTAAGCAAATGACAGTAAAAATAATTTAATAGGTGTTAGAATATAAAATTAGTGTACTAAAGTTATGCTAAAGAAATACTAAATACTAAAGAAATACAAATCTACTTGGAAAAATACTATTAGTTAAGATCCCCATTTATATCTGTAACAACAAAATTCAATGAAATTCTAGTAATAAATATAATGAGACATATTTATAAGAAAAATGTAAATATCACCTATTGTTTCAAGGATTATTTCAAACTTGGAATGCTTAATCTTCTTTTGGAATAGTAATATCCAGTATCATAAAAATGTCTTTGCTGTCCTTAATTAAGATGTAGGTAAAACACTGTTCTCTGTAAACATCAATGAGTCTTTTTTTTTTTTTTTACATCAATAAGTCTTAACTTAAAGCCTAGGAAAGATGACTGTGAAAGATTATGTTGAAAAATTAAGAAGTAATTATATTCAAGAAAAAACTGGAGTTACATGGGAACAAGTTTGAAGCCTCTGTAATTGTGATAGAATGTTACTGTTTTTCGAACAGATACACCAGCGGAAAAGGAATGAGATTTCACAAATGGTTTCAAATCTTATATTTTGTCTGTGAGCCTAACCTTTAACAACTGACCATTTCTCTATCTCAAGATCCAAATCTTATAAAAGTTTAGTCTAAGTTAGAGATGAAATGCATTTAATAGTAGAGAAAACATCTTATTTAATAAACGATAACTTGATATTCTTACAGAAAAAAAAGATTTCCCCATGTATCAAGAAATTTTAGTTAGACCAACCATTAAATATATATATCATGAAAGCTATAGAAGGAAGCATAAGAAACTAAACGTTTATGATTGTAATGGAGGAGGCTTTCCTAACTAATAAAACACAGAACCATGAAATTTATAGAAGTATAAACTAGCTCACACAGAATCTGAGTCTAGGCCAATAATAAGATGTAAAAGTGGTTGAAAGACAAACAGTTACCTAAGATAATTCTCATAAAAATTATATGTAAAATTTAAAATATCATAATCATAGAGAATAACTCTTAAGGAAGCTATTCCACAGGCACATTCTTGCCTACAGACCTGCCCTAGATGACAGCCCAGAGATCTGGTAGTTAAAGAACATGAATAACTTGTCCAGAGGAAATAATGATTATGGTTCTTAAACACATGAAAAAAACCACTTTTGGGTACCATTAAAAAGTAAAGAAAGGAAGGAAGGAAACAAAGAAAGAAAGAAAGAAAGAAAGAAAGAAAAAAAGACGGGAAATTAAAATTTATAGTGTACTCCTTCCAACTTACTCTTTTTCTTATGAACAGTATATCATGTAGTTATGTATGCATAATACAGTAATATGTCTACCTCCATGTATTGTTGAATGAATATAAATTAATTCCATGTCTATGAGGCCAATTTGAAAAAAAACATCAAAATTTAAAATGTAAATATTCTTTCATTTAAAATTCCAGTTTTAGGAATTTAATCCACAAACATGCTGACACATGTCGTGAATGACATTCATAGAAAGCCATGCATTGCATGCATTTTAAAATTATTACCTAGTGTATAAAGCTTTGGATGGGAATAATTTAAGTGTCTATCAGTAGGGAAGTGATGTAGATATTAATTGTTATTTATTCACTTGAATATGATAAGGAGACAAAAAATCATTGAGGCAGATTGGCATGTTGGAAATGAAGTCATCTTCTAGTCTTATGCTGGAGTGAAGGAAAGATTTAGATGAAGGAAGTCATAGTTTTAGCATGTGTTGCTATATCACATGCCCACGCACATGCTGATGAACAGATTGAAATGAGAGGTTGACCTAGAACTCTCTGTGGTCTGAGGATATCCTCGAACTCCCAACTTCCTGCTTCCAAGTGATGATGGTCTAAGAGTATGCACTATGCTGGTTACTCAGTTACATAGTTTAGATGTAACGATACAGAATGGACAGTTCTGGATGGCAAATATGAAACCAGACTCATGTCAAAATGAACAGATTTTTAAAAATTTTGCTCTGTTTTCAATTAAAAAATGACTTGCTTCAGAATGGGATAACAACTGAGATGTAATATGAATAAATTAATAAAATATATTAAAAATGAGCTTGCTAGCAAAGCAAAGCAAAGCAAAGCTGTGTGTGTGTATGTGTGTGAGAGAGAGAGAGAGAGAGAGAGAGAGAGAGAGAGAGAGAGAGACAGAGACAGAGACAGAGACAGAGACAGAGACAGAGAGATTTCAATATTTCTCCTGATTGATGGTGTGACATGGCACAATTGATGCTTGTGCAAGCATTAGCTTTGATAAAACACATGTGTAAGGCTGAGCAAACCCACATGCATTGTATTTCATTTCACTTCAAGGGTAGAATGTACAGGTATCCAGTAACAAGAGGCTCGGCAGTTAAAGAGCATGCTCTTCTTGTAGAGCACCTAGACTTGATTCCCAGCACCCACAGTGAGGTTCACAACCACAGTTGTAACTACAGTTTTAGGAAATCTAATGGCCTCTTCTGGTCTCCAAGGGCACTGCATACCTGTTGCACTTACATACAGGTAAAACACTCCTACCAAAAGATCAAATAAACTAATGAAAAAAGAGAAAAGAGTTGAGAACATTCATGGGACATGCCCCTTGGCCTGGTGTCCATATTTGACCATGTCTCATTAATGGGGAGACCTGGTGGCACTCAGAGGAAGGATAACAGGCTACCAAGAAGAGACATAATACCCTATGATGATATATACAGGGGGAGGAGCAGGTCCCCCTCGGTCACAGACATAGGGGAGGGGAATAGGGTGAAAGAAGGAGGGAGGGAGGGAGGAATGGGAGGATACAAAGGATGGGATAGCTATTGAGATATAATATGAATAACTTAATTTAAAAAGTAAAAAAAGAGTTGAGAACCTGTAAATAATATTTGAGCCTTATAGCAATGTCTTCAGAATTAACAATTATATGGATAATCCTTTAACTTTTCAGAATTGTGTGATTTAGGCTGTTCTCTTTTGTTTCAGTGTTAGTAATATAACTGAGAACCTTGTGGCAGGATGATTTTTGGCAGTTCAGTAAAATTATTAGTGACATTTTGGAAAAACAATTCCAATTTGAATTTCCTGTGGTAATTACCAATGCCATAATATTTTATTTCTTATGTAAAAATATTTTCCAGGCTTATAGTATTACATGTTTAATGATATCAAATGCACAGCTCATTCTTTTAGAGTTGTATCAAATCCTCAGAATAGTCCCACTCTCTTGGGATAAAGTCTGTATTAATGTCCCTTCAATCATTATAAAATGTTTGTTTCTTGAAATTTGTTACATTTTTATTTCATATAAAGTAGGATGCTCAAACCTGTAAAAAAAAATGAAATCATGATTGGCATAGAATAAATAAATGAGAGTGCTAAGAAGACTTGCCACCCTGGAAGCAGAATGAATGTTTGCATTAAAAACTTGCAATTTTGCACTTGGGAGGCAGGCTCTATGAGTTTGAGGCCAGCCTGGTCTACAGAGCTCATTCCAGGAAAGCGAAGGCTACACAGAGGAACCTTGTCTCAAAAACCCAAACCCAGCCAAACCAGACCAAACCAGACCAAACCAGACCAAACCAAACCAAACCAAACCAAACCAAACCAAACCAAACCAAACCAAACCGTCTTCCAATTTTGAATACACAATGTTGGTGTGATGCTAAACTACTGGAGAAATAGTAATTCTTCTATTTTGTAAGCTGTATGCACAGTCAAACAATTTCTAACGTTCATTTGTAAACTTCCTTCAACACATGCCGATCTCAAAATACTGTAGTATGTCCTTTCCATTGTATGATGCTGATAAATTCTTCAACTAGCATCTCAACCCATACTATCAAGAATTTCTAAGGTAAATGTGAAATTTCTGGTTGGTTTCTGTTTGATTACACAGAGCATGTAGAAGGCCTGAAGGACCTTGTAATCATTCTTTTGGGAGGTAAAAATCTTAGTTTGAGTATGCTTGAAAGCCGAGGCTGTTATTTTACTTATTCTTGTCTTTTATTGGGGCCTTTCAAACCACAGTTGATGCTTCCAGCTGATGCCTATTGTTTTGCCAAAGCTTAAGGGATAAGTGTATTTTAAATACAAAATTTATGTCTTAATGTTATAGAAGATTAAGAAGCATCCTGGGGGCTGAAGAGATGGGTCAGCCATTAAAGGCTAGGTTCACAAGCAAAAATATAAGAAACATCCTGGGAATTCTGGAAGTGCTCAGAAGCATTAATTTTATAAACTATTATAAATACAGTTGGCAAGATTTCCATATTGAAATTTTTTTTCCTAAAAGCATTTCCATGTCAATGGTCCTGAAAACACATAGAAGCAAAATAAAATTCAAGACAGCTCAAACAAAAGCCACATTGTCATTTCATGCTTAGTCTTTGTTGTGGCTCTCAGTGTCTCACTTGGTCCAATTGCCATTAAATGAGGACTGATCACCTTATAATGTAGCAAATTGATTCATTTACATGGAAGATTAGCTTTATAAATTTATTGAAAATTTTAGCTTAAAATAAATTGCCTTAGCTTCTGGTCAGAACTGAAGAAATGTGGATAGTGAAGTGATTATCCTAAATTTTCCTTTATCTCAACCCATACTATCAAGAATTTCTAAGGTAAATGTGCAGTCTTTACTCAATGACACTCTTTTTGTCTCTTGAATATTTGTCAATTAAAATTTATTATGTTAAAGTCATCAAGCAAGAGGATGCTATTGAAAATATATCTGAATCCAAATGCAACACTTTCTATCCATTGGAGGACGCTTGATACTATGTTTTCTGTGCCTATTTGAAGTCAGCACATGGTGACAGTTTTCCATGTAAATGAAGACTAACCCACTAGAATTGCTTAGCAAATAACTGTAAATAATAATAACTCGATTATCCCAAAACATAACTAACTCAAGATGATTTGTTTCCTCTCTGTTTCAAGAATGTTTATTAGATCACTCAGTGTGCATTCTACCATTTTAGTTGTATATTTAAATTTAAATTATTTGTGAACCCAAGTCTCTGTTTTTCACTAGTGTGTGAGCTTTTCCTGAGTATGTGAACTGAAACTCATTTTCTTTTTGCACCAGGCTGTGATAAAAATAGTGCCTCTACCTAAGCAGACATATGCAAGTTGTAGTATATATTCATAGATCACAAATAATAATAATCAGACCCCAAATATCTAAGTAACAACAGTTCTCTGACACTTTCTCATATCAGTGGTCCTTAATCTGGTACTGGGCTGCCACTCTACTTCCTACTTAAATTTCACTGATGGATATTTTTGCATTTATCTAGAGCACAGTTGTTAAATGTTGAAGATGAAGAATTGCCACAAGGAATTAATACTTTACTAAAGTGAGACATATTCTCATTCCCACTTATATTTACAAAGTAATTACTTATAGAACCACCATTGTCCCCTTCAGGTCTCCCTGTCTCATTGCAGTTAGAAATTGGTAACTCTTACTTGCCTACAATAATTTCATGGTGACAATGTTACCAGAGACCTACATTTGTCTGTGTCACCCAGGACTAGTTTCATAAATTGCATTAAGTTCATAGTGACCAGTACACTGTTTAGAAATTTAGTTTCTCAAGGTTTCAGTCTCTCGATTTCTTCATCTTTCTCTTGTAAAAAGGAATTACAGCATATTTAGAATTCTTGAACAGATTAAAAGTGTCAGTTTATGTAAAAATTCAACAAAAAACTATTTTGGCTAATAAATGTTCTCATTTTGTAATATTGCTATTAGTGATACACTCAAATTTAGAGATTTAAAGAAAACTACAAACAAAAGCCAAGAAAGGAAAGCCATTAATTTTAGAGACAGCAAGGGGTGTGTGTGTACACATGGGAGGGGTTGGAAGGAGGAATCGGAAAAGGAGAATATAACTACATTTTAGTTTAAAGAAGCAACAACAACAACAACAACAACAACAACAACAACAACTTACCAGTTTATGGAAGGACCTGGCTTCTTGGTGAACAAGACAGGGAACAACTGAAGAGTAATGTGGAAACTAGGGCATCCAAGTCAGAGAGTGCCTGTCCATCACACCTGCAGGAGGAGGGATGCTGGCTCCAGCTGCCTGGTGCCCAGCGCACAATGGCCCTGTGGCTATTCTGATGGGCAAAGCCATTGATAAGGAAATGACAGTGTCTTAACTCCAGTGGCGAGAATTTAAGGATATTAAAACATGAAAATGAGGCGGGCGGTGGTGGCGCACGCCTTTAATCCCAGTACTCGGGAGGCAGAGGCAGGTGGATCGCTGTGAGTTCGAGGCCAGCCTGGTCTACAAAGCAAGTCCAGGACAGCCAAGGCTACACAGAGAGACCCTGTCTCGAAAAAACCAAAAAAAAAAAAAAAAAAAACCATGAAAATGAGTGTCTTTTTCACAGAACACATTCAGCGGAGCCCCACTAAGTCATAGCAAAGCCATCACAGATAACTCTTCCTACTTTTAAAAAACCTTCATCTTCTATTTGAAGGTAAGTAATATGAGGTTAAAAACTAATTAGATGTACAAACCTAGTAAGATGAAAATGATGGATTTCTAAACCTAATATTACAGATGAATGGAATTATCTGCAGTTTGCTAGTTTTCTTCTTGTGGATGACTATGATAGGTTATAGAAGGAATGGTTTCTCTAAGAATTGA
The DNA here is from genome assembly GCA_907169655.1 of Acomys percivali. Taxonomy (NCBI): domain Eukaryota; kingdom Metazoa; phylum Chordata; class Mammalia; order Rodentia; family Muridae; genus Acomys; species Acomys percivali. The sequence goes on from OU015745.1 coordinate 92,554,158, forward strand.
AGGGTGTTGGGATCAACACCTGGGAACACTTTTAATTTTTTTCTGATGTTTTGGTTCTGACTTAGGGCCCCTGCTGCAGCCCAAGGCTGTGCTGACAATTGTATTCCTTCAATTGTGTTAGCTTTTATTTCTAATTATTTTGTTTATTACTGTTTAGATACTGATTAACACATCCAATAAATGTTCCGACCATGCATATTAGGCTAAAAGGAAAACCACACATTTACCTCATACATTTATTTTTATTTGCCATGTCCAATTCTATGATGGGCCTGTCAGAAATAACGTCAAAATTTTAGCTTCTCAGACTCATCTTTTCAGATAGCTTTACTTGCCTTCGATATTATACAATTCTTTTAATCTCTGAGAAGGCTGCTCTTATCTAAGAGCTATATTCTCTCAGACCACACTTCTGCCTGCCAGTTTCATGTCCAAATCCCGGCTGTCATACTCTTTAAGCACTCTGACAGGCTACCTGCTGGCTTTCTCAGAAATGGAGAAACAGCCTATCATACATTTAACATTTAAATGATCCACGAGCACAGTTTTCTTCACTTTTATATATTAAAGGCATTCCCAATCCTGCCAGAACCCGACTTAAAGAGCATCCTATTAGTAGAGTTAGATGTGCTCACTGCTGCTCCCGTGTCCCCCATCAATCTCGACGGTAGCCAATTTCCTATGATGGGGCTGGTGCAATGAAATTCGCCACCAGTGTGTACTTCCTGCCACCCTTCTGTGTGACTCACTAAATTATGCTCCTAGGTAATTGTGTTAAGTGTACATGCACCATTTCTCAAATTACCCCTTTTCAAAGTCTTTTCTCAGCTACTACAGGAAATGTCTGTCCCTCCCAGTTCTGATTTACTCATCTCCTGCTCTACCCCCCCCCCCCCCCCCGCGTCTGTTTGCCAATGACATAGCAAAGAAGCTGTGCAGCATAGTAAAGCAGTCCCTAGTTTGGAATTAAAATACTATTTTTTTTTTCAAATTTTGGAGTTTGTTTTTCACTCAGTAGTAATAATAATCAGATGATCTTTGGTTTCCCATATGGAAACTAAGAATAATATCAATACACCCTGAGTACATTTAGGTAGATTTAATAAGTTAGCATTTTGATGGTCCTCACTGGCTTACAGGTTAGTGCTAGCATTACTGTATGAGACAAAGACATATGTAGATATTGAAATAAACTTGGCGTAAATAAAGTTTTGATCAAGGAAATCAGTGAGGAACTTGGACTATCCACAGGACAGATAATGAGGTCATTAACCAAAGGAGGGGTAAAGAAATAGAACAAAACAAAATATGAGGTGTTGCTGAGAGACTTAGAAGTCCTGAGCCAATTGCTTTAGATTTGTGCAGATTTGCAACAGCCACTCTGGTGTTATCTAACCTTTCATATGAGACATTGATTAAGTACAGCATTTTTTAAATGTTATTTTTTTTTAAATAGGTATTTCCTATTAGTTCTGGCTGTGGTGTTGGTTTGCCTGTAAAACAAAATAGGTTCTAGGAAACAAACAAAGTAACAACAAAGAACCCAAAGCTTTGTTCTTGGATCTAAAGAATCACAAATATACATGTTGTGAGCTATTCTTTTACTTCCAACCTGTCTCTCCAAGTGAAAGATGAAAACACGAGGAGGAGGAGGTGATACCACAAAGGTGGATAAACAATGGGAAATCCAGGTTGGAGGTGCTGACATTTGGCATTTCAAAACTGGCATGCAAGATTTAGGAAACGCTGTTCATTTTCATTGTGTTCTCTAATGAAATAGCATTCAAATGTTAATATATTTTTAGTGTAGCATTCTTTCAACTGTAATCAGATACAAATGAATACAGGTTCTGCTAACGGGATGCGTGATTCTCATCCATAGTAATTTACAAGGCTTCACTAACTCACTATAAATATTTTCTTGTACGATGCCATTGACTATAATGGAAACCACTGAGTTGATAATAGCTTTTCAGAGAAATTAATGCTTTTAAAATCAGAAACAAGATTACTATTATAATGTTGAAAAGTGAAAAATGTACATCTTGGAGCTGAATAAATACAATTCATATCTATATCAATACTGAGAAAATAACATAACTTATATTTTTATGAAGGGATATTCCATGAAATGAGAACTACACATAGTTTATTACACAGATAATGCAGGTATTTTATGGTAGAAAGCTGTTAGCAATTTTTAGTATTTCTTCGCTTAAACGTTCTGTGAACATCCTTGTTGCAATTTTCTAATTTGTCTCGTTAATGTGAGTTTATGTAGCTCTCTACTAGCTTTGTAAAATGATAGCATTTCTGAGGACAAGCATTAATGGAGAGGTGTAGTAGTAGAAATTTTGGTTTCTTTAAAAACTCAGTTATGTTACACAAACAGGTTTTTGTTTTAATCCCAAGCATGGAATACGGGACTCACTTAGCTTGTCCACAGCTATAACTGTCTTGTGCAGCTCGGCATGGCCTTTGCCAGCTGGAGTTAGTGGAATTCTGAGAAATCTGGGAGAGTTTAAATATGAAATCCCAAAGGGAGAGAAGGTGAGGGCTTCGAGGAGATGGATGGAGGAGGAAGAAAGCTTCTTGGTCATCCTGCTGTGTTTGCTGTTTGCTATTGCTGGGCTGCTAGGAATCCTGATGACTGAAATTGATATTTTTTAATAAACCTTTTTTTAATTAATTTATTCTTGTTACATCTCAATGGTTATCCCATTCCTTGTATCCTCCCATTCTCCCCTCCCTCCCAGTTTCCCCTTATTCCCCTCCCCTATGACTGTTCCTGAGGGGGATTACCTCCCCCTGTATATGCTCATAGAGTATCAAGTCTCTTCTCTGTAACCTGCTATCCTTCCTCTGAGTGCCACCAGGTCTCCCGCTCCAGGGGACATGGTCAAATGTGAGGCACCAGAGTACGTGAGAAAGTCATATCCCACTCTCCACTCAAGTGTGGAGACTGTTCTGACCATTGGCTAGATATTTTTTCTAAGGAACCCGATGACCCTAAACAGCTGCAAATAAGTTTAAAGAGGTCCATGTCTGCTTTCCCTTCTAACTTTCTTTCTTTCCTAACTAGGGTTGGGGAGTTGGAAGGGAGGTAGGGGCTTAAGGAATCCCAAATAAAATAGAATAAAATACTAGCACCTACAGAGAGGTGGTTAAACACTGTTAGTAGATTTTGTCTGCATGCCAGGTATGAAGTTCCATAGCTAAATTATTCGTTGTACAATTTTGCCTTCTATGGAGTTTGAGGCTACATAATTCTCTTTAATTTCTTCACTTCTGTTATAAGTTGGAATTTGGAGGGTGAACACATTTCACCCTGCCAGTGATTTCCTAGAAGGCTGTTACCTATTGGCAGCTACTATATACACAGTTTGGTCCAGGGAAATTATTCAGATAAAAAAAAATGAATCAAATGAAGCGATATATAACACAAAATCTAGTATCTAACACCAAGTTCAAAATCACCTTTTTCCTTTTGGAATCAGGACAGTTGCTTTAGTGGTAAGCATGGAGTGCTAGCACTCAGGGCAGCTCTCCCTGACTCAGCTGTGTAAGCCTTTGCAGGGGATCTTTCTCATAAGACTAGATGATCGACTGTCCTCCTGTCTAACTTGTTTCAAGCATCCTAGCCAGTCATTCTACATGACTCAAAGCACCCATTCCACACCAGACTTTGGGTGTGACATAGAACACCCCTGTACATCACATTCGCATTCTATCATGTCCATGGTGTAAGCCTTCCCTGCTCACTCTATTGCTTCCCTGTTGAAGCTATCCATCCCATGTATGGTCTTCTACATGCTGAGACAGGAAGCCTGTCTGCAAGGCAAAGGCAATCAGAGTTCTTCCTGGGTTTTTACTGTTGGGTGTGGGGACACTGTGTAAGGAATTTTTCAGTTACTTTTGTGTCACAGAGGGAAAAAAATCATGAGGCAGCATGAGGCATGAAGACTGGAGAGAGAGATGAGGTTGATGGACAATCCAAACCTTGCTGAAACTTGAACTCGGCGAGGAGCCGTTTGGATATATTGTATAGCTGTAATTGTATCTCGATCTATCTCATCTCAATCTCTACATCCATATCTATACTGATCCATCTCTCTATCGAAACCCATACCTATCCATCTATGCCATTGTTGGCCTCACATGTTTTTCATTAATGCTTCTTCTCACTTACAACCAGAAGGCTTCTGGCTAACAATGGTTCCCAAAGCACAAATGCCTGTTGTTGGAATAGTCTGGGTGAGATCACTGAGTGTTGACTCCCTGGGGTCTATGCGAAGTGGCAAATAGATAAGCTCTTCCTTTCCATTCTATTCTACTGACCTAAGCATCCCTCTAACTTCTAGGGCTGCAGATGCCTCAAGCTGAGTCCTCTGTCCTTTGCAGGGCTTCTCAGTGACTGCTTAATACACTTCTTCAATAATAACTTAGAGGAGACCTTGCATGGGAACCTCCAGAAAGCCTGTATGCATCTGCCTTGCTGTTGTTAGCTGCTGTCATACCTAACATTTTATTAAAAAGTAATTCATGAGAGAGTAAATGCTCTAAAACAGATTTGAGAGACAGAAGTGAAGCCTAAAATAATAATGATTAGTAGAAAATGTGTTAAAATTAAGCAATGATTCTAAAGTATAACTCATGCTTCCCTAGTGTTTTGATATTTAAAATAGCAGATGTAACCTATGTTTTCGTTGTTATGCATGAAGGGCAACAGCACCTGTTTTAAGAATGCAATGTTGTAAGGTATAATCTGACAGGACTCCTAGGAGTATTTAATCTGCCTAATAAGTAATACCCAATCTCACATATGTAGTAAAACAAACTCTTAAGGTTAACACACACACACACACACCCTGAGAGAGGGAGAGAGAGACAGAGAGAGACAGAGAGACAGAGAAAGGGACAGAGAGAGAAAGAGAGAGAGGGAGAGAGAGAGAGAGAGAGAGAGAGAGAGAGAGA
>OU015745.1:92563730-92584031 GCA_907169655.1 Acomys percivali
CATTGATGGAGAAAACAAAATATTCCATGACAAAAACAAATTCAAACAGTACCTATCCACAAATACAGCTTTACAGAAGGTACTAGAAGGAAAACTCCATCCCAAAGGGTCAAGCTACAACCAAAACTACTCAGGAAATAGGTAACTATACCATGGCAAAAACACAGCTACACAAACGCTCGATTGGAAACAACATCAAAATTAAGACTCTTAACAGTCACTGGTCGTTAATATCTCTCAACATCAATGGTCTTAATTCTCCAATAAAAAGACATAGACTAACTGAATGGGTGCATAAACAAGATCCAACATTCTTCTGCATTCAAGAAACACATCTCACCCATAACGATAGGCAATACCTCAGGGTAAAAGGTTGGAAAATAATATTCCAAGCAAATGGTCACAAGAAGCCAGCAGGCGTAGCCATTTTAATATCAAACAAGATAGACTTTCAATCAAAATTAATCAAAAAGGATGCAGAAGGACACTTCATACTCATTAAAGGTAAAGTCAACCAAGATGACATCACAATTCTGAACATATATACTCCAAATACAAGGGCACCCACATTTGTAAAAGTTCTGCTAAAAAAACTCAAGCCACACATCGATCCCCACACAATAATAGTGGGAGACTTCAACACCCCACTCTCACTTAAGGATAAGTCATTGAAACAGAAACGAAGCCGAGAAATAACATCATTAGCCAATGCCATGGGTCAAATGGATCTAACAGATATCTATAGAACCTTTCACCCAAACAAGAAAGAATATACCTTCTTCTCTGCACCCCATGGAACCTTCTCCAAAATTGATCACATCGTAGGTCACAAAGCAGGCCTCAACAGATACAAGAGGATTGAAATAATACCTTGTATCCTAACAGATCACCATGCTCTTAGGCTGCAATTCAACAACAACAGAAACAACAAAAAGCCTACACGTATGTGGAAAGTAAACAACTCTCTGCTAAATGACACATGGGTCAGGGAAGAAATAAAGAAAGAAATCAAGGAGTTTCTGAAATTCAATGAAAACGAGGGAACAACATACCCAAATTTGTGGGATACATTGAAAGCAGTGTTAAGAGGAAAATTCGTAGCACTAAGTGCCTTTAAATAGAAATTGGAAACATCGCACATAAGCAACTTAACAAAACAGCTGGAAGCCCTAGAAACAAAAGAAGTAGAAACACCCAAAAGAGTAGACGTCTGGAAATAATCAAATCAGGGTGGAAATTAACAAATTAGAAACTAAGAAAACAGTCCAAGGAATCAACAAAACCAACAGCTGGTTCTTTTAGAAAATAAACAAGATAGACAGACCGTTAGCCAAACTAACTAAAAGGCAGAGAGACAGTATTGAAATCAACAAAATCAGAAATGAAAAGGGAGACATAACAACAGACACTGAAGAAATACAAAGAATCATAAGATCCTACTTTGAAGGCGTATATGCCACAAAATTTGAAAATCTAAGGGAAATGGATGATTTTCTTGATCAATTTCACTTGCCAAAGTTGAGTGAAGAACAGATAAACAAGCTAAATAGTCCCATTTCCCCTACAGAAATAGAAGCAATCATTGATAGTCTCCCAACCAAAAAAAAGCCCAGGGCCAGATGGTTTCAGTGCAGAATTCTACCAGACCTTCAAAGGCGAGTTAATACCGATACTCTTCAAGCTACGCCAAAACATAGAATTGGATGGAACATTACCAAATTCATTCTATGAGGCCATAGTCACGTTGATACCTAAACCTCACAAAGACTCAACAAAGAAAGAGAATTTCAGACCAATTTCTCTTATGAACATCGATGCAAAAATACTAAATAAAATTCTTGCAAAATGAATACAAGAACACATAAAGGATATCATTCATCATGACCAAATAGGCTTCATTCCAGGCATGCAGGGATGGTTTAATATACGGAAATTCATCAATGTAATCCACCATATAAACAAAGTGAAAATAAAAAACCACATGATCATCTCTTTAGATGCAGAGAAAGCATTTGATAAAATCCAACACCCATTCATGTTTAAAGTTTTAGAGAGATCAGGGATACAAGGCACTTTCCTCAACATAATAAAGGCTATATACAGCAAGCCAATAGCCAAAATCAAAGTAAATGGTGAGATACTCAAGGAAATTCCTCTTAAATCGGGAACAAGGCAAGGCTGCCCACTCTCTCCATACCTCTTCAATATAGTACTCGAAGTTCTAGCCAGAGCAATAAGACAACAAAAGGAGATCAAGGGTATCCAAATGGGAAAGGAGGAAGTCAAACTATCCCTATTTGCAGATGATATGATAGTGTACATAAGTGACCCTGAAAATTCCACCAGAGAACTCCTACAGCTGATAAACACCTTCAGCAAATTGGCTGGATACAAAATTAACTCAAAAAAGTCTGTAGCCTTCCTATACACAAATGACAAGCTTGCAGAGGAAGAAATTAGGAAAACCACACTCTTCACATTAGCCACAAGCAATATAAAATATTTAGGAGTTACTCTAACCAAGGAAGTGAAGGACTTGTTTGAAAAAATTTTCAAAACTCTGAAGAAGGAGATTGAAGATGACATGAGAAGATGGAAGGATCTTCCTTGCTCATGAATAGGGAGAATTAACATAGTAAAAATGGCCATCCTACCAAAAGCAATTTACAGAATCAATGCAATCCCTATCAAAATACCTACACAATTTTTTAAAGACATTGAAAGTTCAATTCTGAACTTCATATGGAAAAACAAAAAACCCAGAATAGCAAAAACGATCTTGGAAAATAAAAGGTGCTCTGGAGGAATCTCCATACCTTATCTCAAATTGTACTATAAAGCAATAGTAATTAAAACAGCATGGTACTGGCACAGCAACAGGCTGGATGATCAGTGGAATCGAATTGAAGACCCAGATATGAATCCACACATATATGGTCACTTGATTTTTGACAAAGAAGCCAAATCCATTCAATGGAAAAAGGATAGCATCTTCAACAAATAGTGCTGGTCTAACTGGATGTCTATGTGTAAAAAAATACAACTGGACCCATATTTGTCACCTTGCACAAAACTCAAATCCAAGTGGATTAAAGACCTCAACATAAAACCAGAGACACTAAGTCACTTAGAAGAAAATGTGGGGAAGAGCCTGGAACATATTGGCACAGGAGACAACTTCCTGAACAGAACACCAACAGCCCAGGCCTTAATGTCAACAATTAATAAATGGGACCTCATGAGGCTGAGAAGCTTCTGTAAGGGTAGAGACACTGTCAAGAGAACAAAGCGATAGCCTACAGACTGGGAAAAGATCTTCACCAACCCTACATCTGACAGAGGTCTAATATCCAAAATATATAAAGAACTCAAGAAATTAAACACCAGCAAACCAAATAACCCAACTGAAAAATGGGGCTTGGAACTAAACAGAGAAATCTTAGCAGAGGAATATCAAATGGCTGAGAAGCACTTAAAGAAATGCTCAACCTCCTTAGTCATCAGGGAAATGCAAATCAAAACAACTCTGAGATTCCATCTTACACCCATCAGAATGGCTAAGATCAAAAATTCAAGCGACACCACATGCTGGAGAGGATGTGGGGAGAGAGGAACACTCCTTCATTGCTGGTGGGAATGCAAACTAGTACAACCACTTTGGAAATCTATCTGGTGCTATCTCAGAAAACTGGGAATAGGGCTTCCTCAAGACCCAGCTACTCCACTTCTTGGAATATACCCAGAAGATGCTCCAGCACACAACAAGAAAGGTTGCTCAACCATGTTCATAGCAGCCTTATTCATAATAGCCAGATCATGGAAACAGCCTAAATGTCCCTCAGTAGAAGAATGGATAAAGAAACTGTGGTACATATACACTATGGAATACAACTCAGCTATTAAAAACAAGGAATTCCTGAAATTTGTGGACAAATGGATTGAGCTAGAGATGATCATAATGAGTGAGTTAACCCAGAAGCAGAAAGACTCAAATGGTATATACTCACTTATATCTGCATACTAGCCCAAGGGGCATGTCCCACGAAAGCCTTCCCTTACCAGGAAACTGGGACAGAGGGGAGGACATCCTATTGTGACTCTAGATGAGAGAACCATGTGAGAATAGCAATGTAGAAGGATCCAGTGGGTCCTAGACACCTACAAGTAGAACATTATGATAGGCAGATTTGGGCCAAGGGGTCCCGCTCAAACTAAGGTAACAGCCAAGGACAATACAGGCGGTAAAATTTAAACCCCTACCCAGATCTAGCCAATGGTCAGAACAGTCTCCACACTTGAGTGGAGAGAGGGATATGACTTTCTCATGTACTCTGGTGCCTCACATTTGACTATGTCCCCTGGAGGGGGAGACCTAGTGGCACTCTGAGGAAGGACAGCAGGTCACCGAGAAGAGACTTGATACCCTATGAGAATATACAGGGGGAGGTAATCCCCCTCAGGAACAGTCATAGGGGTGGGGATTAAGGGCAAAATGGGAGGGAGGGGAGAATGGGAGGATACAAGGGATGGGATAACCATAGAGATGTAACAAGAATAAATTAAAAAAAAAATAAAAAAAAAAAAGACTAGGCACAAACTCTTCTATCAAGGTTGGGCAAACAGATTATTTTAAAAAATATTTCTGTCAGTAATATCTTTGAAATGGTGATTAGTGTTACATTACATCTGTAAATCACCCCATGGTTGTCTGATCCATGAACATTGGATAGTTTTCCATTTATGTGGACAATCGTTAACTTCCCTCAAAAACATTTTACAGTTTTAGGATGTAGTATACTTTGGTAAAAATTGTCACTAAATTTCTCATTATATCTTTGATTTTGTAGTAAAATATGTTATATTTATTGTTTCTCTTTCAAATAGTAAGCTGATAGTATACATAAATCCTATTGATTTTTAAGATGATTAGTACCTTGTAACTTCATGAATTTATTTTTCATGTTTAGTTGTTTTAGGTCTCCAGTATTCTTTTTGTAATATGCAAGTTCATGGTATTGAATGATTAAACTTTCTGGTTTTCTACTTATGTATCTTCTCTGCTCTGCTTAATTGTGCTAGCTTTGCCTCTCAACACTATGTTGACCAGAAGTATGTATTTGTCTTATATATTTAAATAGTAAATTCTCTCTTTTAATACTGTGTGATGCTGTTTGTGGGCTTTTCTCATGGTTTTTGGATACTATCAACTGCTGTCTTTCTTCTGCCAAGGGTAGGATCTTGGAGAGTCCTTCTCCATTCATACCATAATTATGACTCACTTGATCTTATGCAAATTGTGTGCAGGTAAACACAGCTGCTGTATGATGAGGCATGTAGTAGCCATGATATTCATACAAGTCTCTATTTCTTCTTCATCTATCAGCTATTACATTCTTTAAGCCCACTCTTCCATGGTGTTCCCTGAGCCTTGTGTTGGGGGAAGTTGTTATAGATGATTCTTTCACAGCTGAGCACTCATAGTTCCTTACACTCAACACTTTCACCAGATAGGAGTCTCTGATATAACCCTTACCCATTATAAAATCTCTGTGCTTTTTACTCTTTTCCAATTTCGTATGAGTTTGGCACCATAATTTGAAGATTTAAAATATAAATCCAGTAACAGTTTATATTGTAGATTTAGGTACTTTCAACAGTTTTGAATGTTAATGTATTTTGGACTATATTTATCCACTACCATTTCATTATTAGAGTGTTTTGGAACTCGTATTAAATTTAATTTCACCAGCAAGTTTTAAATGACTTCATGTTGATTGTTGTTTTCCTGTTTCCTTATGTGGACAACTTCTTTTAGCATGCCATATAAGGCACAATTTGTGATAGCAAACCCAGATTTTTGTGTATGTGAGGATTTGGTTATCATCTACTTATTTCTGAAAGACAGATTATTTAGATACACTATTCTGTGGTGGTAGTTTTTGTTCAGCAGTTTATGCTTATATTTCTTTCTAGCTTGTAAGTTTTCTGTTGACAAAACCCCTGACCCTTTTAAGGGGTTTTGGTTGCACATATAATTCACATTTCCCTGTTCTTTCTGTGTCTTCTGGTTGAAATCCTTCCTAGAAGTCTCAACTTCATTATGTAACTATTCATTTTCTAACCGTTGTTTCTAAAGTTCTTTATATAAAGTGATAACAAGTGCTTTTTAAAAATCACATATACAGTTTTAAAATATTTGGTGTTAATTATAGCCGTGCTTGTCTGTTCATTTTTAAAATGTTATCTTTATGAGTAAACAATTTTAATTTTTATGAAGTATAGTTTACTTTTTTTCTTTTATGGATTTTGCCTTAAAAATCTTATTCCATGTTTAAATTATGCAAATTTTCTCCCGTGCTTTTTTCTAGAACTTGCACAAATTTTTATCTTAAGATGACTGACATGATTAATGGCTATGATTTACTTTTTTATTGTAAATATTTGTTGCTCTTCATTTTTTTGTTCCATTCCATAAGATCTATAATTTGTGTGTGTGTATTTGAGAGAGTTTCTCTGTGTAGCCTTAGCTGTCCTGGACTTGCTTTGTAGACCAGGCTGGCCTCGAACTCACAGCGATCCACCTGCCTCTGCCTCCCTGAGTGCTGGGATTAAAGGTGTGCGCTACCATGCCTGGCAGGATATAAAATATTTATTCTTTTAAAATTGTTAAGATTTATTTCATGTCTCCAAATAGCATCTAAATTTGTTAAAAGCCTATTTGCACTTGAAACGATACTTACTTTCAGGTTGTTTTGTTCAACAAGTTGTAGACATTTGTTCGTATGAGCTAGATGACAGAATCTTACTAAATGATTTTTATGTATTGTCCCCAAAAGTATTCTGAAATTTTCAAATGCTTTGGAACAAAACACAAAAGCCTTAATGGTTTAGATCTGTGCATATCTTTTCCCAGGTCTATCACTTGTTATGAAAAAAATTTAAGGCTATTCTGTAAGTATCATGCATAATTTCTTAGAGAATTTACACCTTTATCATTGTGCAACATTTTAAAAACAATGAGAATACTCTTACAGTCTCTTTTAGTTGGGCATCACAACAAGTATCTACAGTCTGAGTAGGCAAGAAGTTGATGTGTGGGAAGCATAAATTCACATCATAAACCTGCCATGAGCCTGGGAAACATGGCTAGATGCTGTCGCAGACATGTAAGTTGCACCCATACCTTGGTGTGATTTTTCTATTGTCGTGACAAAATCCGCAAGGAAAACCAACTTAAGATAGAATCTATTCTGGATCATATTAAGCGTTCAGCTTGTAACTTGGCTCTGAAGCGTTTGTGCCTAAATGGGGCGGGGCTTTGTGCAATAAAGTGGCTCTTCTTACAGAAAGCAGAAGGAGCAGTGAGAGAGAAGGGACTGAGGAAAACATATAGCATGCTGGGTGCTTCGCTAAGGACCCAGGTTTTCCAAGTCATCGCTGCATCCTAGTTTCTATCACTTCCTAATAATGCCATCAAATTGTAAATCCATCATCACAGTGACTCTTTGATTAAGTTAGCAACCCCATTATCTGGACTCCTTTCAAAAACCTTACTAGCCTGGTACCACGTTTTCAACACACAAGCCTTTGGAAAATGTTTCAAATATAAATCATAGTGGAGTACCATATCTGATCTTGATATATGACTAATAAATGTACAAGTTTCCCCTTTCTTTGAATGCTTAGCCTATTGAGGGATTTGTTTTGAAATGCGATTTCTTTTACAGAACACATCATTTTCATAAACAAGTTTTCTTTGAATATAGTCTTGGCTGTTGACTGTAAGCACTTGATTAGCTGCTCTTGTATTATAAAGGTTATGTGTAAGTAACTTTGGTAAAAAGCAATAGGACCAACAATGCCTGAAATGCTTATTATATCACTATAGAAAGAACTTAATGACCCCTTGTTTACGTCATCCATATTTATGTTGTTTTGATGATTGGATTAAACTCTGATATTTCCAATTTTTGTCATTTTTGTTCTCATTTTAAGTGTTTTTATCTTGAGTTAGGCTCACATTGTGTATGATTCAGTGACTTCTTATTTTTAAAATAAGGTGTGCTTTTACAGGATTCACGTGCAATGTGATAACCTTGCACTAGCATGGTCCTATTTTCACAGATTATCTCTTTCCACTTTGTAACACTACCACCAGGGGCTCCTGTGTCATCTTTGAGTTTTAGATTACAGAAGGACACATCGTCAAAACTCTCCAGTTGACTTGCCAACCTAAATGAATACCCACTTAGAAATTGTGCTTTGGGTTTTGCTGTTTCTGTAGGTTTTAAACTATTGTGGCCAAGGCCTCAATTAACAGTGAAACAAATTTATCATGTCACTAGAAAGTAAGATTTTTACAGCTGGTGTTGGGAAGAAACATTCCACATTCTTTGGCATCATCCTTTGAAGAACAAGACAAAGATATTCCAGAGACTGACAAAGGATCTTGCTATAAAATAAAAAACGTACTAATTTCTACAGAACTGTAGAACCAATAGGCCGCAGTTTGTATTTTGGCTATGTTTTGACACCTGATTTTTAAAATGAGGTGTTTTCTAACACTGGTGACATGTTCTAATTTTCATGCTATTTTTAGTTGTTTATTGTTCATAGTTCCTCAAGACAAGACTACCTGTATGCTATTTTATCTGACATAGACACCAGGTGCTGTGTGCTTCACTTTCTTGGCTGTCATCAATTTATTTTTATAAAATACATATTTGTTTTATGTAGAAAACAAATCTTGATTTAAATAATGTCTATTTTAAATTTCTTTCTAGTCTCGTAGTTAAAATTGAATTTAATTAGGTTAGGCTTTTTATGTAATGCACTTAAAAGTTAAAAATATAGAATGCAAAGCAATTTCTGCTATGATGAAGAGTTGGTGGTTGGTAAGCCTTCAGTTTTAAAAGAGAAGGAAATGCAGTTTTTTTCTTTTGTGTGTTTACACTTAATACCTTCTAATTAGTAGACTGACTAATATCTGTCCCTTGATTACCTCTTAATAGACTGGAAGGAAGATAGGGTGCTGATAGAGGTAATAATTTCTTCTAGTAGTGATATTCAGGTTTATTTTTCTGTTTTCTTACATGGTAAAGAGAAATATAAGAGCAAATTTTATAGCAGGATAGACTCAGAACAGAAAAGTTGCTTTATTTTAAAAGCTGGTGCATTTTAGTGGAATGTATGAGAGGTTTATGCAGGTTATGAAGCATGTGTTACATTAATGTCTATTATTCATTCATTATTTTCACATCAATATGCAAGGAAATATGTCTGGGACATTCTGTGATTAGAGAAAACAGATAAAAGCAAAATTACTTTCTCTTCCTCCTCTTCTTCTTATTTATTATTACATTAAATTTATTTATTCACTTTACATCCCAATTCCAGCTCCTCCCCTTCTCTCTTCCTGGTCCTACTTATTTTTTCGCCCTTCCCTTCTCTCTTCCTGGTCCTACCTTTCCACCCTTCCCTTCTCTCTTCCAGGTCCTACCTTTCCGCCCTTCCCTTCTCCTCAGAAAAGGGGAGCCCCCATACCAATGCACTCCCACATATCAAGTCCTATCAAGACTAAACGAATCTTCTTACACTGAGGTCAGACAAGGCAGCTCAGCTAGGCTGAAGTGGTTAAAAAAAAAAAAAAAAAAACAGGCAACTGAGTCCATGTCAGAGACAGCTCCCTCTCCACTTGCTAGGGGACCCACATGATGACCAAGCAGCCCATCAGTCACATATGTATCGCAGGGGCCATGTATCGAGACCATGCATGTTCTGTAGCTGGTGCCTCAGTCTCTGTAATCCGCCATGTGCCTGGGTTAGTTGACTTTGTTGATCTTCTTGCAGAGTCCTTGTCCCCTCTGGGTCCTTCTGTCTTTTCCCTAACTCTTCCACAGGACTCCCCAAGTGCTCCATCTAATGTTTGGCTGTTGGTCTCAGCTTCTGTTTTGACTCACTGCTGGGTGGAGCCTCTCAGAAGACAGTTATACTAGGCTCCTGTCTTCCAGTATAGCAGAGTGTCATTAATGATGTCAGGGGTTGGCTCTCTCCCATGGGGTGGGCCTCAGGTTGATTATAACCAGTCTTTGGTTGGCCATTCCCTCAATCTCTCATCCATCTTTATCTCTGCACATCTTGTAGGAAGAGTACATTTTGGGTTGAAGGTTTTGTGGGTGGGTTGGTGTCCCCCTTCCTCCACTGGAAGTCCTACCTAGAGAGGAGGAGGCCACTTCAGTCTCCATGTCCCCACTGCTAGGAGTCTCAGCTGGAGTCATCCCCATATTCTCCCAGAAGCCTATACCCTGTGGCAGGTTGACAGCTTGTCCTAGAGAGTACCTCCGTTTTCCCTTCTGTCTGCCCACCTCTCTTGCCTCCTACCCCAGCTATCTCCACATCTGATTCCCAGTCTTGTTCCCCTCCCAATAGCTTCTTCCACCCAGTTCCCTCTCTTTACCCACTTCCCATGTTTAATCTATTTCCTCTCCTGAGTGGGAGTCAAGCATCCCCCTCCACTTTGTGCTCTCCTTGTTACTTAGCTTCTTTGGGTTTGTGGATTGCAGTATGATTATCTTGTACTACATGGCTAATACTCCCTTACAAGTGGGTACATACCATGTAAATCTTTCTGAATGTGAGGTTACCCCACTCGGGATGATACTTTCTAGTGCCATTCATTTGCCTACACATTTCATGATTTCCTTTTTTTTTTTTAATAATAGCTGATGACTCAGGATTATTATTAATTTACTTAGCTATTTGAATAAAGTTATTGATCTGGCAAAGTGAAGAATGAAATAATAACCACACAGATACTGCACTGCAGCACTCCTAGCACAATGATATCATTAACATTAATACTTTGGTGAATTTATTGTTTCCTCCTAATTTTCATTTTCACCACAACTTCTGGATTTGTAAAAAGGTAAAAATGCTCATAATTAATTATAGAGCATATAGCACTTAATACTATTTATATCTTTTTCCTTATAAGACAAAGTGCCCTTTTATATACAAAAATTAGTTTGACCAATTTTTAACACTTGGAAATCTTCTATGAGCTATTTCGAGGTGATAAAAGGATTTTTCAAATGCTGTAAAATGAAATATGCATCTCCAAATGCTACTAGGATGACCAAATCTATTCTTGTATTTGTGTAAAGATGGGTCCTGTAGTCATTTACAATTTTTAAGTTTCTCAACCAGTATTTTAGTGATAAGCCACATTTAAAAAAAATTAGCTTTATTGGAAAAAAAATCCCCCCAAAAAACATCTACTCATCATGTTATACAGAGTTAAAAGTAGGCAGGCTAGGAGGATGGTGGCTCAGCAGTAAAGGACACTGCTTCTCTTCCAGAGGACCTGTGTGCAATCCCAAGCATTCAAGTGGTGTCTCACAACTGTTCATAACTTAGTTCCCAGGAGTCAGACACCCTCTTATGCCTTTTGTGGAAAGTGTACAAATACAAGCAGGCAAAACTTCCATAAATATAAAAGTAAAATTAAAAAAATCAAAGGAGCCAGACATAGCTACTTTGTCTTGGTGATATATGAATGCATAACATGTATCTGAAGATCATGACAATTTAATGCCATAATTTCAAAAGAGTTCAGCATAGGTCCCATATCCTCCGGAGTATTTCATTTGAGCTAAGTATATATAAAGATCATGTAAACCACAACAAGATCTAGAATGAGCACAGTGAAAGAAATGATTTCTAGAATGACATATCTTAATAGCCAGAAGAACTACTTAAGAACTGGCTGCTGCTGCAGCTGAAGCTATCCAGATTTTAGGTTTTGGAAGTTTTGGTTGTCCACTGCCACTGGAGCCCCCGAGAACTAATAAGAGGGCCCGTACACATTTTTTGCCTTCAAATCTTGAAACACTGCATTTTATTGGGAGAACCTAGTTTATATCCAGAATTGCAGCTGCAAGCACATCTGTGAAACCTCTGTATATATTAAGACATTCTAGAAGAGGGCTGGAAAGAAAATTGAGTATTATAATCCACAGTGTCTGTCTTAATTACTTGTTTTTGCATAATTATCAGCAAATGAAATTGTGGAAAAGAAAATTTCTTTGCTGTTTATAATCTCATCGTACATTTTCCTATTAGTTGTTTTTGGCAACAGACCTAGAATATCACTGAATCATTGATAGAATTGCTACAGAAATCAAAATTAGAAGTGTGGGAAAAATACATTTTAGAAAGACTTTCTTAAAATCTTCAGATGTGTTCTTAGCCTAGACAGACTTAGAAGACTTGCCTGTATGTTCTGCTTGGGAAATGGATCTTATCAGGGTTTATGATATATGTAAATCTCTTAATGTGTCAAAGAAAAAGAAAGAAAGAAAGAGAAAAAAAGGAAAAAGAAGAAAAGAAAAAGAAAGAAAGAAAATGCAAGTTTATTTTAATTTCAGTAAGATGACATTTAGAAAATCCATGTATTTATTTTCCTTTTTAGGAAAATGAATATATTTTAAAAAGAGAGTCTGTCCAGATTTTCAAAAATGAATAGTGACCAGCTACAGAGGGCATTTGCTGAGCTGTGATTTTAATGAACATAACTGCAGTTTCTGAGTGATCCAATGGCGATGGGAAAGAGCAGTATCTCATATATACTTAGAAAGAATGGAATAAATAGTGTATAATTGCATGGTTTTATGAAAGGAAAAACAAGATCTGAAATAATAGGGGTTGATATGATATATATCACATATATCATAGATATATGAGTTGATGTGATACATATATATCAGAGCTCTGGCCCACAGAATAAGAAAATCAAGGATTCCTTGGAGAGAACAACAACAAAAAGATGTTACATGTCCCACCTATGTCAGTCCTGATATGCGCCTGAAGGTATGCAGGTTAACATATCACAGACAAACTTATACACCACTGTTTGTAGCAGCTGTTCACCATAGCCAGGTGTCCAAAATCAGAATAGTAATTAAGGGAACTGTATATATGTACTCTATCATATATGTACACATTATCTATCTATCTATCTATCTATCTATCTATCTATCTATCTATCTATCTATCTATCTATCTATGTGCATCCACAGGCATGCACACACACATATGTATATGTGATTCTTTTCAATCATGTGGGAGGAAAAAGTTGGGTCATCTGAGAGAAAATAGGTGGTAATGTGAAGATAGTCAGTAGTTGAATTAAGTCAGTCTCAAAAGACAAAAGTTGCATGTTTCATTTATGTGTGGATTCTACATCTTACATAGACATATAAAATCACGTACTTATACATGACATGAAAGTAATAATGAAACTGCCTAGAGCTGAGGAGGACAAAAGGATGGCGGGAAAGCGAAAAGCTAGACAGTGTAAGGGAAATTCTTGATGCATGTTTTATACTTGTAGTGTGAAAATGCCTTTGTGAGCTTTCTTAAAAATAAACAAATGCATATGAAAAAAATGAACAGCTTTCTTGAATCCATAAAAAAAGCAGATGTCAAAGTATTTTTCTTCTCTCTTAACTTTACCGCTAAGTGAACAAAGTCTGTCTTATAAGCTTGATCGGCAGGGACCCTGGTGCAGAGGTTTTCAGAAGCAGATGGAGAGGTGGTAGAAGCTCGGATCTTGTGCGGGGCTGGCAGGTAACAAGCGCTTGCAGCTATGGCAGTGACTGCCGTTCCTCCACCCTCCTGCTCCCAACACCCAGGTATAGAAAATTACAGGTTAGAGAATATCTGCTTGAATATTACTTTTCCTATGAGGAAAAATGTACTGTCAATATTTGAATTGTGTGTTTATTGCAGAATAGACTGCGCCTTCTGGTCACTTGTTTCCCTCCTAAAGAAGGCAGCTTTCCACTCTGTGACTCCTAGAGTTTTGAGGCCAAATGTTGTGATCTATTTTGGAGAATCTTTCATGGGCTTCTGAGAAAAAGGTATATTCTGCAACTGTCTGGAGTATTCTATAGGTGTCTGTTAATCATTTGACCTAAAGTGTGATTTAATTCTAACATTTCTTTGGTGTTTTTTTGGGGTGGGGGGTGGGTTAGCACCTGAAAGAACTATTGGCAGGAGAGATGTATTAACGTCATCCATTATTATTGTTTTGAGGTTTTACAATCCAATATGTCCAAAAGGACTAATTTATGTAATCAGACATGTGGATATATGTACATAAAATATATACACACATATGTAATATATACATACAAACACACACATTATATAATGTATATATATGTATGTCCACATGTCTGATTTTATAAAATTTCATATATATGTATATAAACAATAGTCATATTGTCTTTGCAGATAGTTATATTGACTTTGTGGATTGTTTTCTGTACCAACATGTATACAAATATATAGTAAGAAAAACAACTTCACTGATATATAGACTAATGTACCCATAATAAAGCTGCACATTTATGGTCAAGTCATATTTATCAAGTGCACAAAATGAGTCTGTTTCTTTAATAATCACATACAGAAGGATGAAACTAAATTATATTATTTCTTGATCCACAAGCAGAATTCAAATTAAATGTGTTATAAACATAAATGCAAGCCTTGGAAGTGTAAAAACCACTAAGAGGAAATATGGGAGAAATCTTATTGACATAAGTTTTATAAAAGCTTTTAAAAAAATGCCCCCAAAGCAAAGGCAACAAAAATAGGCAAGTTAAGGCAGGGGTGGTGGTGCATACCCATAATCACAGCATAATTCTCAGGGGAGGCAGATGTAGGCATCTCTGTAAGTTAGGGGCCAGCATGGTCTACAAAGTGAGTCCAGGACAGCTAAGGCTACACAGAAAAACCCTATCACAAAAAGAAAAACAAACAAACCAATCCAAACCAAAAACCAAAAACTAAAAATCAAAACCTAACCCAACCCAACCCAACCCAACCCAACCCAACCCAAACCAAACCAAACAAAAATAAAACTGCAAGTCATACCATATCATACCCAAAGGCATTTTGGCACAAAAGAGGCAACAGTTAATATTGGAAAAGAAAACTTATAGAAAAGACATCTGGCAAGGGGTTAACATCCCAAGGACATAAGAATCTCAGAAAACTCCATAGCAAAAACCAGTAAATGATAAGATTGCCATGGTAAAGGAACAAAGGCAAAGCCTGCATATCAAACAGGCAGAGGTTCTGAGTAGATATTTCTCATAAGAGGGCATCCAACATGCCAGCTGGTCTGAAAATTAGTGCAATACTACTAATTATCTGGGGGATGCACGTCAAATATTCAGTGAGGTCTCATGCCTGTCTGCATGGCTGCTCTTGGGAAGCCAAAGGCAGCAGAAGATGCTCTGGCTGTGGTAAAAGGAAGCCCTCATATTCTGCTGTGAATTTACATTGTTACTGACATGTGGAAAACAGTATGTAAGTTCATTGTAATGGTAGATATAGACTTATGAATAATACTTTTGTTCATATCCAAAAGCAGTGCAATCAGTCCATTGAAGGAATGTCTGTGTTTCCTTGTTCACAATAGCATTATCTACTGCAGCCAAGAAAGTCATTGTATAAAATCAATATAATTTTTGTACCTATTGATGAATAAAGAAAAGATACATATATTCCAAGTGGAATACTATCCAGACTTTAAAAAGAAGGCAATTCTGTTGTTGTGGATGACATGGATGAACCTAGAGGCCATGATGCTAAGTGAAATAAGCTCGACACAAAAAGCAAATACTGACTTATCTCCATTACATATAGAATCTAAGATGTTGAGCCTGTGGAAGCAGACCATAGATCATGGATGATCACATATTTGAGAACAATGAGTGGGAGGAAAACACTGAAATTTTATAAAATGTACAAATTTCAACTGGACATGAATAAGATATCAGACTGATGTTATCTATCATATAGTATGATGACTAATATTATTAATGATGTTTAATCTTAATGCTTAATCATGTTATTACAGTAGATTTTAATGATTTCACCAAAATAAAAAAATAAAAATAAATAATTCTAGATAATTTAATCAAATAGACTTAATTTTATAAAATATACACATAAAATCATCATATTGGTCATAATATATTTAACTTATTTTTCAAATTTAATAATGATAAATATTTGAAATTCATTAAAAAGTGAGCAAAAGATTTCTAGATCTTTCTTCCAAAAGGCATATCATTAGCCAATAAAGGCATGAAATGATGTATTGAAAAGTACAAACATGAGTCAAAATCATTTACTGCTTTATATTTCACACATTGGCTATTATGATGCTTTACAGAGAGAAGAAATGTATATAGAGGCCCAAAGTGCCATGAAGGTGTGTAAGAGATGTCTGCTAAATTAGGGGAATAATAGCTACTGAGTCTGGGGATTTTGAACTGCACTCAAGTGTGATTATTTCTTAGAATAACCCATAGAACTCAAGGTTCTCATGATTCTAAATCCCACTGGGGGTTGATGCAGATTAAATTTAGCTGAGGGGAAAACACATTGAGTCCAAAATAAAGGCCAATGGGTGGCGTCCCAGCAGCCCATGGAGCTAGGCTGTATCACTCTTGTCTCATCAGTGTGCTACAGTTAAGGACAGAGAACCACCAGCAGGGAAATTCATCAGACTTTAGTGTTGAAAGATTTATTGAAAATTCCTCATTTAAAAATGATTGCTTGGTTGACTCAGTCTAAAGGCTGATGTCTCTGAAGTGGCAGGCTCCCACCCTTGGGAGTTAGAATGTTGGCTGACTGTACTGTGAATCACACTCTTAGACTATCCATCTTTACTTAATGTCCTCAGACCAGCAGAAACCCTTGCATGAGGTATGATGTTTTAGACATTGTCTTCTTAGCTAAGAAAAAGGAAGAAGCAGACTAGTTTGAAGAAGATTCATTCCTTTACACACAGGAGCCTATTCTTTCTTCTTTCTCCCTTTTTGATATGTTCGCCTTTATAAACTTAATTTGAATGTCTGTGTGTGCTTGCTCATGCCTTTACATAAACATGTGTGAAGAACAGAGGATGGCTTTTAGGAGTCGGCTCTCTCCCTCCACCATGTGATTCATGATGTAGAGCTCAGGCCATCAGGCTTTGTACCAAGTGCCTTTATGTCTTTACTGAGCAATCTCACTGGTCACCAGAGGT
This sequence comes from Acomys percivali, assembly GCA_907169655.1. Taxonomy (NCBI): domain Eukaryota; kingdom Metazoa; phylum Chordata; class Mammalia; order Rodentia; family Muridae; genus Acomys; species Acomys percivali. The sequence goes on from OU015745.1 coordinate 92,580,838, forward strand.
GCTTTTTGGTCTTGTTTCAAGGGCGAGGTGAGATCATTCATTTCTATTATTCTCAAATTCATTTTTTTATGTAGCCAGTGAATGAAGCTGTTCCTTCAATAGAGGTTCACTTACTAGATAAGTATAACACGGGAGGCAGAGTGATGTGGAGTCAGGGAAAAGTCCTGGAAGCATCAATCAGGCAATCAAGTAAAGCTGGGTGTAGGAGGGGTGGTCCTCTCTTGGAGGGGGAGACTGATTGGTTGTCCCATGCCAAATTGTCAACTCTGAAAACTTAACATTCAAGTAGCATTGTGTGAACTCAACAGGTTATATTTAGAACTGTATACTTTTATACAAACACACACACACATATGCATATATATGCATGCAATAGCAATTGATGAAAATAGAAGCCATGGATTTGAAGGAGAGTGAGGAGAAGTATATGAAATAGTTTGGAAGGAGGACAGAGAAAATTATAAAAAGTGGTGCACAGTGGCAGAGAGACCAACCAACCCAAGGCTCATGTGATTGACTGGGCTATTAGATTCATGTTAGCTTGGGAAACAGCTTACCTTTCAGCAAGGTAGAGCCATATTTTATAAAGTTTCATTCAATGGGAAAATACTATCAATATTTTTATCCATGTCAACACTGATTTATAAGTATATATTTGTAATACATAAATGTGTATAGAAATACATAGACACATATGTCAACAAACACTGACTTGAAAGAGGAGAGTCTGTTCACTTGGGTGCTTTGTTGAGGCATAACACAATTGTAATACTCTAATTCCTACTCCAGTGATACTTGCTGCACCAATAATGGGGAGCGGATAACATCCAGAATACTCACAGGGTACTGAGCTTGGGAGCTTTGCTCTCAGCTCTAGTTTTGTCTTATTTCCCTGATTGGTCTGCCCTCAGTATTCAATTCCAATATCCTGGAAAGCATTTCTCTCTGTGATTTATCTTATCCAGGAGTTTCTTTTCTTTTTCCCTAGTCCCAGCTCCGTGTGTGTGTGTGTGTGTGTGTGTGTGTGTGTGTGTGTGTGTGTGTATGTATGTGTGTGTGCATGATTGTGTAATTGTGTGTGGAATGTTTGTATGGTGAAACTTCTTTATGGTGGTTCTAGCTTATCTCATCACGTTACAATGAGATCTGGCTTACATGAAAGGTTCTGTGGCATGCACTGTGTTCCCATATCTCAGATACTTGTCTCTAGAATTATTTTTCCTGAAGTAGGAATTGGTTCCTTCTTATAAATAAAGCATCAGATGAAGCAAAAACTGTCGGGTGTGATGGCTCAGAGGTGGATAATAACCAAATTCTGACATAGCAAAAATAATGAAAAAAATTTTCTCTCTTTTCCGTCTCTGCTCTTTTACTCAAAATGAACACTTTCTGTATCTATTTGACATTATACTGGGAGACACTGATCCAAGAAAATATAACTTCTTTGTCATAATCTAATATTGATGATTTCTTCTGTTTTCATGAATTTGCCTGTTTCTTGTAAACTGACATGAATTGGAATATATTTCTTGCAGTTAGCATCTTCAGTTTAATTTACTGCACTTTAAGAAGAAAATTTTCCTGGTAAATTTGTAATTGTCTGGGTAAACTATACTTTAAAATTTAATATATAATACATGAACATTTTATGAACAAACCAATTAGACCTAATACATTTTTATGCTTTTAAATTAGCAAAATTACTTTCAGAAATACATAAGATGCTAAAAAGTTAGCATTGCATTTATCCCTATATTCCCTGATATATCTTCATTTTTTATATGCAATAACAAAACTAAGAAAGATTTTTCGAGCCTGCAATGTCTTTGTATATTAATTCCCTGCTCCCCTGAGATCCTAGCTCCTGCCTCAGAAACTCTGATGGAAGTAAACATGCTTTATTATATGTGCTAACACTTAGGCAAGCAATGAAAGAAACTTTACTTTATGCCCTTGAATGGTTCCAATTGCGTTTAGAACCAAACCCACATACGTTATCAAAGTTTACAAAGCTGAACATCATTTGACTGCTGCTTGCTTTTCTGTTGGCCTCTGTGAATTCCATACCCCAATCTGAATAAAACTAGACTTGCTTTTAAAAAAAAAAAGATTTATTTATTTTATGAGTACGAGCGTTTTGCTCTATGCACGTCTGTGCACCATGTGCATGTCTGTGCTTGTGGAAGTCAGAAGAGGGCATCAGAGTCCGTTGAACTAAAGTTGTTTGCCACCATTTGGGTGGTAAGGAACTAACATGTTCTCTGACAGAGCAGTCAGAGCTCTTAGTTACTAAGCCATTTCTCTAGCCCTTAAGAGTGCTGTTTATTGTATTTATTTTATGGGTTCTCGTAGTATGTTTAATTTTTAATCTAATAAGAACCTTAAGATCAGCATAGATCGAGCATCATTTTACAACTTGTTTTGATGCCGAACCATTATTTCAGAAAGCGCCTCTTAGGGCCTGTGATCACTAGAACATACTTTGGGAAATGCTGATCTAAAAGAAAATCTCTGAGACATAAACAAAATTGAGAAGTTTTGTGGACTCTCTGGTAGCTTGTTATGACATAATAGCATAATAAATTTTGGTGGTAATAATAATGAGAGGGCTGTTGATGCAATTATAGTTTGGAGGATAATTACATGCTTCATGCTAATCTTCCTCTGAAGGTCATGGAGTCACACAAAAAAAAACCCACTGAAACCAGAGTGAGGCTATCCAAGGAGCAAGATACTTCTGCTTTAAGTGTGGAGAATGTATAAATGCACTGTAGAAGTCAAGTATTTGTGACAGGAAAGTAATTAGGAAGCCACTGTCATGGACAGGTAAAAGTAATGGGAATGTGGCCTAATACAGGGTGTGTGTGTATGTGTGTGTGTGTGTGTGCGCGCGTGCTATAGAACAGTGTCAAAATAAACACAAAGGAAAATAAGAATCGCTCACTGTGAAAAAAAATTTGCCAATGAAATTCACTGTACTAGTAATTAGGAATAAAGTACAATTATCTTGACTACATTAGAAATTTATTTGGTAAAATTATACCAACATTCTTTTTTATGGTAAATAAAAAAAATCTGTCTCAGTAAATGTGAAGTAAAATAACTTGAAAAAGAGCATTTGCCAGAAGTCTATATTTGTGCCCAGAAACACACACACACACACACACACACACACACACACACACACACACACA
>OU015745.1:92593635-92631095 GCA_907169655.1 Acomys percivali
TTGCTCAACCATGTTCATAGCAGCCTTATTCATAATAGCCAGATCATGGAAACAGCCTAAATGTCCCTCAGTAGAAGAATGGATAAAGAAACTGTGGTACATATACACTATGGAATACTACTCAGCTATTAAAAACAAGGAATTCCTGAAATTTGTGGATAAATGGATTGAGCTAGAAATGATCATAAGAGTGAGTTAACCCAGAAGCCGAAAGACTCAAATGGTATATACTCACTTATATCTGCATACTAGCCCATTGGGCATGTCCCACGAAAGCCTTCACTTACCAGGAAACTGGGACAGAGGGGAGGACACCCTATTGGGACTCTAGATGAGAGAACCATGTGAGAATAGCAAATTAGAAGGATCCAGTGGGTCCTAGAAACCTACCAGTAGAACATTATTATAGGCAGATTTGGGCCAAGGCGTCCCGCTCAAACTAAGGTACCAGCCAATGACAATACAGGCGGTAAACTTTAACCCCCTGCCCAGATCTAGCCAATGGTCAGAACAGTCTCCACACTTGAGTCGGGAGTGGGATATGACTTTCTCACGTACTCTGGTGCCTCACATTTGACCATGTCCCCTGGAGGGGGAGACCTGGTGGCATTTAGAGGAAGGATAGCGGGTCACTGAGAAGAGACTTGATACCCTATGAGCATATACAGGGGGAGGTAATCTCCCTCAGGAACAGTCATAGGGGAGGGGAATAAGGGGAAAATGGGAGGGAGGGAAGAATGGGAGGATACAAGGGATGGGATAACCATATAGATGTAACAAGAATAAATTAATTCAATTTAAAAAAAAATACGGTGAATTCCCATGATTCCAAAAGCTATAGTGACATGAGCTTCTGTTAGCTTGTTTTCTTCTCATCTTGTTTAAATAATTTCACACAAAAATCTTCATTATTACCTGAAAGGAGGAAGAAGTGAATATGTAGGCAATGATGTAGCTAGGTTGGTAAGGAATTTTGTCTCAGGAGATGATGTGTGCTTGTCATGGGAGAGATGGGTTTCTAAGAACTGCGCTAAATTTCTCTTCTATTTCCCAACTCTAGTCTCTGCTGAGAGATATGTAGCTTGGGCTACCCCTCTAGATGAGTTCTGAATGTATGGTCATGGTTCCGTGAGCTGTAGTTAACCAAAGATGTAGAATATTCCCTACATGACTTAAGAAGGATCATCATGAGAAGTAAACCAGATGAAGGACCTTGAAGGAACTGACATGTGCCACCACACTTGAGACTCCCGGTGGGTGAGGTGTGTTGGAACATCTGGTCTCCATGAACTTCTCATTTACAAAATTTAAACATTACATCTTTTGTACTATTCTTTTTCCTTTTTGAAGAGTTTTCAATATATATGCAACCTATATAACATCACCTATTCATAACACACAAAGAGCACTTTAGAAATAATGGCAATGAATAAGCTCAACCATTAACTAAATGAACAAATGCAATAGGGGACAAAATTCCTTTAAACACTGTAAAAAAGTGAAACTCTAGTAAAAATTATACTGATGAAAGTTTAAAAAAATAAAACAAAATTTCTATAGTAATTGAAAGCATCATTTCAACATACCAAAAATCATTTTTTATGTGCTTGTGAAGAATCAGGTATTATCTTCCAGTATTGCGAGACATTTAGATTGACACATGTTTTGGAAATACAGAGTCCTGGGCTATGTATGTATGTAAGCCACGCATAATAATGGATGAGCATTTTCACATTTAGACTATGCTAAAGAAATATGCACACATGGACAGAAAATCATTACTAAAGTTTTTATTTTGTCATTGTTGTTAGAATGGAAAAAATAGATGTGTGCTAAAAGTTCATTAATATGGGAAGGGTTAAACAATTTATGGTACATATAGGTTACATAAATATCCATAGCTGTTACAAAGAAGATGATAAGTTTATTCATATGTGCTGTATTGGAGATATCAACATAATATATTGTTATATGAAAAAAGACACAAAAAATATATCTAAACTAGAATGCTCTCAGTAAACTATGACTTTGTACATGTAAATGGGGGTATTTGTTAATGCATTGAAACTAATGTAAAAGGAATCCAGAAATTTAACTACTAAGAGTGATTTCCTTTAAGGAGAGATGTGGAACTAAGACGATGAGAGGCCAAATGGTACAGTCACATAACTATCTTACAGTTTGTTTTAATTATATCTTAGAAGAATGAAAAAATTAGTTATCACGATATTGCATCTGATTAAGGTGTGAGCATGTGTGGATTAAAATAATTTGGAAATATAAATTATGTAGCTAGCGTTTCCATAGTTTTGTGTTGACAGTATTAAATTAGGGATGTAAAAAAGAGGTAGTTCCTGATATAATTTCTCAAATCCTGTGGTTTAAGATTCCTCTGACTGACTGGGTCGATGTTCAAAGGTTTTATGCAAAACGTGATTATAACTCATCAGTACCAGTATAGAGCAGCTCTGATGTTGTACCCGGTAAGAAGTAGACTATGGGTATCAAAAAGATGAATTTCTTTACCTTAAAGTGTTTTTATATCAGAGTACATGAACATAGTTCTTTGGTTATGCCGTCAATCATTTGTTCTGTCCATGTGCTTTGCTGTGTTCTGCTTCTTCTTTTCTTGAAGATAGTTAAATTGAACTTTAGAGGCGAAAATGGTAAAAGCAAATCCAAGAAGAAAGAGGAAGAAAATGAGAAAAGTGTAGACCAATTGTAATTCTATAGTTCATTGCCAGTACTTGGGAAGGAGGCTTGCCTGTGAGCCCCAGCTCTGATGATGCCGCATTCCGGAGTTCCTCCAGGAGCTCAGCAGTTGACCTTACACAGTGAGCTACCAAGGAGGTATCTTGCATTTATGAATGGGGCAGATCATTATATAGGGGCTGTTTCTTAATTACAGCGGCACTAGGAAGAGCTTTATTTGAAGAACTTATGGGCAATCCCTTTTAAACTTCACAGTCACTTCTCATTAGGCATTTCCTCCAAGCATCTCAAATTATGGCCCTTACTTGGTTATTAAGGAAAATGAAGATATAATCAAACATTAGACACTCTAAAGTTGGTTTGGTGAAAAAAAGCCCAACCCTAAATGCTATCTCATTGTCTGGGTCAGACAAGGTGCCAGGTTCACCCTAGGATATCATTTCTGACTTTTACTAGCACCTGAAGTTATAATTATTAATGTGTACAAAAGCATATACAAGACCATTAAAGCATTTTCAACCTGTGTTTTCTTCGCTGCACCTATTTTTTTAGGCAGTAGAAACAATGACATTAGAAAGAGCAAGCATTTCATAGTGAAATTGTAGCAAATAGTTTTCATGTTCTATTGCACAGTAATATGATGATAGATAATAAGACACTGACCAAACATCTCCAAAAGTTGCGAAGGGCCCTGTGCAGTGGCTCAGTGGGTCAAAGTATTTATCATCCAAGCCTGGCCACCTGAGTTTGACACCAGGACCCTACGGTAGGAGGAGAGACCCAATCCCTGAAAGTTATCCGTTGACCTCTGCAAACACACTTGGTCTCGTGTACACATCTCACAAACACTCAATATAAATAAGCAATAAAATAAAAGGCCTCTGGAAATGATATTGAACTTTTCAGCAAGAATAATGATTTGATTTTGAGAAAATATTGTGATTTATATACTAACTTGAGAATATTAATCACCAGCTAGGTAGGTTGTGGAACAAACTAGGGAATGGCTGTGAGGTGTGATCTAGTTTCTGGGTACACCTGTGAAAGAAGATGTAGGTTGAGATGGCTGGTTGAGGAAAACCCATAGAGCATCCCTGGATGGGTATCCTGGTCGGAATGCCATTGGGAAGGTAGGTGAACATTGTTCTCCATAGTCTCCTGCTTCTAGATGATGGATGCAATGTGACTAGGTGCCTCAAGCTCCTGCCATCTTGACTGTACCCTTGAAGTATGAGGCAAAATAAGCTCTTCGTCCCTTAAATTGCTTTTGTCAAGGTATTTATCACAGTAACAGAAGAAGAAAGCAAGACAACCATTTATTAAGACATTTAATAATTAAAGATGAAAAATGGAAAAGCAACAATAAAAGGAAAGCTCTAAACTCAAAAAATAACGTGCAACTTGTGATTTCAATGACCAAAGGTATTCTCAACAGATAAAAGACCCAAAATAACTTATTAATATACAAGTGAATTTCTGCATTGTTGCTAGCCAACATGGGACAAGTAGCACACACTTATTACCTATACTTAGTAATTATTTAATAAAAAAGCAAATGAGAAGTAAGTTTGTGTTATCTGGATTTTCCCAAAGACTGAATTAAAGAAATATGAAAAATATGGTAAAGCTATAATACTCAATTTTAGCATACACCCCTTCTTTTTAAATGAAACATCTGTTTATATCCAGTGCATATACACCAGGCCCATAATTACAAGTTTGAAAAGTGCTTATTTGTATCTCAACATCAGCAAAGTATTGTATTGCAAACTTTGTATTTATGTCTCAACACTGTATTTCTCATAAGAGAGGCAGTTTTTAATGTTATCTGTAACAACTTCATATTCTTACATATATCTTGTGAAGTTTATAACTCCACGCTGACTAAAGGAAAACAATAATGAGATCATTACTTGCAAAACCTGAGGTGAAAAAGTTTCAAATTGTCAAAGGACTTGGGACAACACAGAGACCAAGACCTTAGATGGTGCTTTATTATACCATTTCTCAAAAATAATCTTTAGAAACATGGACTTTTGAATATTTCCAACTGAGATTAATCTGTTAGATTCTGTTGTCTTTTTTTTTTAATTGCTTGTGTTCTATAGGATGGTACAAAGGCCATCTCAGCCTAAAATGCTTCTACAGTCTCATGTTCATACAGAAGATCAACCAACCTGAACAGGAGGGAAGATGAATGGTACTTACATGATTGTTTCGGTCAGAGTCAAGAGCACAGCAAGTGTCATGTGATATAGCTGGATATGGCCGTGGGCTAACCTGAGGGCCTCTGAGTGTTCCGAGATCTTGAATCATATACTCAGAACTACTCGGTATGCTTGTGAAATATGTCTTCTCATAGAGAAACCTCCTCAAGGACTATTTTATTTTTATGGTCACCTCCATGTTTCAAGTTTGCCATATATTTTAAGGGCACATCTGGGCCTCCTATATTCTCCTTCTGTGCACAGCCCATTGCCTGTCTTGTGGGCTCTGTGTTGGATCTCCCTTCTGTACAGCTTATTATTCTTCCTTTACTATGGTTGGGGATATTTTCTGCTCTCCTTGTCATATACTAATTCTCTATTTGAAGGTGATGCAAAGGCCCCTTTAAAATGATAGCCTTATCTCACATAGTGTTCATGGATAGCATCAGTTTGGATTTTTGTCTTAACCTGAATGTTGCTAACTGGCCTACTCACCTACACATCATTTTATCATTTTTTATGCAATTACTGAGGACACTGATGAACTTAAGAAAAAAAAAAATGGTCCAAGCAATCACTCTGGCACTGCACTGCTTGCTATTTCTCCTCTGGGCAACATTACTCTTATGAAGGAAATTTATTCCGAATGACCCTCCAACTAGCCATTAGGCAGCCTAGTCCATAATTTTCTCATTGGATTGATATTGTAGCAATGGAGTAAAGAACGCACAGCTCTGTTAAAGTCAAACAGGAGTCCACTGCGTCTCTTCCATCTATCCGTCCTACACTTTCCCTGGTTCCAGGGTTTCTTTATAATGATAACCCATGGCCTTTCCTGACTATGGCAGGAGTGAGCTTCTCGAGCCAGTGTGCTGACCTTGTGGTTTGTGGGACTTCAAGAGGCAGGCATCACTCTTTGGAGAGCACACATCTGAGTTGTTTACTGAATCCATTACATCTTTTGAAAACACTTTTAAATTAAATCTATGCAAATAAGTACATGTGTAACTGCAAGTACCCATGAACTTGGAAAAAAAAAACCTGTTAAATCACCTACAGCAAAAGTTTACAGGCCATTGTGAGCTACTTCACATGGATGCTGACAACAGCAGTTGGGGCTTCTTCAAAAGCCGTGTGCACTCGTAACCACAGAGCCGTACCTCCAGTTTATCACTAGGTATTCAAGGTCGATTCAATCCTTCTCACTATAGCTTCAGTGAATGTTTAAAAATTTGATGATTTTTACGTAATTCAGTATAGACTTTTGTGACCATATGTTCATTTGATTTATGATATTTGTCTATATTAATTTTTACATTATATCTTTTATTTGTGAGGTTATAATACGATCATATCATTTCTCTTTTCCATTTCCTCCCTGCAACCCTTCCCATATACCCATCTTTGCTCTATTTCAAGTCATGGTCTCTTTTCACTAATTGTGGTTACAAGTGTGTGTATGTACATCACATACATACATATATTCACACACACATGGATAATATACACGTACTTTAAAAAGCACCCGCTTCAGTCTGTGTAATGCTACTTGTATGTTTGTCTTCAGGGCTGACCACTTGGTATGGGTATGTTCTTCCCTGGGGAAGGCTATTTCTCTGACTCTCAACATCCCTTAGTTGCCTATAGTTCTGTGTACAGGGATGAGCCCTCGTGGACTTCTTCCATCCACGTTGGCATGTCTCTGGCTGTTGTCCTTGTCCAGTTCATGTTTTGCCAGTCATATTGGTGAGACTGTCTGAGTGTAGCTCTGATTTTACTAGGAAACACCATTTTACCAAACCAACACAATCCCTGTAAAAGTATCTTTTATTCGTCAGATGTAATTGTTGTCTCAGAGGCTTGCTTCTAAATAAGCACACCTTCTCTCGTCTTTTCTAAACTATGGCTGGCTGTTTACACTCAGCTGTTCTGCCTCAAACTCCCCCCCAATCTGACTGACTTAATCTGGCTTCTCTCAGATTCTCCAGAATTGCTCTACTTCTGAATTTCACACACTAAAGTGCACCGAACTGTATGAACTCAACTCTACTCAATTGAACTGCATGGAACTTCCTGTACTGGACTGCACTGCACTGTACCCAACTCTACTGTACTGTCTTCTCTATTGACTTCCAACACTCTGCGAACTGACTGATCTCAACTCAGCTCAACAAAATTCAACACAACTCAACTCAACTCAACTTAACTCAACTCAAGCCTCTCCCTGCACTTTCTTACATTGCCCCTCTTTCCTGTCTGTTCTTTTGAGAGTTGGGTGTATCTCTTTCTCTGATTTGTCACTTTGTCTATCACTCAATTAGACATCATTGTTTGGGATTAAAAGCATGTACTAATGGTGTGTCTGTATTCCAGCCAGAGGAATGAAGGTTTGTGGCGTGACTGTATTACACCCAGATCATACAGACCTAGAAAGTCTTTGGATGTGATCAGAGCAGCCGTGTTTCTGGATTAAAATTCCTCCATAATCCCTAATTGCATTCTAATTATTTGTCCATGATTAAGAATTTTAAGTTAGCTTTTGAATTACTACCATTTCTGGTTCTTCTGTCTCTCTAACTCCTTAGTATCTGATTTCATTTTATTCCTTATAGCTTGTCTACAGATGACATTATTCTTCTAGTTTCCTATATTGTTTAGCTACTATTAAAAAAAGCTATAAACTTCAATAATTGTTTTGATCACCTAGCTTGTGAATAACATGCTAAACAATCATGACACTGACTTCCTAGAATACCCTGAGTCAAATAAGATGACGACCTCTCTAATATGGAGTCTGCAACTAAGTGTCAGTGATCTACAACAGGGCTGAATTTCCTTTTTTATTTTTTCTCTGATATCCAGTAACCATGTCTTTATTGCATGGTGAGAATCAAGATAATGCAATGCCAGACATGATTCATGGGAAAATTCTTGTGTAAGCTAATTATATTAAAAATGATGACAATGTCTCATTAATAATTTCACAATATTCCATTGGCCAAACTATGATTACAATGACTAAACACAGGCTGAAAAAAATGTAGAAAAACTTGCATTCCAGTTTTTGCCATCCTAGTCAATGGGAAGAAAAAGAATCTGAACTGGAGAACAATCTGCTTCACTGCATATTTTAACAACTACTACCTCATCCCCACCATTTGCAAATTATCCGGTGCATTAATTTTCCTCTTTTATCCAACAACATATTGAAAAAAATCTAAAAATTTTCATTTTGCAAGTGATTTTATTGAATATTTTTTTTCCCTTTCTGATTGCCGACACCATCTGGGAAGCTTAACCTTAAAACTCACTTTGAAAATTATGTTTATTGATATACATAAGAGTTCAGAACATAATTCATATTATATAACTTTGTTGATTATTAACATCCAATGATTCTTTTAAAAATATTTATTTTTATTTTTATATGTTTATGTGTGTCAGTGTAAGCATGTCATGTACACATGTATACAGATGTCACCAAGGGCAGAAGAGGGTGTCAGATCCTCTGAAACTGGAATTACAGAAGGTTGTGAGAGACACACAATTTGGGTGCTGGAAATTCAGTTAGGGTCATCTGGGAGAATAGTAAGTGCTGTTGACCAATGGCCATCTCTACAAGCTCAGTGTTCTTCTATTCTTGTGTTATTGACTTTCTTCATGTTTTATGTAATAAGATTTTATGATATTAAACTATCATTTTTATCTATCATCTATCTATCTAATTTATATCTATGTCATCATCTATTTATCATTTAAAATTTCTTTTCCTTAATCAAGGATGCTACAGGCATCTTAATGGTTAACATATCAGTATATATTTCTGACAGTTATGAACTTTAAAAATCAACAGTAATATAAATATTACACTCACCAACATTTTAACAGCTTACTTAATATTATTTAGTAATTATATTGACCTTTCCTGAATCATGTTCAAAGTGCTGGTATAATTGGTTCATATGAATTAAAAATTAGTATTAACACATGGCCAAATTTTACATCTGATTGACACTGATGTGTCGTTTCTTTTGTTTTTCTACATAGGATAGAACATTTTATACCTAGCAATTTTCTTCTTGACATATAAAAATCATAAGCATTTAATATACACAGAGTGATCACTTATTATATATATTCATTAGAAACTGATTGACATAGTCATGTTAACATATCTCATATTCATGTTTCACATTTGTTTGTCACATACTTATTAATTACTGTCTTATCAAATGTGAACTATATAATATAAGGTTTTACCTGTATCCATCATACTTAGATCCTTTATCACATTTATATACTCATCTTCAAATTGAAATATTGAAACCTTTACCCAAATTCCTCTCACTTTCCTCCTTCTTCAGCCCTTGGCAACCAAGATTCTACTCTCTGTTTCTGTTAGTTTGACTATTTTAGACTCCATGCAAAAGTGAGATTATGAATATGTGTCTTATATCTGATTTATTTGTCTAAGCAAAATGTTTTTCAGTTTTACTCATGCTACAAACTGGAATATTGAAACAATAGAATTAATGACACATTAGACCAAGTGAACCCAACAGATAATGACAGAACTTTCTTTTTTTTTCTTTTTTGAGACAGGATCTCTCTGTATTAGCCTTGGCTGCCCTGGACTCGCTTTGTAGACCAGGCTGGCCTCGACCTCACAGCAATCTGCCTGCCTCTGCCTCCTGAATGCTGGGATTAAAGGCGTGCACCACCATGCCAGGCCACAGAACTTTCTTTTTTTCTTTTTCTTTTTTTTTTTTGACATTTTTAAAATTAATTTATTCATATTACATCTCAATGGTTATCCCATCCTTTGTATCCTCCCATTCCTCCCTCCCTCCCATTTTCCCCTTACTCCCCTCCCCTATGACTGTGATTGAGGGAGACTTCCTCCCCCTTTATATGCTCATAGGGTATCAAGTCTCTTCTTGGTAGCCTGCTATCATTCCTCTAGATGAGAGAAGCATGGGAGAATGGCAAAGTAGAAGGATCCAGAGGTCCTAGAAGCCTACAAGAAGAACATTATGACAGGCAGATTTGGGCCCAGGGGCCCCGCTCAAACTATGGCACCAGCCAAGGTCAATACAGGCCATAAACTTCAAACCCCTACCCAGATCTAGCCAATGGACAGGACATTCTCCACAGTTGAATGGAGAGTGGGGTCTGACTTTCACACGTACTCTGGTGCCTCATATTTGACCATGTCCCCTGGATGGTGAGACCTGGTGGCACACAGAACTTTCTTAAATGTTAATTTTCTTACCCACTCATCTTTGATTTCATAACAGCTTTTTGAGAAACACTTCCTGAAGAATGCAGACATCTCTTTAACAAGCTGATATAAATGTTCTTCAGATAGACAGCTATATGTCTGGGGTTGGGAGGAATGGACAGTGTGGTAGTTACATTTCAGGATAACTATGTTGCCTTGGGGTAAAACACAGGGCCTCACTGTCAGAGTCAGGTATTAACTCCTTTAACTACACCTCTGGCCCAATTTTTCAGGTTTTGTTTTTTTCTAATCTCCATGTTGTTCTCTGAAATGGTTGTACTAAGTTACATTGTTTCCGACAGCATATAAAGGTTCATTTTGATCTACATTTTACATTTGTTGTTGTTGTTGTTGTTATTGAGACACAGTTTCTCTGTGTAGTCCTGGTCATCTGGAATGCTCTAGACCAGGGTGGTCTCCAACTCAGAGATTTGCTTCCCTCAGCCTCCTGGGTGCCAGGATTAAAGATGAGTGCCACCACCTCCAGGTTTCTCTGCATCTTTACTAATGTTTACTTTATGTTTTCTATTAAGTTATCTACATGACATTCCTCTAAAGAAAGTACACAAGTATGCAAGTACTCAATACCTCTCATCATTATGGAAATATAAAAAAAGAAACTGGGCGTGGTTGCACACGCCTTTAATCCCAGCACTCAGGAGGCAGAGGCAGGCAGATTGCTGTGAGTTCAAGGCCAGCCTGGTCTACAAAGTGAGTCCAAGACAGCTAAGGCCACACAGAGAAACCCTGTCTCAAAAAACAAAACAAAACAAACAAACAAAAAACCCAACAAATCATTCTAAGGATGAATATAACACATTCTGTCACCAAAGTCTAGAAAAATAGTTATCAGAACTAAAGGCTTTAGTGAGGTTCATGTGAAATTTTTCTGTTGATGAGTGATTTATTTCTCACCACTATGTTGAGAGACACATAGAATTTGGAGGCTGTGAAATAATGTAATCCCCTTAATTTGAGAACGCTGCTAGAAGCTAAGGTCTGGGCACTGGTTATGCTCACTGTAACTTACATATTGTCATTGTCTCTAGGCTCTAGGATATATGTGAGTATACCAAAATATTTATATGTGCACAACCATGAGTGGGTCTTCTTACAATTATCTCATAATACTCTTCCATAGCATTGACTCTTAATTACTACACTGTCCATTCCAGCTTCCTTCTCTAAGTCATTTGAACATTCCACTAATGTTGTATATTTAATGAACTAGAAAGGAAACAACCTTATTGATTAAAAAAGTATAATGCTTATTTGTATAACTTTTCCACAGCCCCATAGAATAGTCTTTTCTATTCATGTATAACAGAGACGGTTTTTGTTAGTCCCATACTATTAGTTGTTGGGATTTCCTACATAATTAAAAAAATTGCATCTTCTATGATTCAATCTTTGTTTTATGACATTATTGAGTATGTATTAGCACATTCATATACATGTGCATATATGCACACACACACACCTATCTATAGGTAGATAGAAAAGTGTGTGTGTGTGTGTGTGTGTGTGTGTGTGTGTGTGTGTGTGTGTTATCCTGGGAAACAGATATATAAATCACACTTTGTGATCTTTAAGCTTCTAAGGCATTTTAGTGTGTGGAAATTCAGATAGTTCATTGTATAATTCACTAGTATTGACATTTTATATAATATTTTAAGTCAAAACATATCAACATTTTCATTTTCTCCTTTCTTTGAGGAGTATCTGTCTGCATCATTAACTTAATTAAGACTTATGATTCTCCGAGTTTTCAGTCATGTAAACTGAATTGTTTAAGGCTTGGTTTCTAGTTATTATTTTTTTTATAATTTGTATTCTCTTTTATTTACTATATCCCTTTATAAAATGACACAGTCAACTCAGAAACTGTTTAGTGAATCATCATGAGGAATTATGATAAAATGAGAAGTTTATATGAATAATAGAATATAAAATACTAGAGCATGATATTATATTAATTCATTCATGTTTCTTTGGTTTCCATTGGATGCACCATTTCAATTCTGAGTCAAGGGCTCATTTTTAAAGCTTTTAATAGATTCTTTGTGAATTTCTCATCATGCATTCCAATTCCATTCATCTTCCTATTTCTTCTTATTTGTCCTCCATTCCTTCAACCTCTCCTGCGAAAGGAAACAAAAAATTTAAAATTAAAATAAATAAATCGTTTAATCAGCACAATGGTTTACTTCATGCAGTTTACTTTCTCATTCAGTTAAACATCACTGAGACTCAGACAGATTTCTAGGTAATGGACACAACTGTTTTTTGCTGGTAAAGTCTTTGATATTAAATATTATTTTTCTAAATAATAACATCAGTTGTCTTTGAAACCTTTAATTATTTTATGAGGTTAGCATTGTACACTGGTTTAGGTCTGTCTCAAGCTCTTGTTCAAAATGCCATGTTCTTCCATGAATTTGCAACTTGGCTTTTGTATGAACAGAAAACCTTATTAATCCAATATTGGCTTATTTATTATAACAAGAGCATTGCTGGTCCCCAGATAGTCAAATGCTCTGTTACTTTAATAAAAAAAACTTTAGATAATCTCAAGCAAGTTAATTGCAATTCTGTTTTTTCCCCTTCTCTGGTCCCCAGTGTTAAGAATTAATAAGATTTTTAGTGCATTATGTTAGCATTTTTTCTGATACTAAAATTAAGCTTTTAGAACTGTCGTTTCTAGGGTAATTCCTTTCTACTTTTAAAAATGATGATAGTTCATTGGTTTTATCAAATATTCTACTTGTACTCCTTGATGTCTCAAATTATGACCAATATCTATGTTCATAATCTTGTGGGTTTATATCTTTTTGTATTTAATTAAATCTGCTTTTATAATTCCAATAAAAGATAAATTAGAAAGTACTTATTTTCTTTCAAAAGTATTGTTCTTATTATAGAAAGAGTCATTCTGGATTTCTTTAACCAGCACATTAAACTCTTGCCACAATGTTGAAATCAGGTTGTTTGTGTACATTTTGCATCCTGAGAAGATAGGGTAGGAGAAAAGGAGAAAGTAAACTATAAGTGAGACATTGGTAAGTAGAAAGGCAAGGAAAGAGATCACCACAAAGAGAGTCTAAGCCCTTAGGAAGTCTATTTTCCCTGACTTACCTTGAAAATTTACATAACTAAAAGTCAACAATGCAGGACTAAAAACAACTTTCAAGTCTTAAGTGTCTCCCACCTTTACAGCTGAATGCTGACCAACTCACACAAATTCACTTTTCCCCTAAGCCATATCACCTTGATGTTGGTATGAGAAATTAGAACACTGAAGCAATGCAGCTCAGCTGAGAAAATAAGACAAAAGCAACACCTATGTGCTAATTTTGGTCTTGATTCCCTCCAAAGACTCTATATTGAGAAACGTTAATAATTTGATCTCAGTTCATTTGTCATTTGTATGTAGGAGCGCTACTGACTTTTGAGTTAATTCTGTGTTAAAGCTGAAAGTGTTTATCAGCTGTAGGAGTTTCCGGAGGAATTGTAGGGTAATTGATGTAAACTACTATTACATCATCTGCAAATAAAGATGCTTTGAGTTCTTCCCTTCCAGTTTCATCCTCTCGGTCTCTTCAGTTGTCTTATTGCTCTAGCGAAGGCTTCACGTACAATACTGAAGAAGTACGGAAAGAGCAGACAACCTTATCTTATCCCTGGGATTAGTTGAATTGCTTTGAGTTTCTCTCCATTTAAACTGATGTTGGGTATGAGCTTGCTGAAAATTGCTTTTATTATGTTGAAGTATGCCTGTTTATCTCAACTATCCCCAGGCCTTTTGTCATGAAGGGGTGTTAAATTTTGTCAAAGGCCTTTTCCACCTCTGATGAGATGATCATGGGGTTTTTGTTTCATTATGTTTGTGTGGTGGATTATATTTATCTCTCTACATATGTTGGACCATCCCTGCATTTCCATTATGAAGCCTACTTGATATGCTGGATGATCTTTTTGATGTGTTCTTGGCTTTGGTTGGCAAGAGTTTTACTGAAAAATTTTGCATTTATGTTCATAAAAGAAATTTGTCTGTTATTTTCTTTCTTTGTTTGGTCATTATTTGGTTTACATACCAAAGTAACTGTGGCCTCATAAAAGAAAGTGGGGTAATGTTCCTTCTGTTTCTATTTTGTGGTATAATTTGAGAAATAGCAGCATTAACTCTTACTTGAAATTCTGGTAGACTTCTGCAATAGAACCATCTGTCCCTGGGGATTTTTTTGGTTAGGGAACTTTTAATGACTGCGTCTATTTCTTTAGGAGTTATAAGCCTGTTTAAATAGATTATCTAATTGTACTTTAACTTTGTTAAATGGCACATATCAAGAAAATTATCCATTTCTTTAAGTATAGTATGTTCTTATGATTCTGGACTCCATTGGTGTCTGCTGTTATGTGCCCCCTTTTATCTCTAATTTTGCTATTTTGGATATTTTCTCTTTGCTTTTTAGTTAATTTGAATAAAGGTTTATCAACCTAATTGATTTTTTCAAAGAACCAGCTCTTTTTTTTTCTTTGATTCTTTGTACTGCTGTTTCTATTATATTGATTTAAGTTCTTAGTTTAAATATTTCTTGTTATTGCCTCCTTTTGGGTATGATTACTTTTTTTTGTTCTAGAGATTTTAGGCATGATGTTAAGTCAAGTATATGAGTTCTCTCCCTCCCTCTCTCTCTCTCTCTCTCTCTCTCTCTCTCTCTCTCTCTCTCTCTCTCTCTCTCTCTTTCTTCATGCAAAGGTCTTTGCACCCACAGATCACTAGGGAGACCAGACCAGAGAATGTTAATGTTTCTTTTTCAAAGAAAAAGAAGTTTGAGAATTAGGTTAGAGGTGATTAAAATAGGCTTGTGTTTTTGTTTTGTTCTAGTGACAGTATCCTTTGCCTTACAGAAGCTTTTCAGCTTCATGAGGTCCCATTTGTTAATTGTTGATCTTAGAATCTGAGCTGTTGGTGTTCTGTTCACAAAGTTATCTCCTGTGCCAATACGTTCAAGGTTGATCCCCACTTTCTCTTCTATTATATTTAGTGTATCTGGTTTTATGCTGAGGTTTTGGATCTACTTGGAATTGAGTTGTGTGATAAATATGGTTCTATTTGCACTTTTCTATATGGAGACATCAAGTTATACCAGCACCATTTGTTGAAGGTACTATCTTTTTTTCCATCGTAAAGTTTTGGCCTCTTTGTCACAAGCCAAGTGTTCACAAGTATGTGAGTTTATTTCTGAGTCTTCAGTTTGATTCTGTTGACCCATTAGTCTGTTTCTACGCCAGTACCATGCAGGTTTTATTATTATTGCTCTGTAGTACAACTTGAAGTCAGGGATGGAGATACCTCCAGCAGTTCTTTTATTGTATCGGAAATGACAGCCTATAAATCGGGAAAAATTCTTCTCCATCCCTATGTCTGACAGAGGGATAATATCCAAAACATATGAAGATCTGAAGAAATTAAATACCAATAAACCAAATAATCCATTAAAAAGGGGTACAGAGCTAAACAGAGAATTCTCAGCAGAGGAATATCAAGTGGCCAAGAAGCACTTAAAGATATGTTCAATGACCTTAGTCATTAGGGAAATGTAAATCAAAACAACTATAAGAAACTATCTTATACCTCTCAGAGTGGCTAAGATAAAAAAACCTCAAGTGACAGCACAGGCTGGCAAGGATGTGGAGAAAGAGGAACACTCCTCCAGTGCTGGTGGGAGTGCAAACTTTATCACCATAACCAGGACCGGTGGTGGGTAATAATCCAAATGACCTCTGCATTGTCTGTATGACCGAGACCACATCAGATCTTTCCTTAGGCCCTTAAAAATTAGATGTACTTTGAACAGCCTGGCATCAGACTTCTGAAGCTTCATCCAGCTTTTCTGGCTAAGTTGGGCTGAGCTTAGTTTCCTTCTTTCTTCTTCACAAATTGTTTCTCTGCCAACCAAAAATGCCTTCATTGTGATCCTTAAGTTTGAGTATTGGTTATTAATTTTAATTCAGTTCTGGAAAGTCTATAATTTCTGTCTTGACCCATTTTTCATGCCGTAGTGAGTTGTTTAGTTTCAATGAGTGTGTAAGCTTTCTGTTGTCTCTATTGCTGTTGCTATCCAGCTTTAATCCATGGTTGTTAGATAGGATACAGAGTGTTATTTCAAATTCCTTTACCTGTTGAGACTTGCTTTGTGAAACTATGTTCTCATTTTTGGGAAAATTCCATGAGCTTTTTCTGGAAAAAAAAAAGGTATGTATTTTGTGTTTAGGTGAAATGGTCTGTAATATTTGTTAGGTCCCTTTGGTTTATAGCATGAGTTAGCTCCAGAATTTCTATGTTTTGTTTTTGCCTGGATAGCCCATCATTGGTGAGCATGGGATATTGAAGTCTCCCACTATCAGTGTATGAGGGTCAACATATGATTTAATCTGTAGTAATGTTTTTGTTTTTTATGTAAGTGTTCTTCTGTTTGGAGAACTAATGTTAAGAGTTGAAAAGCTATCTTGGTGGATTTTTCCTTTTTGAGTATGTAGTGTCTTTTCCTCTCTCTTCTGATTAGTTTTGGTTTGAAGTCTGTCTTGTCAGATATTAAAATGGCTGCACAAATGACAAAACAGACTAAGAAAGAAATCAAAGAAACTACCTTTCACAATAGCCCCAAATAATATAAAATATCTTGGGGTAACCCTAACCATGCAAGTGAAAGGCTTGTGTGATTAAACACTGTAAGCTTTTTTAAAGATTATTTATTTATTTATTTATTTATTTATTTATTTATTTATTATGTATACAATAACTCTGTCTGCATGGACACCTGCATACCAGAAGAGGGCACTAGATCACATTATAGATGGTTGTGAGCTACCATGTGGTTGCTGGGAATTGAACTCAGGGCCTCTGGAAGAGCAGTCAGTGCTCTTACCCTCTGAGCCACCTCTCCAGCACCATAAATACTATAAGATTTGAAGAAGGAAATTGAAGAAAATATCAGAAGATGGAAAAAATCTCTTATGCTTATGCATCACTAGGATTAATATAGTAAAAGTGGCTGTCCTACCTAAAGCTATCTACAGAGTCAATGCAATCTCCATCAAAATTCCAACACAATTCTTTATGGATCTTACAAAGACAATTTTTAACTTCCTACGCAACACACACACACACACACACACACACACACACACACACACACACATAGGATAAAATAAAAGAACTGTGAGAGACATTATTATCCCATTTCCAAGTTGTACTTCAGAGATTAGAGGTAATAAAATCAGCATGGTATAGGCACAGTAACAGACATGTTGACCAATGGAATTGAAAAGTCATGTGGACACCTATAGACATCTGATTTTTTAAATACAGGATCCAAAAATGCACACTGAAAAAAAATCACCATCTTGAACAAATGGTGCTATTCAAACTGTATGTAGGAAATTCCAAATAGATCCATAAATATCACCCCATGCAAAAGAATATAAACGGATCAAAGAACTCATCATAAAACTGAATCTGAAAAAAGAGAAAGTGGGAGTTCAAACACTTGAACTCATTGGCATAGTAAAGACTTGTTGAACAGAACACAGTATAGTCACTAAATGAAAAATTAATAAATTGGGCCTCATGAAATTGAGAAGCTTCTGCAAAGCAAGGGATACCATCATTCAGACAACATGTCAGTGGGAAAAGATTTTTACCAACTATATATCTAATAAAGGTCTAATATCCCAAATATATAAAGAACACATACACACATACACAATAACAAGATAAAAATAACCCATTTAAAACTCTGGGTACAGATCTAAACAGAATTCTCAGTAGAGGAAACTCAAATCCCCGAGAGACATGTAAAGTAATGTTCAAATTCCTTAGTTATCAGACAAATGAAAATCAGTATGTTTCTGAGATTTCATCTTACAACCATGAGAATGGCTAAGATCAATAAAACAAGTGACAGCTCATGCTGGTGAGGATGTGGAGTAAGAAGAATTCTCATGCATCGCTGGTGGGAGTGAAAACTTAAACAATCATTATGGAAATTAGTCTGTTTGGTCTTCAGGATGTTGAAATTGATCTAACATAAGATTCAGCTATACCTATTTCTTGGGCATATATCCATGTGGTACTTCATCCTACTACAAAGACACATGATCAACCATGTTCCCTGTTGTTCTATTCATAATAGCCAGGGGGAAAAAAACCCTAAATGTCCATCAGTGGATGAATGTGTAAAGAAAAGGTGGTACATTTACACGAATACTACTCAGCTGTCAAGTCAATAATAACCAAACTACAATCTGAACAACCACAGATGTTAGATATGTAGTACAAAGCTCTCTCCAGGATCTTAGGAAAATAGAATATATTATTATGGATGGATGGGTGTGTCTGGAATTGAAGGAACAGTGGAGAAGAAGAAAGAGAGGGTGAAGAAGGAAATATGGGCAGAAACAGCTAAAATAAAGGGTCATTGGAAGGACAGAGTGGAAACGTAGGACGGCAGAAGAGTCCTAAATTATATACATTTATGAAAGTGAACCTAAGGGAAATCACTGAACAGTGGAGACGAAAGAGCTACCAATGGACATCTCTTGCCATCAAATAAAGCTTTCAGTACCAGGTTTGAGTTACCTCTAATTGAGTTGTTGACCAAAGGGATCACATAGGAAATCCCCAAACAACCCAAGCTGTTGCCAAAACTGTAGGTTTCTCTCCAGAAGCTGACAGCAAGGATGCATTGCTGAAGACAACATTTACACAACTCACAACTCATTCAACATAGAGCATTTACCTCTATGTGGCAGCATCTCTGGTACAGGAAGGTGCTCTGCATACTACTAAAGAAGAATTGTAAACAGCAACCCAGCTCAATGCCTTTGATCTGCAATGGTATTCTAACTGCAAGATAGGCTAGTGCAACGGTGGCACAAAGTGTGTGGTGATAACCAGCCAATATCTGATTTGACTTATGGCCCACACCATAAGTTGGATTCCATGCCCAACCCTAGGTGCTCCCCTGCCGAAAGAGTGAGAGAACTTGAAACACTCAGCTCTAAAGGGTATGTCTCCATCCTTCCCCTCACCTTAGGGAACCCTGCGAAAGAGGAGGCAGTAAGGGCTTCTTCCTGGAGGACTCTAAACCCAGACATTCTGGCCATTCATCTGAGACCACAGCTCCTGTCATGATAGTCACCGTTGAAATCACTGGATCTGTCACTTAATCTGGAGAGCTCACTGATGCGGCTTGTCTGACAGACCGACCATCAAGCTGCAGGAAGCCTGGCTGCCTTCCTAGTAGTAAATTACAGGAAGCAGAAGAAATGGGAGGATTGCCACGGGAAGCAGGATTCCTTTTCCAAACTACAGGTATAACCATGGGAACTACAGCATAATTTTTGTAAACTCTCTTTTTCAATTCTCAAAGATGATGACAATAGAGGAACAACCTTACCTCCTTACATTTCCAGAAGCTTCAAAAGAAATCTCCCAGGACACATCCTGGATCCTGAGCTCACTGTGTCTTCAGAGGCTTCCAGTAATTGGCTGTCCCTTTCAGTTATAATGAAATCCTGATTCCCAATAACCCAGTAGCAGAAGAAAGTCATTGTGGAGCAAAAAAGTATCCTGAAAACACTGGTTTATTCAGAAGGGTAAATACAGAAAGCAAGAAGTTTTTAATGGCCAACTGTCATGAAATTAAATAGTGTGAAGCAGAGGCAAGCTGTGGAAAGCCCAATATTTGCTAACCTTATATCAGATAACATCAAAGTCTCTGGAAATATTAAAATGTAAAAGCCAACACCATCCCCCCAAAAATAAAAATAAAAATCGAAAATTAATGAATAAAGAGTAATACCTAGATCAGAGTAGGAAATATCTGTGAATGCCAAAGTCTTAAAAGACAGTGGAGTCTTTCCAGCCAAAGTATAACAAATATATCATCAGAGAGTTGAGCAAACAGAATCAGATCTGTTGGCATACCTTCAAGATAGATTGTTCAGCCATCAAAGGATGTTGGTATCCTAGTTTCCATTTGCTACTCACAGCTCCTAGTAACTGCTGGCTGTAACATCCTTTCCATTGTCATGCAGTGTCAACTATGGGCGCTCTCCAAAACTGAACCAATGAAGACACCATATCTCCAACCCTCAAGAGTGTAAGCTTGATCAGTGTCAAACAGCATCTGTCCGTTATTTCATTGCAATGAGAATAGACTCGTCACTCTACCTATAGATTACAAAAATTTGATTTCTTAATTTCTCTCCAAGATTATTCTAAAATATTTTATACATGTATACAATGTATTTTTATGATAGCCTATCTCCACCCCAGTTTCTTTGACCTGTCCCTACTCAAATGTCTCTCCTATCATTATTTTCTCTTATTTTAACCCACATGTCCAATTACTGTCTACAGCATATTCATGGGTATAGGGCTATCCATGGAGCATAGGCAACTTATGAGCAGGCACATTTCTGAAGGAAATAGACTCTTCCTTTTCCATTAGCCATCAACTGGAATAAGCTCCACAATCCTCAGAGGTCTTATGAGTACCTTCTCCCTGATGCTGGGATTTTGACTGACTTGATACAGGTGTGTCTAGCTTATTTGTCTATCTCTGAGAGACAAAGAGATGGTGACTCACCCACGAAAGCCTAGAGACAGAAATTCATTTGTCTCATTTAAAATATCCTAGAGACACATCAGTATTCAGATCAATGAATCATAGAGTCCCCAGCGAAACAAACTATGATAGGTATTGACAGCTAAGCTTTGAATATATTTTTAAAAAACCATTATATTCAGGCAAAAACTCTCCAAACAAAGGCAGCGCATTCTTCAAGTCCCGCAATTCCTGCTCTGGGGACAGACACATGAGTTCTCAAGTCTGTGTTTTTCCCTTGATTCTTTACATATGTTTATTTTCTAATTATTGAATTATTAAGAGATTATTTACTGACTTACTTTCTTTCTTTCTTTCTTTTTTTTTCTTTTTTTCTTTTTGGTGCCAAGAGATCACTTGTCTTTTCTTTCCTCTTTCTACAATCTTTATCACCTTCTTTTTGGTTAAAAAAATCTATTCTTAAGGTTCAATAAAAAATTCACATCACATTGCTTCTGCATGTATAGTTATTTGTTGAACCAGTCAATGACTCAAGATTATTCTTCCATTATCACTCAGATCTTATTTTCTAAAATTATTGCATTATTTGACTTATTAGCCTTTTTACTGAGACCTAATAAGACTTGAAATGGTATTTCCAAATATTCATACATATTAGGTAGCATGTCCAAGCCTTTTGCTTATTAGCATCACTGTTTTTTTTCTAGTCCTGAACATATTTCTTTAGCTTTTCCA
The DNA here is from genome assembly GCA_907169655.1 of Acomys percivali. NCBI lineage: Eukaryota > Metazoa > Chordata > Mammalia > Rodentia > Muridae > Acomys > Acomys percivali. The sequence goes on from OU015745.1 coordinate 92,615,208, forward strand.
CACAGTCCTAGAATTTTTACTGCCATGTATCATACCTCAAGTGTAATCTTGAGATTGTTTATTTTTATCTTTAGAATTGTATTCTGTGTGCTCTGTTCTCTTGTAAAAATAAACCATCTAGGAATTTACCAAGTAGTTGAGTTGTATATTTTTGTATATTTTAAATATATATATAAAATTCTCATATAATAAATTCAAATTTTGGAGCTATAAGGTTATGAAGAAATTTGACATCCATTTTAAATGTGACTTGAATCTTGCTGGTAGGTGTAAGCAATAGTTTAAATACTTCTCTGGCAAGAAATCATGCAGATATTGAAATTTCTAGTATGCTTTATATTAGAGAGAAAATATTTAAAGCATGATGCATTTATCTTTATGCCTGTGTTGGTGACACTCCCAACATTTTGGTTCTTTCTTAAAATTATGCTTTTGAGAATTCCATGAACTGTGTTCTGCATATCTCTCTGCATCTGTTTGTGTTCATGTACTCACATTTTTGCATTTCACTGAGGTCATGCATGTATCACAACTGATCTGTGGAAGTCGGAGAACAACCTTGGGTATTGGTTCTCTTGACCTTGTTTGATATAGGATTATGTCCCCGACAAGGTAAGGCAGAGCAACTGGTCCAAGAACTCTGGAGAGTATCTTCTATCCCCTCCCAAGCTTGTTATTGGAGCACTGCTATTGTAGACACAGAACAGAATATCTTGCTTTACATGGGTCATGGGATCTGAACAGGTCCACATGCTTGCACCAATCTCATTTTCGGGTTCTTGATTATATCAGTCTTTCCTCACAGAATGATTATAAATGTAAATTTGTTATAGCAATATAATTTAAAATACACATTTAAAAATAAAAGAAGATACACATTTTCAAAACTTTTAAGTGGAGTATTATGTATTGAAATACGTTTCCTTAGTCTTGTCAATATTTTTTCTGTTTGTTTGGCATTTGAATTACTGCTTACCCTTTGGCTCCTATAATTTTGTTATTTCAATCTCTTAGAATGTTCTTCATTCTTAGTTTCCGTAATTTCACTTTGTTGTGTCACTGTGAATGGAGACTTACCTATATGTAGATATAGAAAACAGGTTCACCATTCGAACAGCTACATATATAGATACTATGGTCAAACAGTCCATCTTATGCCCCATATTTCATAGCACATGTTGACCTTGAATGTTGTGTTTAGAGACTCTTCTGTTCTAGTAAGTTGAGTGTCTCAGTCAGTCTTCTGTTGCTATGAAGAGACACCATAGGTATGGCAACTCATAAAACAAACAAACAAACAAACAAACAAACATTTAACTAAGGCTAGCTTACACTTGTAGAGATTTAGTCCATCATTGCCCTAGCAGGAAGCAGGCAATTGTGGTACTGGAGAGGTATATTGAGAGTTCTACCTCGAATCCACAGTATCAGGAAAAGCGAGAACCACTAGTCCTGGCTTGAACCTCAAGCCCACAACCAGAGACATACTTCTTCCAATAAGGCCACACCTACTCCAACAAGGCTGTACCTCCTAACAGTATCACTCCTTGGTGATCAAACTTTCAGATCTACGCGCCTGTGTGGGCTATTATTATTCAAACCACCACAGTGAGATACTACAATTATCTTTCATTTTAAACAATTAGAGAACCATGAGCCAATATTGATTCTCTGCTGGAATTCTGACTCTCAAAATAAGATTATGTCTCAGATTTAATTGTCTCTGTATCTTTCTTATCTTGTGTGTCCCTATGATTTGAGAGTTTTATGCCATTGTAGAAGGGTTTATTTAGTGATCAGAAACACATGCGTGTTGTCCAGATACAGACTTCATTTTGTGTCACTGAGACTCCTGCATGCTAGGAAAGCACTCAACTGCTGAGTTCTATGCCCAGCCTTACAGTTATTAATTGAAATTGGAAAAGGATTATGGTTCCTAGGGCTAGCTAGAAATAGCATGTAAATACAAAAGTTATAATTCAAGGAATTTTAAAATTCAAATTATTAAATAAATATGGTCTAAATCACAGAGTATACAAAATGAAAATATCTGGAAGGAAGAATGAACTGTTTTCTCATTTATTAATAAGAAATTGCTTCAATACTTATACTTTTATTTTAATAGTGATGTATAAATACGGACTAAAGTATATTTGCTATAGTAAGAATGACCAAGTGGTGAGAAAGCTCTGACAAAATTCAAACTAAATATTTGAAAACCTACTTTTACCTACAAAAGTATTTATTATGAATTTGAAATAGCCTATGTTCCTGTTATAAGAATTAAAAGAGATAGAAAACACTTCTCTCAAAGCATTGAAAAGATCCATTTACAAGATAACTCAAGCTTGAAAATATGAAATATTGAAGAGGAGGGAACTGATGACTGCTAAGACTTCACATACAATGTCTAGAAATCAATAAAGAATGTAGAAGTGTGAAGTAAGGTAAGGGAAAAAACAATAATACTAAAAAATAGGTGTGCTAAATACTGGAATTTTCAGGCACAAATTTGAAAATAACTATGATTATGCTACAAGAAAATAGATGATAAAAGTTAGAGTTATAATAGACTTACAAAAATAAAATGCCAAAGAAAATCTTAAAAATAAATAAAATGAATAACTACTATCCGGAAATAAATATTTATGTATTTTAGCTAACTTTGTAAGAAATAGATTATGGAATGAGAATTTATCTATAATTGACATATATATTTCCAGAAAAATAATGATATGAGAATGAAAAAGTATGACCCGGAAGAAAGGAGCCCATTGAGGTTTTAGGTGAGTTAATGAATTACAACCCCTAAGGAGTTTAGCAATTACAGAGTAAGTAGTATCCTTCTTAGAGGCAAAAGGACATATACTTCATGTTTCTACACCAGTACTTCTTCATTAGAGGGCTGACTCAGAGAAATGAAAATCCAAGGTAAGTAGACAAAGATGCCAACAGATTCTTTGAACTGGCACATAAGAGATAAAGTTCTTATTGTATTGATGTAAAAATGCTATTTATTATATTTGTCTTCTTTTAGACTTTTGGGAGTGAAAGAATAGGAAGGACATTATAGAAAGAATGTGTATTGGTAATATACACTCAGTTTGAAACACATCAATATCAATAAGGAAGAGAATATAACTCAAGAGTGTTGAAAGCAAATAAATAAAGCTGAGTGCTTAGATAGTACCTTGTGTGAGGACAACACAGTAGAAGGATCTCCAGTTTTAAAAGCTGAGAACTTACCTTTGAAAATTTTAATTTAGTTAAATGTATATAGCTCTTTTGCCTGCACATATGTCTGTGCACCTTGTGTGCTTTGTACATTCTGAGGCCAGAAGAGGTTGTTGCATCACCTGGAATGGGAATTACAGATATTTGGGAGCCATCATTTGTGTACTTGACACCAAACCTTGCTCCTCTGGAAGAGTAGTGCAAAACAACACTGCGGTACCTTTCCAGATCTCAGTACTACCGTTTTGTAGTTACTATAGTTTTACAGTAAGTTTGAAATATGGAGGTAGGAGACCACCAAATGTGTTCATCTACTTCAAACATGATTTGGAAACCTGAGATATACCATACTAAAAGGTGTGATGAAACACCTGTGCATATTGCAGCTGTTCAATATAGTAGCTCCTAGCCTTGTCAAGCTATTGAGTACTTGAGCTATAATGAGATCAAAATAAGATGTGATTTTAAAGCTGAGGAAAAGAAAATATCTCATTAATGACTTTATAATGGTTGCATGTTTATACAATCGTACTTTACAATTAGATTAAAATGTTTCCTTAAAATTTCTGTCATTTCTTTATTTTTTCTTTTTTACTGTAAATAGTACAGGATATAATTTTTTGGTCTCTTATTTTATATTTCAATAGGACAGTACTTCTTTGGAGTAAGAACTAAAGGAATGGTTTAAATGCATAACTGAAATTTAAATGGAAGTTATAGTCAAAATGATACTCATATAAATACAGAAGAGGAATTGTTTGAATAAAGGAACAAAATTGGAATAGAAAGCAAATGGTAAATGAATTAAATAATCAATCATAGAACAAAACAAACAAGTACATGTAGATAATTAAAATCCCATTGCTAGGAAACCTCATCATATGAATAAGCAAAAAAAGAAAAGAATTTTTCCCCATGGAATGGAGAAAAGTCATGTGATGCAAAAATCAAATCTCAGCACAAGGGAGGAAGAGGCAGGAACATGGTGATTTTGAGACCACCATGTTGTACCCAGTGGGAGAGTGACTTAGAGAGGGAAGGAGAGGAGATCTCGCCTATACAAAATAGTAAATGAGGAAAGGAAAGTGTTAATTCATCAAGAACATGTTAATATGAAAGAATGACACGCTAGTACAAGTAACAAAAATTACTTTAAGCAGAAATGTGCATTCTAAATTGCACATATTTATTACAGAACCTTAAAACTAAACAGTAGTGATAGTAAAGACGAGAAATAGATCCACAGCTCAGCTTATGACAACTATTTCAATAATTGGTAGAAGAAATGGAAACCCAGTAAGCATGTAGGTTCCTGTGAAGAGATTACAAGGGATTAATAGTAGTCTTGCTGAGGGAATTTGTTCTTGAAAGACTGGGTTGTCATAAAAATATGTTTCCTCCTGTGCTTGGCACCTTCTGCATGCAGAAGTCCCCTCCTTCTTTCTCCATAATGTGATACAGCAGGCAGGGGACCCTTGCTAGGATCGTGGTGCCATGCTGTTTGGTCCCTCCAGCCCTCAGGCTCATGAGCCAAATAAGCCTCTTTATTAATAAATACCTGGCACAGTTACTTTGTTACAGAACATCACATCATTTAAGGCATTTCACCTTGTAAGACAGAGGAGGCTCTGTGAAGCTAGCTTGCTGTTGAGTTGCTGGTTGTTTTCTCTCCGAGGAAAGGTCCTATTGATGACCCAACACAGTACTGATCATGGAGGCATGGTGGTAGCTAGCTCACTTTTGGTACCCACTAATCTGCCCTCTCTATAACATCACAAGGTATTCGCATGGCTATCCTATCCATGTGCCAATTTGTATCAACTTTCAAACTTGAACTATGCCAAAGAATGGTTAATGTTTCTTGTCCAAACCCTCTTGCTATCCTGTGTTTTAAGTGTTTTCCTTTTGTGGAGGAAGTGTTCTTGGGATTGTTTACATGCTTGTGATGGCCAATCATGACACAGGTGTGAAGGGGAACCTCAGTAGAGGAGCCGTTCCTATCAAAGTGGCTTGTGAGAACATCAATAAGGCATGCTCTTGATTGCTAATGATTTAGGAGGATGCAATAGGCAGTGGTGGCATCATTCCTAGGACAGTGACCTTGGCTATGTAGGAGCAACAAGCAAGTAGCGTTACTGATTTAGTTTCTGCTTCAGTTGCTTCTAAGTTCCTCCCTTGAACTCCCTTCCCTGGCCTCCATGATGAGCTGCAACCTGAAAGCCAAATAAACCCCTCCCTTCCAAGCTGCCTTTGTGCATGGTGTTTACCACAGCAACAGGAAGCAAAGCAGGACAATAGTCCTAACTCATACAAACACATACATACATACATTACAAGTTAGGGTCATTTTTGCCTATCCAAATACCAATGATCACAAGTCAATAGTACATTTCTTATTATATAAAATGGATAAAAATGTCTACTACTTAAATTTCTGCCTACTAGTAGTTTTTTTATTATTCATATCTTTTATAACTATGCCCAAGTGGGTGATGTACTGCAGTTCTTATACTTTTTAGGCCACCACATACAAACACACAAATCAAGCTTATCATATTGCTCTTCTATAACTTAGTCATAAGGAATATTCAATGCTATATGAATACAGGCTGATTGAAAGAAAGGGGACATAGCCTGGAGAACTAAGCAATATGTCCAAGTAGCTTGCTTGAGTCTTCCCATCATATGTTAGAGTGGTAGACATCCCAACACTCTGTTTCACAATGGACTGTTGCTGAAACTATTCAACTGCGGACTTCATGGGATGTGGCAGGTTCACTTCTATGGTAAGGAAATCTGTTGTTAATAACATTATGTGTTCAACATAACCACAGTGGGGTGACACACTGTGACCTCACTTTCCAGATGTTTCTATTGCTCTGTTCCATTGTATGTAACAGTTATAGAGCTACTATGATCCTCCTGTTGAACTTATAAACTCTTTGAAGTTTCTTTTCAGACTAAGTATTACAATATGGCTTCCAAGTTGACTAACAGTTGTATTTATCTTTGATACTATGCAAGAAATTAAATTAGCACAAACTTAAAGCTAGTTGACATGCAGTATAAATTTATTATCCCATACTCTTTATAGATTAGAAGTTTGAGATTATCTTTCCTAGGTTCTGTAATTCAGGTCTCATAGGGTAAAAATCAAGTTGTGTAATATTGCTGAAACTCATCTGGAGCTCAGTGTTCTTTTCAGGTACAATTGGTTCCAGGTCAGAAGTCAGTTCCTTGTTCTGAGGTCTGTGCATATCAAATACAAAGTCAGTATTTCTAGTTTATTGGCTCTTATGATCCAAGAATCATCTTGTGCTCACACCACTTTCTGTAGTCACTACAGAATGGTTTTTGCTACATACTGTACTACAGGTAGCAACCTTATTATTACCCTGTAAAATACATTGAAAGAGCCTTCCAAGGTGGAGAGTATGCTGCCTCAACAATACAGACTCCCAAGGGCTTCTGTTCTTTTCTTTATGGTAGAATTGCATTGTGCTATCATTTGTTGATCACTTTGAAGAGTGTATGGCTCAATGTGCCTCATACCATAAATTCCTGAAAGTTTAAATAACAATGTTGTAGGCTCAAGGTGCTTTGTAGCATTCACAAGTGCTATCAAGTCTTATACTCTAGACTTTATCAACTCCTCTGAGTTGATACTTTTCCTGCTGATTACAATGATGCTATTATTTTTGTGAACCAGTGTCCAGTTCTACATGATTTATAGCCAATCCAGATTTCTTTAGACTAAAACATAGCATGCCTATTTTTATCTATTAAAAGTTCATTGAAGCTCCTTCAGGTCCTGTTCATAGATAGAGATATAAGATACTAGAACAATGACTGCATATTTTATATTACATGCTAGGTCATTCATCTGTACCACTGCTATTCATATACAGCAATGATACCACAATGGAAAGAGCAGCAGCACATGAAGTTATATAGCTGAATGAATATGATCTGCTGTGAACAGTCTAGATCTATTTAAGGAAAACTGTGCATTTACTCTGACCATAAATGTAAACATTGATTGCCATTACTACCAAATTTGGGGTATTACTTACCTATGAAAGTGACTGTAAGTCCTGTTGAAGGAGGACTGGAGAAATAATTTCCTATATGGCACTGAAGGAGTGGTACCAACTATTATTTCCTTTTGGCAACTGGCTTCTTTTCCAATCATTGTATTTCTGGTCAGAGAATTGGATAACATGTAAAACTGGATAAATAACCAACAACCAGCATTTAGGTGACATTATATCATTCATTTTTTGTTTTTGTTTCTTTTTGGTGAGGAAAAGGGCTTGAGATTGATTCAAGGCCAAAAACATTAGTGGGCCTTGTATCTTACCAGTTTATTTATTTCTGTCCTAGGGAACATTTATTATGATAAAAACTTTGTAATAACAACTCCAACCATTAGTCAAATTCTAATTGGGAGCCTTCACACACTGAGTGCAGTAGTGAGGATGGGGTACCTTTTCTTAAAAGGCAAGTTTATGAACAGTGTTGTAAAGCATAGACATCTAAGGGGCCTCCTTGCTTTAAGCAGTATATTCACTTTATGTGGTAGTGTTTTTAGCCTTAATTTCTCTAATCTCTCTGCCAGGTTTTGCATCTCTACCTCATTTTGTGTTGGCTGTCATTTCCTCCGAGCTTTCAGCAGTTGTCCTAGCACTGTGTTCCCTGCATTCCCCATCTTCTGGGATCTTTGCCAGTGTGCTCTATACTCTGGCATACTTTAAGTATTCTCAAAATCATCATCCTTGTTTATTACCTAACTTTATGATCTAGCCATGAATTCTCTCCCAGCTTTTGTCAATACATGCTAATTTCTGGGGAGGATTGTTTGGTACATAGATTGTTCCTTCCATCCAAGTGATGATAAGGTTTAATCACAGTTACTGGCTTAGGAGGGTGATCTTGAAAGCTACACCCAGTCTCTGAGGAAAGGCCTTTGCAGCATTTTCTATCAAAGAGTAGCTTACAAGTCATTATGAGAGAAGCCCAAACCCCATCTCTGTGATTCAATGGAATCTTAACTAAGACTTTTTTCTCCTACTTAACAAATCAGATGTGCCATCCCAGTTATTAAGGTCCTAATATTATTAAGCCAAAGTACTAATTTTGGCACAGCAAAATGGCACAGGCTAAGAATTCAATCTCAAGGGCTCTGCTTTGTTTGATATTAACTTCAGGACCCCACCCTATTCTTTCATTCTCCTGTATTACAAAGTATCTACAACGCTTAGAATCTCACAGAACAGTGACAACTAATTATTATCGGTCCTTTATTGTCTCCAGATGTGCCAAGCAAGAGCTTTGCCTACCCACCACATTTATGACTGTACATCTCTGTTATCTCATCTGTGTGGTATGCTGAAACACCAGCTCATTCACTTTTTCCAGTATATCATTCCAGACATTCAGGTCAAGATATGAACATGTGGTCTGTGTCTTTGCGGTGGGGTTCTCGGCAATCCATCTATGGAGTTAGAGGATCCGAATATCAGTGACGGAAGTCCACCCCAGAGTCTCTGAAGGAGACACTTCTGGCACCATTACCACAGGATGTTGTCCTAAAGAGCTCATTCTGAAATGCTACTCAGCAGGCAACTGCTCTCTCAAGAGTGACTTTGGGAGTCCTAGATGGGTTGGCTGCACATTTAGACGATGAGAGCTTAACAGAACTCACTCACAGGCAGAGGCCCCTGAGTGTGAGAGGACACTGGTAAGCCATTATTCGTGAAGTACCCTTCGGCATGCGTCATGGTCCTAGGTGGAGTGTTTACCTCAAGCCAAGGGAGTCCTCAAAAGGGAGAGAACATTGAGATATCCTCAGAGGTCTTCCACTGAAAGAGGATCTGACGGCGCATCACAGCATCACTGCGTACAAAGACGAAAAGGGGCCGCTAGTGCTTAAAGACTAAGCAAACTGAAGAATATGCGCAGCAAATGTCAATGCCTGTTTAAAAGCTATGATACTTAATTTAATGCTGTTTTGGCATAAAAAGAGATAGGAGACCTAAAAAGTTCAGCCACTTGGCCTTAAAGGGATGTCTAGCAAATCCCCTCGGGCTCAAGGAACCCTGAAAAGGGAGGCAGAAAGAGTGTGGGGATGAAGGCCCTCTAAATGAACATTATCAAACCTCATATAGACCCAAAGACTGAAGCAGCATGCCCAGGGTCTGCACTGGTCCGCGCCAGGTCTTCTGTGTACTCATTATAGCTTCTGGTTTAGTTTTTCTGTGGGATTCCTGGGTTGTGTAGATGAGTGGGTCTCTGATTCTTGTCACCTTTTCTTTCTGTTTGTCTTATCTGACTCTAATGTGTTAGTTTTTGTTTTATATTATTATATTACCTCATAGATGCCTATTTGCTTTCTTTTTTAAGTTTAAATTTATTTTTAAAAAATTATTCACTTTACAGCCTCATCCTAACTTCCTCCCTCATCTTCCTCTGGTCCCAATCACCCTCCCTCTTCCCCCCATGCCTCCTCCCTAGTCCTCAGAGAAGGAGAGCTCTCCTCCCCTATAAACTGACCCCAGCCTATCAAGTCATATCAGGACCTGCCTGTATCATCTTCCTCTGTGGTCTGGCAAAGCACTTTGCCAGGGGGAGGTGATCAAAGTGAAGGCTACTGAGTCCACGGTTGGGATAGCCCCTGCTCCCCAAATTTGGAGACCTCTATGGAGACTAAGTTGCTAATCACATCTAAGCAGGTGGTCTAGTTTTTCCCAATGCAGGGTCCTTGTTTGGCGCATCAGTCTCCAGGCCACCTCCCCCTCTGTCCATTGTTGGTTCTGGTGGTCTTCTTGTAGGTCTCCTGTCCCATCTCGGGTTCTTCTATGCCCCCACTCTTCCATAAGACTCCTTGCCCTCTGCCTAATATTTGGCTGTGAGACTCAGCTTCCTGTGTGGTTTCTAATGAAAGAAAGAAAGGGAGTAGATCCAATTGTGAGGGGCAGGGGTGGGAAGGACCTGAGAGGAATAGAGGAAAGGCAAACCATAATCATGACACACACACACACACACACACACACACACACACACACACACACACTCAGAAATCAACCAAATGGTATGTGTACAGTTAAGGCATCTAAATCAGAATTGTTTGTTAAAATACAAGCTTTTTTTTTTTAAATGCTGCTGCAAAGATCACATTAACTCTGTTGGAAAATGAATTTTGACATCCAAAGCTGGAATATAGAATTGATGCTTGAATAAGAAAATGTTGCAACTAAATATTAACAATTAAAATGCTCAGAAAGAAAATCATGTGAGGCTATCTTTAAGCCTTTGGAGCAGACATATGGTACTAATCATAAAACGATGTAATAAATTAAGATCATGAATATTAAGATATGATGTTCATCAGATCATTGAAAACACCTTTAGATGGCTTATAAACCAAGCCACAGATGGAAGGTATTTATAAAAAATATCAGAATAAATAATTCATATTTTGAAACATGGAAAAACTCAAATGAACTAAGAAAAAGTAATTCCCAGTCGTTTCATGGTTCTTCTTGCTGTAGGTAGTTTATTGTGTATATGTGTAATAATATAAATATATATGAAAAAATTTTTTAATTAAAAAATTAAATTGCAAAAGAGAAGAAAAATCTACTTCAGTCTATTTTTTTAAAAAAGAAGTGACTAATATATCTCAAAGCAATAAAGGAACCACATAAAAAAACTCTTGAGAATTTGCCACATATTTAAAATGGGTATTTTTCAACAGGGGATACGTAAATAACAAGTTACACATGAAACAATGCCCGATTACATTGTTTTTGTTGTTGTTGTTGTTAATTTGTTTTATTTTTGACAATTTCCTTCATGTACACAATACAATGGATTCTGGCTACTTAATCCCTAGATTCTCTTCTTACATAGCTCTCTAACAGACAGAAATCTTTAAGTATCATATATTGCAAACAAAGGAAGAATATTGAGAACCTCTGTAAATGCAAACCACCCATGAGAATTAATGATTTCACACTGCTTTGACAAATGTAGTATAATTGCCCATACATGTACACTAAGACAAAGTGGTTAATTTTTCAGATATGTACTAAACAGAAATATATGTGCCATGAAAAGAAATCTGGAACCTGGAGCCTCAAAGAGTTCGCTGCAGCAGTTCTCTCTAGGAGCATCTTGATGTGGAGAGACGAATAGCCAAGATGAAAACTCTTCCTCTTATTTTAGGCTCATACACACACACACACACACACACACATGCACACATATATACACACACATGTACACACATACATATATGTATATATGTGTATGCATATGTATATGTGTATATATAGGTGTGTATATAGGTGTATATATGAAGTATGTATGTATATGTATGAATACATATATATGTGTGTATATATATATATATATATATATATATATATATATATATATATACACACACACACACACACACATACACTCTGAGTCCATACTAGGACATTTATCACTTGCAAAAGACCATGCGCCCACAAGAGGTGATTCCTTTTCCAGTGGAAAAATATCACCTGTTCTCTCACAAGTCTGTTTTCAGCCGAAAAACACCGCACATCTTATACAAGTCTGTTTCACATGCCACACTTGGCATCAAAACAAAACATGTTTACATCCACTGCATACCAGTGTCTAGACCAACTGTAAACTTGTGTGCACTTAAAGAGTCAACCATATTTAGACTCTCTATTACAGATTGCATGTTTATAGTAATAATATAATAACACTAAAATGTATAAACTTTACTCTGGGCTTAGTGAAAATATATACAGAATAAAAATGTATTTCTAAAGCTTGTAGAAAAAATATGAAGTTGAAGTATACTGGGATATCCCAGGAAGGGATGGCATGTTGGCTTCATCACACATATCCAATCATGTGATCATCCTTGCTTTCAAAACAAAGGTTTTATATCACCAAGAGGAAAAGGTCCTGGAGAACGTTAGATTGGTTGACACCTAGGGAATGGAAGGCCTGATAGGGCATGGGCTTGGCCTCTTCTCCTATTACTGGCCCTTTGCATCTTTTATATCCAGCTGATCATTCTAATCATTTGTAAGCGTTGAAATTTTAATTAACAAAAAATATCAGCAAATTAATAATCGGTGTTCAACAAGACACACAAGCACACTAAGCATGAAGATGACGTCATAGGAACCCTGATTTCTAAGCTGTACATCATAGAAACAACTCATATCCTTGAACTTCCACTTGGCCTCTGACATTGGAGGGGGTGCTGTTTGACTGAGATTTTAGCCTATAAAGGTAGATAGTGTCAAATTTTAATTAAAGTTTAGGCTGTCCAGATGGAATAAGCCAGAGAGCTTACCCCTCAGAAATTGAGGTAAAACCCTCTAAAATTGTTGGTGACTAGAGATGGGTAACCATGTGTATGTGTTATGAAAGTATTTCCTTTAGTGAAGAAAAATATGAACATAAAATAACCAGCAAGATTTTTCTGAAATCTCACTGTGAATTGACCCATGACTATCGAAGTAAGAAATGGATGTTTGCCTTCTAAGGACACTGATACTCTAAGATAGCATCTCCAAATAAGAAAGAATAAACAAATCTTAAATATGAAAAGTCAGCTTATGACCTCTCCTCATGATATTCTCAATCTGAATATGCCAGAACACAGATTAGTGTATAACAGGAAACATTAGATATGAGCCGTGAGCCTGGGAATCTCCTAAAGGGAAAATACAATGACGACTCAGGGGAAAAATCAAATCGTACTTTGCTAAGAAGCAAATTTTGCACATGTGAACATTTAGTTGGCAAAATGGTTAAGGCTAGAAAGGGAATATATTATTATCACAGAAGCTGAAAAAATAAGTAGACATTGAAAAATTCAAAAACACCAGCTCTCCTCTTTATTAGAAAATGGTATTATATATACATGCACATGTTGATGATAGAGGGGACCAAGTGATTTGATTAGTCCAAGGAAATACACAGCATTAATGTGTGCCATTTCCTGGTTGTATTTGTAATACAGAGTGTTAGAGCTGACCAGACACATTCTCTATGCCATAGTGATTGTGGCAACTTGAGAAACTCTGGTGCGAAGGCTATAATCTGAATTTTTCATTGGCCCGAATTCTATATTTATCTCTAGGCAACAACTGACATGTAGCATGAGCTCAAGATATAAATTTTATTGAACTTACAATGAGTTCTCAGAGTTGCTTGCTTCTACAGTGCTTGACCATATTAAGTACTTTTTTAGAAAAATAAAAGGAAAAAAATCAGTGATAGCATATTTGCTGAAGAAGCACTTAAGGCTGTAGTAATAAGAAAAAAAGGAACATTGGCTTTGATAAGTAATATGGTTGTGAGGGACTGACCTGATGGATCAGTGGTAAAAACACATACCACTAAATCTTATGATCTGGTCTTGATCACAGGCCTCACATGGTAGAAGTACAGAATTGACTTCAAGATTTCCTCTTACATGGTGACAAATATGGGTCCAAATGCATTTTTCTACATGTAGACATCCAGTTAGACCAGCACCATTTGTTGAATATGCTACCCTTTTTCTGTTGAATAGATTTGGCCTCTTTGTCAAAAATCAAGTGACCATATGTGCATGGGTTCATTTCTGGGTCTTCGATTCGATCCCATTGATCAACTAGCCTATTGCTGTGCCAGTACCATCTTGTTTTCATTACTGTTGCTCTACAGTACAACTTGAGATCAGGTATGGAGATTCTTCCAGAGAATCTCTTATTGTACTGGATTGTTTTAGCTATTCTGGGTTTTTTTGTTTTTCCATATGAAGTTAAGAATTGATCTTTCAATGTCTTTTAAAAATTGTGTAGGTATTTTGATGGGGATTGCATTGAATCTGTAAATTGCTTTTGGTAAGATGGACATTTTTATTGTTTATTCTCCCTATCCACAAACAAGGCAGATCTTTCCATCTTCTGATGTCATCTTCAATCTCTTTCATCAGAGATTTGAAGTTTTTTTCAAACAAGTCCTTTACTTGATTGGTTAGAGCTTGTCTAACTGGATGTCTACATGTAGAAAAATGCAATTAGATCCATATTTATCACCCTGCACAAAACTCAAGTCCAAATGGATTAAAGACCTCAACATAAAACCAGAGACACTAAATTGGTTAGAAGAAAAAGTGGCAAAGAGCTTGGAACACACTGGCACAGGAGACAACTCCCTGAACAGAACACTAACAGCCCAGGCCTTATGTCAACAAAAATAATGGGACCTCATGAGGCCGAGAAGCTTCTGTAAGGCAGAATACACTGTCAAGAGAACAAAGCAATAGCACACAGACTGGGAAAAGATGTTCACCAACCCTACATCTGACAAAGGTCTAATATCCAAAATATATAAAGAACTCAAGAAATTAAACACCACCAAACCAAATAACCCAATCAAGAAAAAGATCTCTGAACTAAATAGAGAATTCTCAACAGAGGAATACTGAATGGCTGAGAATCACTTAAAGAAATGCTCAATGTCTTTAGTCATCAGAGAAATGCAAATCAAAATGACTCTGAGATTCCATCTTACACCCATCAGAATGGCTAAGATCAAAAACTCAAGTGATAACACATGCGTGTGAGGATGTGGAGAAACAGAACACTCCTTCATTGCTGGTAGGAATGCAAACTTGTACAACCACTTTGTAAATCTATCTGGTGCTATCTCAGAAAACTGGGAATAGGGCTTCCTCAAGACCCAGCTATTCCACTCCTTAGAATACACCCAGGAGATGCTCCACCATACAAGAAGGACATTTTCTCAACTATGTTCATGGAAACCTTATTTGTAATAGCCAGATTCTGGAAATAACTTATATGTCCCTCAGTCAAAGAATGGATAAAGAAACTGTGGTACATTTACACTATGGAATACTATTCAGTTATTAAAATCAAGGAAATGCCAAAATTTGTGGACAAATAGATGGAACTAGAAATGATCATAGTGAGTGAGTTAACCCAGAAGCAGAAAGACTCACATGACATATACTCATAAATAATTGGGCACTAGCCCAAGAGGTATGTCCCATGAAAGTCTTCACTTACCAGGAAATTGGAGTAGATGTGAGGACATCCTATTGGGACTCTAGGTGAGAGAAATATGGGAGAATGGGATCCAGTGGGTCCTAGAAAACTACGAGAAGAACATCATGATGGGTGGAGCAGGACCCGGTGGGGTCTGCTCAAAGTACTCCACCAACTAAGGACAATACATACAGTAAACATTGAACCTGAACTCTGATCTAGGCAATGGTCAGGACAGTCTCCACAGTTGAGTGGAGAGCAGGGCCTTGTTCTGACATGAACTCTGGGGCCCCATATTTGACCACTTCCCCTTGGTGGGGAGGCCTGGTGGCACTCAGAGAAAGGATAAGCAGGCTACCAAGATGAGACTTGATAGGCTTTGCCCATATAATGGGGGAGGAGGTCCCCCTTGGTCACATATATAGGGGAGGGGAATAGGGTGAAAGTTGGAGGAAGGGAGGAATGGGAGGATACAAGAGACGGGATAATAACTGAGTTGTAATCTGAATAAATTAATTAAATAAAGAAATGTATCCATGATCTGGCTATTATGAATAAGGCTGCTATGAACATGGTTGAG
>OU015745.1:92635061-92642561 GCA_907169655.1 Acomys percivali
GGGAGAGAGAGAGGAGGGAGAGAGAGAGAGAGAGAGAGAGAGAGAGAGAGAGAGAGAGAGAGAAGAGAGACAGAGAGACACACACAGAGAGAGATCTTATAGGGTTGCTTAACTGTGTTGGTCTTTTTTTTTTTAACAGTTAAATATATATATTTGAAAGATAATGGAGATAATTGGAGTACATGGGAAGGTTTAAAGGAAGAAAAATGAGTGGTGAAATAATGTAATTATACTATACTCTCAAAAAATAAATATTGAAAGCATGCAAAAATCAGTTCCCTAAATATTAAAAAGTGACAATATATTTACATCTTTATTTTTTTGAAGTTTACTGCATTGCAATTTAATTATTTTTTTCTTTATTTTTTATTTTATTAATTTATTCTTGTTACATCTCTATGGTTATCCCATCCCTTGTATCCTCCCATTCTCCCCTCCCTCCCATTTTTCCCTTATTCCCCTCCCCTATGACTGTTCCTGAGAGGGATTACCTCCCCCTGTATATGCTCAAAGGGTATCAAGTCTCTTCTCAGTGACCTGCTGTCCTTCCTCTGAGTGCCACTAGGTCTCCTCCTCCAGGGGACATAGTCAAATGTGAGGCACCAGAGTACGTGAGAAAGTCATATCCCACTCCCCACTCAAGTGTGGAGACTGTTCTGACCATTGGCTAGATCTGGGTAGGGGTTTAAATTTTACCGCCTGTATTGTCCTTGGCCAGTGCCTTAGTTTGAGCGGGTTCATAGCAGCCTTATTCATAATAGCCAGATCACGGAAACAGCCTAAATGTCCCTCAGTAGAAGAATGGATAAAGAAACTGTGGTACATATACACTATGGAATACTACTCAGCTATTAAAAACAAGAAATTCCCGAAATTTGTGGACAAATGGATTGAGCTAGAAATGATCATAATGAGTGAGTTAACCCAGAAGCAGAAAGACTCAAATGGTATATACTCACTTATATCTGCATACTAACCCAATGGACATGTCCCATGAAAGCCTTCCCTTACCAGGAAACTGGGACAGAGGGGAGGACATCCTACTGGGACTCTAGATGAGACAACCATGTGAGAATAGCATTGTAGATGGATCCAGTGGGTCCTAGAAACCTACATGTGTTGGTCTTTTAAGAGGACACTATTCTGCTACTTGAGGACAGTTTCTGTCTGGAGATGAGGCTACTGTATTTCTGGATATATATTAAATTCTGCTGTGATTTCTTCTTCTATTTGTCTCTTTAGGAAACTTTCTTTAGTTTTAATTTCTGGTTATGTCTATTATATTTTTCTTCATTTAAAGTTTCAATAGTCATTTTAAAAACAATTATGTTATTTTAATGATTAGTTTTTTATTCTTCATGAAAGGTTTTTCTTTTTTATTTCTTTATCTCTTATAAAGGTTTTTTTTTTCAGATTCTTTTTTCTGAGTTGTTTTGGGTCCCTTCATTCCTTATGGAATTTGGTAATCAGTGTTTTTAGGAATTTAGAGAATTAGAGACTAAAATGTCTAAGTAGAGTTTGTCATTATAGTGTTAATATTCTTGTTTTAATTTTTCTTTTCTAAATAAAAATATTTAAACATTTGAAATAAATACATTCAACTCAAAAGAGAATAGACAGTCAAATAAGAGCATATTCAATAAAATGTCAAAACTCTCAAAGGGAGTTCTTATTAGTTATCAATTAAATTGATAATCATTTCACTACCAGGGGTGTGTCTTATAATCTCAGACTGCCACATGTATCCCAAAATAGCTTTGAATATATCTGAACATAACTGTAGACAAAAATGTCATACTTTAGTGTTAACTAGTTGTCCACTTTGGCTAGATTGAGCAGACAAAGATAGAGATTAAATATGATACAAATATTCAAAGTGAGAGAAATACAGACCCTAAAGTTATTGAAAGGGTAATAACTATTATAAGCAACATGTATCTGTGATTTTAGCAAGATACACCAAATAATGATTTCACCTGTGATTACAATAAAAATATCATTAACAAAATTTACCAGATACAGTCAATAAATTACGAAGCCATGCACCCCAGGTTTCTGAAATGTAAGGTTAATTGTGTATTCTTAAATAAATGAATATAATTTACTACATAAGGCAGTTTTAACAGTTACAAGTTTTATGAAGAGTATAATACATGTGCGTAAATCAGACACTCTCTGTTTGCTTTAAAGGTATATGGCTAGTGTTTTTAACCTGGCAGCCTTTAGACTTACCTAGGGGGACAACTCCCCAGGAAACCTGTGATTATCTTAGCCTATGGCCATACCTGTGAGGGATGGTTGTGGTTGGATTGATCGAGGTGCGAAGGCTAAGTTCGAAGTCAACAGCAGCATGCCCTGGGTTTCGGTCAGTCCTGGCCTACATAAAAATGAGAATGACATCTGGGCAGCAGCATCTATAATTTCTGCTTTCTGACTGTGGATGAATGTCAGCTGCTGCCTCAGTCTGCTGCTGCCAGGACCTCCCTGCCATGATGGAATGGGGAGACAAAACAAACTCTTAGTTAGGATGCTTTGTTCAGAGTACTTTGTCACTGCAAAGGGAAAAGTGACTAAAGAGCATTGCAACCATGGAGCAGAGGGATGTCTTCAAGCTGAGGAAACACATGCTTGTGAACCCACTGCTTTGGAGCAGGTATGATGGTGTTCCCAACAACAGACAGACGGACAACACAAAAGAGCAGATGACAGGTGAAATCTTAATACTCAGGAGTCTAAAGCAAGAGGATTGCTATCAGTACCAGGATGGTCTGGAATTAACTGCTTTATAATTGGATTTGAGATTCCTCTACCCAGGAGGAAATCTACGTCTCCTTCTGTAAATCTAGTGTGTAACTCATGATGGGCAAGTTTAATGGCTCCAGGAATGAATCTACTACTATTATTTTTATGAATGGGCATAGCATCAAACTGCTCTCTAAATTCATATTAAGTACAGGGCTCAGATCACATTAGTGTTTTAGGTTTCCTTTTATATTTGATTTTGTTTTGTGTGATGATTAGTGATTATCACAGACATTTGGAAATGTTCAAAATACAGAAAATACATACAGGTGGAGGTGGAGTGCTCTGCCTCAAATGGGACATCTATAACACACCCATGGGGACTCAGTGACCATCACAGAAAGGGGACCAAAGATTGTCAGGGAGAACCAGCAGAAACAGTGACTTCTGGGTATGAAAGGACTGCTATTCCTATGAGCCTACAGCATCTTGATATCGATCTACACAAGGATCAGGCCAGTTGATATTCAAACGTGGATTGGGAAGGGGCTCATGAGCCCATCTTTAATTGAGTAGCTATTGACGGTGTATTCTTTCTTGAGGATGGAAAGTTAATAATGTTTAAGGATGTGGCCCCCAGTACGTTGGTCACTTTCCAGTGGATGGCCCCACACATAAGTATGACTATATGGGCTCAACAGATTATTTTTCAAAAGAAGATTGGGAGATATTCAGAGAGAGCAGAGAAAGAGGGACTGGATCTGCGAGGAGCTAAGAGGAAGAGTGAAGGGTACAAGTGATCTAATATTTTGTAAAAACTTTTCAAAGAATAAAAAATTATTATCTTTAATAAAGGAAATTAACAACTTGGCCCCAAACATAACCAAGTGTTTGCTAAGCTGTCAGTGGAACTATAGTTCATATTTGCCTTTAAAATGCAATTTAAATTGATATAATTGTAGCTGCTAGTGGAGGCAGAGTTAGAGTTCTTGAGTGACATGACCCCTGGGAAGTTAACCATGCTCCAAGATTAGTTGGGCAACAGAAACTGTAATTGACCTGAAAAAGAAGTATAAAGATGATGATGATCAGGAGGAGGATGAGGAGAGGGAGGATGAGGATGAGGAGCAGATGGAACTTCAAGTTTGATGGGTAGGGAGGCAAAGGTGCAAAGTGTAAATATGTCAGGAGTTGGAGGTGGTGAATGTGACCAAAATACATTGTACGCATTTTTAAAGAATTAGAAAAATATCAGTGAAAAATTAGTTCAAGAATCTACTTTTCAATGTGCTTTGGGGAATAAGCAAAGTTGAATGGTAGTAAGGTGTTCCTCCGACATAGTAGTGCAGTTTCTTAAGGGTAGCCCTGATGGAATTAAAAATGAAATGTGCAAATCACTCAGTACACATTTCTAGAAGAAAAGACCAGCCTAGAAAAGAAATGCACGTGGAAGTTTAGCATAATGAGTCATTTATGACTATGCAAAGTAACTCTGTAATGTTATTTCTTCAACAGACTCAGGGAAAAGCACTCAGTGTCATAATAGCCATTCATAGCACAGTGTTTAGAGCAACTTCCGCACCTTAATAAGGCATGTCTCCATCACAACCTACAGGAGCAGGTGCTGCACAAAACACTGGAGCATTTCTTATGAAGTGGAAAAGAATATGAAGATAATTCATACTCCAATTGATATAATACATCAGGGCCTAGTCTCACAATGATGCAAAAAGTCTTATGAATGTACAGGCTTAGAGATAAGGAATTATATCCTTCAAATAAATGAATTAACATGCAAAAAATAATCAAGAGCATTTATAAACACCACATTCTTCAATGCCTTAAAGAACAGATGACCAATACTAAGTTCATAATACATGAATCATTATGTCTTGCTTTCTTTTGCTTTTTTTTCTATGATTTTTTTTCTCTTTTGGTTCTTTTTACCTCTTAATTTGTTTTCTGCTATGTAGCCAATGTTGCCTTAAATTTACGGCAAACTCCAATATTCAGCTTCCCAAATATATGAATCATAGGTGTGAATGACCTGATATAATAATGGTAATAATGTGATAATGAAGGGTCTTAGGTACCTTTTTAGTATACTGGAAATAAGTCTGATATTTGTCCCTAAAGAATACATTACAGGATGCTAAGGATCTCTGAAATATAAACAAAGAAAGGCTAGAAGAACAGCCCCAACTAGCAGAGACTAAGGAAGGACAATTTATTTTAGCAACATCTTATTGGTCAAACCAACATGGGTGAGGACAGTTCATAGAGAAATAGAAATGTCTGATCAAGAATCATTACATCTGTGTCAACTTAAAATATCTATCTAGACCTAAAAACATCTTAACCCCAAATACAATTAGCCAAAACACCACGAATGTAGCATTCATATAATCCCTGATTGTTTCATGGTACTTCTTACTTATGTAATTTTTTATTTACATGTAATAATATAAACATATATGCTAAAAAGTAAAATAAAATCTTTTTTAAAAAAAGAGTCATTACATTATCCATCAACCTTATCAATTCAGTTATTCACTTCCAGGCAACTATGTTCTCATGCATATATACAAGTATGTATATTCAAGGGTCTGCACTGGAAAAGTTTTGCAAATAAAACATTGGATATTATTTAACAGGTAATCAAAGGGCAGATGATACATAAATTGCATATTCATTTAATGGAATAGTAATGATGTCAGAAATTAATAGTAGTAACCCTTACTGAATATTAAGTATGCATTCAACACTGTTTATAAATATTTTACGTATATCTCAGTTAACAAAAATTTAAACTTTTTTTTTAAAAATAAAGAAAACTTTTAATTGGAGCTGGTTTACAGGTTCAGAGCTTCAGTCCATTATCATCATGGCAAGAAGCATGGCAGCATCTAGGCAGACTGAATAGTGCTGGAGCAGCCAATAATTCTCCATTTTGATATAAGGGCAGTCAGGAGGAGACTTTCTTCCATACTGGGTGGAGTCTGAGCATAGGAGACCTCAAAACCCAGCTCCACAGTGAGAGTGACATGCTTCTTCCAACAAGGCCATACCTACTACAACCAGGGCACACCTCCTAATACTCCCACTCCCTCTGGGCCAAACATTCACACACATGAGTCTATGGAGACCAAACCCATTCAAACCACTACATTCCACTCCCTGGCCCCCATAGGCTTATAGGTATAACATAATGTAAAATGTGTTTAATCCAACTGCAAATGTCCCCACAGTCTATCACAGTCTTAATAGTGTTTAAATGCCCAAGGTTCAGAGGCTCTTCTGAGATTCATGCAACTTCTTAACTGTAATTCCCCTAAATAAAATAAAAAATAAATAAGTAAAAATAAAAAAGCAGATCACATACTTCCAACATCACAGGATGTACATTACCATTCTAAAATGTCATAATGAGAAAATACTTGGCCAAAGCAAGACCAAAAAACAGATGGGCAAATTCCAAACTCCACATCTCAGTGTCTGATGTCCCACTCTTTTGAGCTTTGTTGACTGCAGCACACTTCTTTCTCTTGCACTCCCTCTTAGAAGATTTCCTCTGCAAGTATCCCACGGCTCTGGCATCTCTAACATCTTGGGGTCTCCAAGGCAACATCAACTTTACAGCTTCTTTTCCAATGTATAGATATAAACATGATCTTCTGCGATGCTCCAAAGGACTTGGGTCACTTCTCCATCTCTGGGCTCTGCTGCATCTAGCTGGCTTCATTCCACTGATGCTGCTGTTCTTGATGGTCATCCCAGGATACTGGCATCTCTCCAATACCCTGGGGTCTTGCACTGCAGGTAAGCTGCACTTTCACCAATAACCTCTCATAGGCTTTCCTCATGGTGCCAAACCTCAACTTCTTTGCATGCCCCTTTCAGTTCTGGTCCTTCAACTGCCACTGAGGCTGAACCTTCACCAATGATTTTCCTAACCTCTCACAGTACTGAGGCTCATCTTTCTTCCTGAAACCACCATGCCTTCAAAACCAGCCCCACCTGAGTGATTCCTAACACATAACCAAGGCCAGCTGCCAACATGATGTCTACCTCTGGAACACAGCTTCTTTGTGCTCTCAGAAAGTACTTCCCAGAAGATTTCACATCGGTGGGGCTGGTCTCTTCCTAATTGCCACTAATTTGTTAACTAGCCAACCAGCACCAATTGTACCAGTAACCACGCCCATTCTTGAGTCTTAAGCCAGAGCCACATGGCCAGCTGCCAAGTTCTGCTGCCTGCTGGGGCTAGAACATGGTCCCCTTGTTCGATTACGTCTTCGCCAGCTTTCTGTTTTCCATGGTTTCCTTCACTGCCCAAACTTGGCTGTGTCTAACCAAGGTTTTTGATCTAGCAAGATAGTTGGTATAAAAAATGTTGCATAAAAATGAGTATATGGAACAAACCAGAGATAAAGAAACCATGGGTAGTTATAGTATAAATTCACTTGTGTAAAATTAAAGGCTATCCAAAATGATAGTATTTATTTACTTCCTTCACAGGTTCCCAGAAGTTTGTCTGTGACTTTTGTAGGTGGAGGAGGCCAGTCTTATTTTGTTCTTAGTTTTACATATTTTGTTAGATTCTACCTGCCTCTTCCATATGAGATAGACATATTGTATTCAGAGCTGGTTGTCATGAACAAGCATGGAGACCCTTAGATTCACTTGAGATACTCAGATTTAGAGTCTGGGAAAAATTCCATGTAGTTAGGCAATGATTGTCTCCTGAGTCAAATTTCT
>OU015745.1:92647561-92649437 GCA_907169655.1 Acomys percivali
TTAATGCAAACCATTGACTGCTGCACTTGGCCAAGGCTCCTGATTATCTGGCAGAATACATTTCCAGTACAGTTTTGTTATTCCCCTTTGAAATGTTGAGGTTGTGTTTTCTTGGAGTGTGAATAGCGGGAATTATATTTTAGAACAGCAGTTCTCAATCTTTGGGTCATGACCCCTGGTGGTGGTGGTCAAAAGATCCTTCCACAGAGGTCACCTAAGACCATCAGAAAACACAGATATTTACATCACAATATGTAACAGTAGCAAAAATAAGTTATGAGGTAGCAAACTAAATAAAATGTTATGGCTGGGAGTCAGCACAACATGAAGAACTCTATTAAAGAGTTGCAGCATGAGGAAGGTTGAGAGCCACTGCTTTAGGAAGTTCTGTGGTGATCCTCATGTCAATTTGTGATTGAGTACTGGCATTTAAAAGTCCCCAATCCAGTGCCTGAAGGTAGAGGATGTACCTATGTGGTTGCCAGCATGCCAGGAAAATACAAGGGTTGTCATGTGAATGTGTCTCTATCTGAAAAGATATGGTCAAACTCAGAGTCTTACAGAGCCCACGGGTAGTGTTTATGAGATAGAGAATAAATTTGTTTTGGAATTGCTACAGGCAGCCTGCCTCTTTTGTAAGCTACCTCGGTTGACCTAGTTGACACTGTAAGTGTGTTCAAGAACTGGCAAGATTCCCAGCTGCTTAGAGGAAAATAGGTTGTGTTGAGAGCATGTGTTTTTAGGTGAAGCAAGCAAGTATGATGCCATATAAAATGCCTGCTATGTGGCATGCGTTTTCACTTTCAAATAAGTAAACACCTATATGTGCAGCTGTTAAAATTTGTTCTGAATTGAATAAAGGAGATTTTTAAGCAGAGGGTGGCACCACAAGATACATATATTAGAATAGTAACTAAGTAGCAGCAACCATGATGGGCAGGCTGGAACTGGAGACTTAGAAATGTATCAGTCACTTTTCCATTAACTATAACAAATACTCAAGACAATAAACTTATGGGAAAGAATGTTTATTTGTGCTCATAGTTTTATAGACTTGATGATGTATTGGTCCTGTTGCTCTGGCACCTGTTTCAGGGCATCATATCATGGTGTGGTCAAAGCAAAATATTTACTTTGTGAACAGGAAAGAAAGGGAAGGAAGGAGAGAGGGAGGAAGGGAGGGAGGGAGAGAGAGAGAGAGAGAGAGAGAGAGAGAGAGAGAGAGAGAGAGAGAGAGAGAGAGAGAGAGAGAGAGGTGTCTCATGAGTGTGTCTCCAATAACCTAAAGCGATATAGGCATCATCATGTCATAATATGTCCAATGGTATGTAGGGGAATTTCTGATCCATACTATAACAAGTACCATAGTAATAAGGGCTTGAGTTCAGGCTGCAGTTGTCAGAATATGGACTCAAAGGCAGATTTCAAAGTTAGTTGTTAGGGCTGGAAGAGTTTCCTACATATCCACATAGCCATGTAGATATTCTGGTTAGAGAGAAAGCAAAACAAAATAAAACAAGACAACACAATGCTTTAACTTGACTATCTGGGAAATGGTAATACTCTAAATGGAAATAAAAGGTAAAGGCAGAAGAATGGGTTTTCCCTCTCCAAATTAAAGTGAAATTGTCCTGTTCATCACATAGTTCAGTTCAGAAGACAAATGGCTCTGGATTTCAGTAGAAGGAAGAGGAGATGGAATTCATAAAGGTTTGTCACTGGAAGAACAATTATATCATTGGAGAAGTAGAAAAGATTGAGCAGAGGAACTGCACAAGGCCCATAGAAGAGGCATGAACACCCAATGAAATGGGGGATTGTAGTTCATTAGAAGAAGAAGAAGAAGAAGAAGAAGAAGAAGAAGAAGAAGAAGAAG
>OU015745.1:92652846-92752370 GCA_907169655.1 Acomys percivali
TTTCTTTCTTTCTTTCTTTCTTTCTTTCTTTCTTTCTTTCTTTCTTTCTTTCTTTCATATGTGAATCAACCATTTTTTTCCCTCTTGTTTTTATCTAAATTCATCCATAGCATATTCTCCAATGTGGGTGATTTCCTACACTTGGTCTCTCAGGGAGTTGTATATTTTCTAATGATATTTTTCTTTTTCTGTTTCCCTCACATGCTTCCCTCACCTCCCATAAATTACATCCCTTGGACAAACTTTTCCCCGACTGTGTGTAAGTTGAACCTTTCAGAGGAAAGACACTATAAAGCATCTAATCAATAAATAACCTTGTTCTCTTCCTACAGTGAGAGCCAATCAATCTTTACTCCTCAACATAGATGTGCATAGCTTATTGTTGCACATATCATTATATTTATTTCCATGGGGGAATTTCAGTTTGTTTGAAGAGGGATCTTTCTTTAGAGGTAAAGACTGTACTGTGTTTACACAGAATATTTAGACTGCTTTTCAAACAAGGTGGTGAGGTAAAAACAGCAAAATGGCTTTGCAAATTTTCAATGCTTACTACCTGTGTGAAACACAATTTGCATTCTGACCTTGGATGTAGTAACCCTGGACAGACCTATTTTAATTTTTGAGCAGCATCCAGGGCAAGCTTAGCAATCCCTATGGGATTCAAATACATTCTTTAACAAGACTCTAAACATTCCAAAAAAAAAGTGAACCATGTCTGGGATTATGTAGGCATTACCCTCGATTAAATTTAATCACTATAATTTATGGAAGACATGGAGCTGCCTGGTTCTGAATTTGTAAAGATTGGTTGTTGTGGTTTAGGAATCTGATGGAAAATTGCCCATCTCTTTTTGGGAGTGCTTCTGGAACTCACGTTTTTTAGCAGCGAGCCTACTATTTAGCAAACTGTAGTTGTCCTTGGACTTCCGATAGGAGGTCTTTTGAGAGTCGGAAGTTGGGAGTCATATGGAGTCTGAAATTTTAGTCAGAAGAGACTTCGACACTGATCAAGGTCAAACAAGGAGGGCTTGAGGCAAGGTGCAAAGTGCCAAGGCTGGCTGACCAAATTTAAGGTAGCTTTGCATATATCGTATTATTTTCTCATGAACACGATTTCCTTAGGCTCCTATAAGCTGTTTGATCTTGGTTGAACTTACCAACTCTTTTTTTTGGGGGGAAGGGAGTGTCTCAGTTTCTTATTTCATGTGAAACACTGGAATAATCTGTGATACATGGTAAAAATTGAGTAAAGTCAGCTATTAGTATCTGCTGCCGTCACTGTAGCACACTTCATTCTTGTTACCTGGTGCTAGTAAAGCCCACCTAACTAAACTACGTTACTATGATTCATTTGTCCCCCAGCTCCTTTATATTATTCTAAATTGTTATGTTATCACCACTTCCTTCTCTGACAACTTCTGTAATCCACATATGCTGTAATTTAACTCACATATGTTCTCACTTGCTGCCTATACATTGACTCCATTCCATCCACGCTCCATAAATCCTCATCAGCGAACACAGTGATCAACAGCAGAGATTCCTATGTCTGGCCCATCTGGCCCTCCAGACAGCTTTTCAGCCTAGATTTACAGTGATTTGTCTACTGAAATTTCTACCCCATCTATTAAAAAAAAAACGTTTGAGGCAATAAACATCAGTAACAGAAAGCTAGCAATAGTCTCAAAAGGAATCAAACAGCCATATTAAAGACTTGTGAAATTATTTGCCCGAAAGTAAAGGTTATTAAAAGCAGAGGAGGAATCTCAGTTGACTTGAACTAGACCATGCTCTAGGCCCATATATCTCTACCCAAGTGTGCCGATGTACAAGTGCAAGGACCGTTACCCACATATATTATATGAACACATGTTTTATTACCAGAACATTTTATTAAAAAAAAAAGACAGAGCAGCATGAATAGAGATCGCAATAAGGTTTGCCTGAAATAAAGAGCTAAAATGGGAAAGATTAAATATTAGACACATTTCCACTCAATGTGGTAACCAGACAATAGTTCAATGAGTTGGGACTACATAGTAAGTTCTTCCCAGTATTAACTAATGGAAAAGAAAACATGTCTTAACCCATGCTTCTCGTAGATTGCATGCTGTGCATTTTCAAAGTTCATGTATTGAAACACAAGACCCCAAAGGGATAGCATTAGGGGTAGGGTTTTTAACCCAACTAAAAGCTCCATGAGAATGAAATCACCAGGATAGACCATTTTACTTTATTTTATTTTTTAATGAAGCATAAGAAAGTTTGCTTCCTTTCTCACTTCATTCTCCACCAGCGAAGACACACAAGAAGACAGCTCCCTACAAACCAGCAAGCAGAGTTTTATCTGGCACTGGATCTGCTACCTCCTAGATCTTACATCTTCTAGCCTCCCAAACTGAAAATATAAATAATTTTTACACTACCCAGTATAATTACCTTTCAATAGCATCCTAAACAAAATTTAAATATGCAAGGTTCTAGGCCCAACAAATATTTTAAGTCCGAGTGTCCAGGAGATGTGTCTGATAAGGTAAGTGCTGAGAGGGCACACAGGCAATTTTTATTTTGATTTAAAGCTACAAAGCACTGAGTTGGGTGGCCACTTGGTCCTCTGATCTGCATCCTTCATCAGTTACCTCCTGTAGGTAGCTCCTACAGCATTTTTCTTAGTTTAGGGAAGATCATCAGTATCACTGAGGAGAAGGATTATAAGTTAGAAAGCATCAAATGTTTTATCACAGTGAGGACCATTTCAATCCTTTAATCGTGTAAGGATACTTACAAGAAAACCTGTAGGGTTTAAAATTATTCAATATGGTTACCTTTTCATTCTGACAGTTATGATTTGTGTGATTATATTTAAGGTGGTAATATTTTTGACCTAGGTAGACTTACGGGTTAACTTGACACAACCTACAGTCATTGGAGAAGGGGGTCACAGTTGAGGGACTTCCCACATTAGATTGGTTTGTGAGCATGTGTTGTTTGGATTTTCTTGAGTGTTAGTTGATGTTGGCAAAACTATTTCCTGGGCAGGTGGTCATGGGATGCATAAGAAAAGTAGCTAAACATGTGGGAGTAAACAAAGGAGGGAATAGTGTTCCTAATGTTCCTGTCTCAATTCTTCCAATGATAGATTGTAACCCATAGATGTACATAAATCTTTTCCTCATGTGAAGTCGCTTTTGGCAAGAGTGGTTTGTTTGTTTGTTTGTTTGTTTGTTTGTTTAATCACAGAAACAAATACGAAACAAAAACGCATTAATAACTGAAGTTCCTTTGCCTATAACTTGAACATAATCATGTACTAGGAGATCCTTCATAAAACTGGGCTCAACAAATGAGACAGCAAGTAAAAACTCTTTACAAGTATTAATTTGCATGGCCATAGTTCTATTAATGGACTTTAGTTCTCCAAGGATGATGTCACCATTAATTCCTTTTTTTTTTTTTTTTTTTTTGCTTTTTCAAAATGACATGATCACAGAACTTTTGATGCTACATAGTCTGTTCCCTCTTCTCCTTCCATGCTGGATTTTTTGCCATGCTTAGAATTTCTATATTCCATCTAATCCCTTGCCCCCCTTGCTCTAAAGCTCAATACTCATGCCAACCCATGCATTTTTATTCCCCAGAGAAGCAGGGAAGATGCAGGCTTGGCTGCTAGTGTTGCTGCTTTCTGTGACTTCTCTCTTTTTTTTTTTTTTTTAAGCAAAGTTATTCCACAATTTCAGGAGTTGGAGCTGAGATAAACAAGCCTTCCGAAGTCACGGAAACCAGAACAGAACTTGCATCTCTGACTCATGGCAGGCCGTTTAATTTTTTTTCTCCATCTGTTCTGAAGGCATAAAATGACTGATGAGCCTTGCATTTCATCATTAGTAGAATTAGTAAGGAATGCCCACCCCCTTGTAATTCTTCTGTCTCTCCTTTTGGGTTAATCTACCTACTACATTTTTCAGTTCCCTAGGATGTCAGTCTGATGAAACTGTGGAACTCTCAGAGCTCAGTGAGTTATCGAAGGGAACAGAAATACCTGGGAGTTGCTATGTCAACCAGGATGGCTGTGAACTCACAGTGATCCATCTAGCTCTGCCTTTGAATACTGGGATAAAAGGCATGTACTACAGTAGGCCCTACAGGCTACATTTTTACCATCTAGGGCTCACCCAATACTTAGCCACATTTTGATTGGTAAGCAGTGAGTGTCAGTACTTTTACTATGTATTGCAATACAGGAGGAACTTTAAAAATATAAATCTATCACCAGACCAGGTTATATTTATGTACTTAGATGTGTGTGTGTGTGTGTGTGTGTGTGTGTGTGTGTGTGTGTAACAACTAATGAAAATGAGGGTTATATGGGAGTGTTTGGAGGTATTAAAGGGAAGGTAAAATTATATAATTATACGATAATCAAAAACAAAAGAAATAAATGAATAAATAATACTGTGTACTATAGTCTAGGCATTGAAATCAGATGACTCGAGGACATGTTGAGGCAAGGGAACTCTACTCTTATGGTTACATCTGAGCTTTACATTGATGATTGCTAAATCCAAGTACCTAAGACAGCAGAATTAACAGGAACCTTTCTGAAAATTCAGGTCCCACTGTGCACTGGAATCTCGGAGTCTGGCCTGGGCTGGAAGCTCAGTTGCAGGCTTGTTACTTATTTTAGTTCTCAAAGTCCCAGTGTTTTCTCCATTGAATGGAGATGGTGGATGGTAGTCTTTGTCTCAGAGGCGTGTGTGTGTGTGTGTGTGTATGTACATATATATATATATATATATATATATATATATATATATATATGTAACAAAAATTAATTTTCAAAAAAGGCCATGACTGGATGTGGTGGTGCATACCTGTAATCCCTGCACTCTGGGATGCAGAGGCAGGCAGATTTTTGTCAGTTGAAGGCCAGCTTTGTTTGCAAAGCAAGTCCAGGACAGCCAAGGCTGCAGAGAGAAACTTTGTCTTGAAAAACAAAAACGTCCATGAATTTTATTTTTATTTTTTTATTTTTTCCATTTCCATATTTTATTATTTTTTCTTTTTATTTATTTTTTATTAATTTATTCTTGTTACATCTCTATGGTTATTCCATCCCTTGTATCCTCCCATTCTCCCCTCCCTCCCATTTTCCCCTTATTCCCCTCCCCTATGACTGTTCCTCAGAGGGATTACCTCCCCCTGTATATGCTCATAGGGTATCAAGTCTCTTCTCAGTGACCTGCTGTCCTTCCTCTGAGTGCCACTAGGTCCCCCGCCGCCAGAGGACATAGTCAAATGTGAGGCACCAGAGTACATGAGAAAGTCAAATCCCTCTCTCCACTCAAGTGTGGAGACTGTCCTGTTCATGGGCTAGATCAGGGTAGGGGTTTAAATTTTACCGCCTGTATTGTCCTTGGCTAGGGCCTTAGTTTGAGCGGGACCCCATGACCCAAATCTGCCTATCATAATGTTCTACTTGTAGGTTTCTAAAGAGAACAAGAAGGGCTATTTGGGAGGGCTGAGATGGAGGAAAGGGAAGAAAGAAATGATGTAATTATAAAAATAAAAGAAATGGAAAGTGATTAAATGTGAGTTCATGTCTTGGGCCACATTTTAAGTGCTTATTCTCAGATAGACATGTGACTTTCTGCAGTGTTGTGTTCATTTGCAGGCTGCAAGGGCTGCAATGCTTATGTATTTCAGGGACTTGTGTATTATGGTTACTGATACAGTTTATGTATGGTTGGAGTATGTCCTTCCAGGATGTACATGTGGAAAGCTTGGTCCTCCATAGTGTTATGCTGAGCAGCGGTGGAACCTTTAAGTAGTGAGGCCTACTGAAGAGTAATTACGTGCTTGGAAAGATGTCAGTAGAGGAGCTGGTATTCTTGTGAGACTAGATAGCCTTTCTGAGAGTGCTGGAGAATTATAGACCTGGCTCTGTGATCTCAGTCTTCCTGATTTGTTACTACCACCTTCCCATGCATTAATATTTGTTAATGGGGGTCCTCAGCAAAGCTGAACATAGGTGGATGTGTTCTTTGACCTTTAACAACTGTGAGATAAATACAATTTTCTTTATAGAGTAACCAGTCTCAAGTATTTTGTCACAGCAGTGGGAAAATAGACTAATGCACTTTCAATAAAGATATTGTATAATATATAGAAGGTGACCACGATGAATACATAAGCTATGGTTTGAATAAGAATGACTCCCATAGATCCATATATTTATATGTTCAGTTATTAGGGAGTAGCACTATTTGTGAGGGATTAGGAGATGTGGCCTTGTTGGAGGAAGTGTGTCACTGGGGGTGGTTTTTGAGGTTTCCAAAGCCCATACCAGGTCCAGCCTATATCTTTTTGTTTGCAGACCAGCGTGCAACTCCTAGCTACTGCTCCAGTACCATGTATCCCTGCACAGTGAGAATAGACCAAACCTCTAACACTGTAATTAATTAAATTAAATTAAATGGCTTCATTTAAGAGAGTTACCTTGGTTGTGATGTCTCTTTATGCTATAGAACAGTGACTAAGACAGCACTGGTGTGAATGATTGGGTGACACTAATGCATGGAATGCTATAGAGAAATACAGAGAAAATTACCTAAGAAAAAGTAAAAGAGGAAAATCCTGTGTTCCACCCTGGAACCTAGGAATATAAAAATCTCTCCTGAAGTTTGGATTATAGAGATCAAATTTTTCTTCAAAAGGATGTCTTGAGTATTTGCCTTTCCCTTAGGAGCTCAAAGAGGAGATTTATTGTTGTTGTTGTTTTGTTTGTTTGTTTGTTTTGTATAACTATATGGAGTCAAAACCACTGTGTATTCCTCACTGGATGCTGGGCATAGAGGCCACTGGAATCAAACATTTAATCATTCAATGATTCACTAATATTGTATTATATCCCACAAACTGTGCATTTATGATAATTAAGAGGTAAAGTGTAATGTGTGGCTTTAAAGACCCCAGTTATGTGTATTAATAGTAGTTACTATAACATCATTAAAATAACAACTGCAATTTATTAATAATCCGTTATATTATAAGCACTGTTGTAGGCATCTCATGTATATTTATCATTGGATCCTCAGGACCACCTCATGAATTATCTTCTATTTCTCAAATGTTGTAACTGAGCCTGAAGACATTGAGTGCCTTGACTAAGGGCACCATCTGGAAACAAAAGCAGCACAACTGTATCTGAGACAAAAGCTTGTGTCTTGTGGATCTGTTTTCCTTTGTTTTATCTCTATTCCTGTCTGGTGCCTTTTGTCTTCTGAACATGGCTTGTTTTGACCTCTCATCTTGGCTTTCTATATATCACAGTAACAGAATTGAGGCAGAAAGGACACACTTGCTTTCCACGTGTTTCCCAGTCTCAATACTTAGTAAGAGGCAAATACCTTGACTTAGTAAGAGGCAAAGCTACATTTGGATATTGCTTTACCAGCAAAGATTCAGTGGATAGTTGAAATATTTTCACTAATTAGAGTCCGATTTTCTCAGTTTTTCTGTCCCTGGGATTAATAACTGACTCGTGGTCGAGAAAGAAGGTTAGAACTCTAGTCAGTATTATGTTGATTTCTTCTAGAAAAGTTATTACCATTGAGTAATCCCAGTACCATCAACCTGAGGCAGGAAAATCTCCAAGAGTTCAGGGCCAGCTTGGGCCTCCTAGTGAGACTTGTGGCAAAACAAAACAAATGCAGAGAAAGAAAAAAACTATACTACACAAAGAGTGATTTCTGTCCTCTTGAAATAATGACAATGGTACTTTTAATTTCATTTTGTTTAATTTGTATCAAATTTTCATAACACATGATGTTAACAAGAGGGAAGGTAGCATCACTTTGAAAGTAGCCATCAAGGAGAATGACTGGTTAATGTTTACCATATTTTTTTCTCATGCAATTTGGCTATAAAAGGTTAGTTACCTTCTCATCACAAGATACTCAATTTGTGAAATTTGTGTCTTTGCTATAGAAATTTATAACACTGGTAAGAAAATGTTTATTTTTTTCACTCTGTGTTTATCTTTCTAGACCTCAGTTTTCAGCAACACAGCTGGCCCACTCTAACTCCTACCCCAGCTCTAGGGTAGCAACTCAGGTTACAGATTTTCCAAAGTATCACTAGTCTCTACTTCTTCTGCTTTCTGTTTTTCAGGTCTGGTTGTTGATTGATTTCTAGGCACTGTTGTCACTGAAAAGTTATGGATTTATCCAAGTGGAAATGATGCATTGGTGCCTGATATTAATTTTCCCAATTGCTCTTAACTTACTGGACTATTTAATTCATTGGCACCCAAAGCACTTTGAAGAATTCAAAACATTGCTTTACCAAAGCATGGGCTTCTTCTTCTTCTTCTTTTAAAATAAATACAACGGTATAGTAACTTTGTGCTAAAGCTGGAGTTGTAAACTCATGTGCACTATTTTATTCCATCTGTCAGGTCCATTAATTGCCTCTTTTACTTCTAGTTTGTAGATCAAAGAAGGTGGCAAAACATATGAGGGCGTTTCAAGATTGCCTGAGTCCATGCCTGACTTTGCCACTTGCTTATGTAAGTTAATAAACCTTGTAAGTCTCGGTTTTCTCATATGCTATGAAGGTAGCATATTAATGTCACCCTCCATACAATAGTCCTGAGGATTCCGTGAGACAATTGATACAGCATTTTTAGAATGATTAATGGTGTGTAATAAGAACCCAGTAAATATTGTCTGCTATCATTACTCAGAATTACAGAAGCGCTATGTGATGGAACTGAAATTTGAACTCAGTGTCTTTAATCTTGGAATTCTTTACTCTTATTACTGTTCTGAGCCTCCAGAGACCAGTCATTAGGCCAGTTGACCTAAAAGCAATTACATCAATATTTGGATGAGTTTGGTGCTCTGAAATGGCTGTATAGAAGTCTTGTCCTTCCCAGGTCAGCTCATTTTTCAGCAGTCAAAGTAGTCATCTAATAGATGGTCAGATTAGACACATCACTATTTTACCATTCCCATAGCTGTACATGTTCCTATAATAAAATTCAGTTGCCCAGCCATGGCCTGTATGTGCCCACTATGGCTCAGAATCTTCCTGCTGCCTGAGAACTTATATATTTTCAGCAACTCAGCTCAATAGCACATGGCCTTCTAGATTCTTAAAACTGATGATCTGTCCCTAGCACCATGGATTTCCTGCATGAGATTTCTTAAAATTAGGAGAAATTTTCCTCTACTTATTTTTCTGGTTAATTATTAATTCCATCCTAAATTTTTTGTTTTTAAGGATGATAATCCTGACAACACCACCCACTAAACCTCTTTTCAGTTACGTTACCCATCCTTCACACCAGCTACCTCAGGTTCATTTATGTTTGTTTATATATTTGTTGCTCAATAAGCCATTAACCGGCTGTGTGGAGACTGTATCTGTATTACATAACCCAGGACTGCTGTGGATTTTCACCCTTTATGGACAACCTTCCATTAGACTTTTTACCACACCAAGCAACTTTGAACATCCTTGAGGGTGAGCAGTTGTGTGTATAAGCACATAGAATGTTTGATATGAAAATGTCATGAATCCCTCTGCACTTATCATTTAACCACCAATTTTACTGGCAGATGCATAATTTTTAATTATAAAATAATTCAGATATAGCTGAGGACTTCTCTCTACTCTGAGATGATCATCATAATAATTTTAATATTTAATTATATTTATTATGAGCTTACTCATGCCCTATCTTGTGCATGCCATCTCTAATGAATTTGTTTTTAATATTTATGTGAATGTTCTTTTATTATATACATATTTATGCATCTATAGCATTTATTATCAGTTTACACATTTTTTAAAAGTTTCTACCTCATCTATATTTACCATTAAAGCAGAATGTGATTGGGCACTATATCTCCACTCACAAGCCTTGCCGAGATACAAGACCTAGGGAAGTAGCTTAGGGTTTGTTCTCTGGCACTTTGGAAAACAAGCCACAAGGGGAAATCCTGTCAAGTTGTTAACTTGTATTCTTAATTCTAAGACCAGTACATGCAGAATTAAAATGACAGGGGACCAAAAAGTGTAAGGTGAAACTTAAGCCATCCATTTTCATTTTTGTCCTCTCTAAACATGCATATCTCAGAACACTTAAGTACAAATGATTTGGTCTATTAAGGAATCCAGTTCAACAGCTGAACACTTCAGACCACAAAGTCAACAGTAGGTTACCTTATGTCTTACAATAAACGTTCTACCATCCTGTTGAATCAAACCCATATTATCACAAGTAGGAATTTTATCTTTACTTAGTTTTCATGCCACACAGATGTTTTAAATTTTATCAGAAACAAACAAAAAATCCTGGAAAATATATTATCAGAAGTGTCAAACACATGGTTCTCCTGGTGAAGCTTAGCCTACTTCTTCCATGCATGATGTGCCGGTCATCTCCTTCCAGGGTGACATCTCTTCAGTCACAGCAGCACTGCTATCATCCACAGTAGGGTCATCCTCATCAATACCTAGACCAAGCTTGATCATCCTATAGATCCTGTTGGCATGTGTCTTGGAATCTTCCAGACTGAAGTGAGAAGATAGGAGTGCAGATTCATACAGCAAAAAGACCAGATCCTACACAGACTTGCCATTCTTGTCAGCCTCTGCCTTTTGCCTTATGGTGTCAATGATGGGGTGGTCAGGGCTTATCTCCAGTTGTTTCTTTGCTGCCAGGTAACCCACTGTTGATGTCTCTGAGTGCTTGAGATTTCATTATTTTCACCATGTTTGCTGTCTAGCTGTGCATGTGATGATAAAGCATGGAGGTGTCACCAATTCATTTGACACAATCACCTTTTCAACCCTTTTCTCCAAAATACCTTTCATAATTTTGTAGAGGTTTTCAAATTTTGTCTTTTTCTCTTCCTGTTTCTTTTTCTCCTCTTTGTCTTCTGGAAGTTCTAGTCCTTCTTTGGTAACTGACACCAAGGTCTTGCCCTCAAATTCCTTCAGCTGTTGCACACAATACTCATCAATGGACTCAATTATATAGATTACTTCTAAGCTGTGCTTTAAGAGATGGTCCATAAAGACTGAGTTTGAGAACTGGTTTTTGGTCTTACCTGTGATACAATCGATGTGCTTCTAGTTTCTCTTCATTCTGGTGCAGTATCCCTTGAGAGAAACCATCACATCCCCAGAAGCAGATGTGTAGTATTGCAACAGCTCAGAAAGCTTCTTTTGATTTTGAGAGTCTTCATGAATTCCAAGCTTTATATTTTTTGAGAACTGCTCAGGGATCCAAGAACTTCTTATAAAACTTTTTGTAGTTTTCTTTATCTTCTTCCAGTTCAGTAAATAGTTTCAAGCATTTCTTGACCAAATTCTTTCTGATAACTTTCAGAATCTTGCCTTGCTGTAACATTTCACAGGAAATATTTAGACGGAGATAGTCAGAATCTTCCACTTCCTAAATGAAATTCAGATACTCAAGGATGAACTCCTCACATGATGAAAACTCTTGATGTTCTTTTTCTTTCTGTTTTCACACAGATCAAAAGGAGCACATCTTGGGACAAAAAGAAGGGCCCAGAATTCCAATTGTCCTTCAACAAAACAATGTTTTACAGCCAAATAAATATTCTTCCTAGTCATTGGTTAAGCTCTTATAAAACTCTTCTTATTCTTTGTTAGTAATGTCATCAGGATTTCTGGTCCAAACAGGCCTTGTTTTGCTGAGTTCTTCCTGATTAATGTACTCTTCCTTATCTTCTTTTTCCTGTCACCATATTTCTTTTCTTCTTCTCCTCCTCCTCTTTCTCCGCCTCCTCCTTCTTCTTCCTCCTCCTCCTTCATCCTCCTCCTCCTTCTTCTTCAGAACCATCATCTTTTCTTTCAGTCTTGTCATAGACTCCTTTTCTTCTTTTTTCTCATCCTCTTTATCTTCTTTTTCTTCTACCTCATCATCACTGACTTCATTATCACCTTCCTTCTC
The DNA here is from genome assembly GCA_907169655.1 of Acomys percivali. NCBI lineage: Eukaryota > Metazoa > Chordata > Mammalia > Rodentia > Muridae > Acomys > Acomys percivali. The sequence continues at coordinate 92,664,839 of OU015745.1, forward strand.
CAAGGAGAGAGTAATGGGATAGCTAATACACTGCGAGTGTTTCTTCACAATCTCCTTTATTCTCCTTTCCTCCAAATACTCAGTTTGGTCTTCTTTGATATACACTTTGTTCCATGGCCCATTGGTTCACTTGTATCAGTCTTCACTGTGAATGATCCCCTAGCAGAAGACTCTCTGACAAACTGCTCATCATTGTTATGCTTGGTGATGACAGTCACTTTCTCAGAGACCAAATACTCAGAGTAAAACCAACAACAAACTGACCAATCACAGAGATACCTGCACCAGCCTGAAAAGCCTCCATGAAGGCTTTGGTGCCCAACTTGGCAATAGTGCCAAGGTTATTATCAAGTCGGCCATAATAATTCTAGTTCCAGTATCCACAATAGTAAGGGTCTGATCTTTTCTGTTGAGAATGCGATTAAAGTGCAGTTCCTTTCAAGAGTCTAGTTTACTAGCCTCTGTCAAGTTCTCATATCTTATTTTATCCAGAGCATCTAATGAATTTGAAATGAGCTCTTTCAGAAAGATCTCTTTGTTTGAATAGAAAGTATTGATGATCAAGGACATTAACTGGGCAATTTCTGCCTGAAAGGCAAAAGTCTTGAACTCTTCCTCCTCCATTGGTTGGTCTTGGGTCTGGGTGTCCTCAAGCATCTTTGCTGAATAATCATTCATGAAATGTGACCAGGGGCACCATGATACCAAAGAAACTCCAATGTATAGACATTTTTGTATAATACAAGTGTGTATGTTTGTAGCATTTATCATGATGAGCATTTTATATAGTTATACCTGTGTGCATTTTAAACAATATGTACCAATGTTTAACATATTACTTTTTTTGTTTTGTTTTGTTTTCTTTTCTTTTTTATTTTATTTGATTTTATTAATTTATTCTTGTTACATCTCTATGGTTATCCCATCCCTTGTATCCTCCCATTCTCCCCTCCCTCCCATTTTCCCCTTATTCCCCTCCCCTATGACTGTTCTTGAGAGGGATTACCTCCCCCTGTATATGCTCATAGGGTATCAAGTCTCTTCTCTGTGACCTGTTGTCCTTCTTCTGAGTGCCACTAGGTCTCCCCCTCCAGGGGACATAGTCAAATGTGAGGCACCAGAGTACCTGAGAAAGTCATATCCCACTCTCCACTCAAGTATGGAGACTGTCCTGTCCGTTGGCTAGATCTGGATAGGGGTTTAAATTTTACCGCCTGTATTGTCCTTGGCTAGTGCCTTAGTTTGAGTGGGACCCCTTGGCCCAAATCTGCCTATCATAATGTTGTACTTGTAGGTTTCTAGGACCCACTGGATCCTTCTACATTGCTATTCTCCCATGGTTCTCTCATCTAGGGTCCCAATAGGATGTCCTCCCCTCTGTCCCAGTTTCCTGGTAAGGGAAAGCTTTCATGGGACATGCCCATTGGGCTAGTATGCAGATATAAGTGAGTATATACCATTTGAGTCTTTCTGCTTCTGGGTTAACTCACTCATTATGATCATTTCTACCTCAATCCATTTATCCACAAATTTCAGGAATTCCTTGTTTTTAATAGCTGAGTAGTATTCCATAGTGTATATGTACCACAGCTTCTCTATCCATTCTTCTACTGAGGGACATTTAGGCTTTTTCCATGATCTGGCTATTATCAACAAGGCTGCTATGAACATGGTTGAGCAAATTTTCTTGTTGTGTGCTGGTGCATCTTCTGGATATATTCCAAGGAGTGGAATAGCTGGGTCTTGAGGAAGCCCTATTCCCAGTTTTCTGAGATAGCACCAGATAGATTTCCAAAGTGGTTGTACTAGTTTGCATTCCCACCAGCAATGAAGGAGTGTTCCTCTCTCCCCACATCCTCTCCAGCATGTGGTGTTGCTTGAGTGTTTGATCTTAGCCATTCTGATGGGTGTAAGATGGAATCTCAGAGTTGTTTTGATTTGCATTTCCCTGATGACTAAGGAGGTTGAGCATTTCTTTAAGTGTTTCTCAGCCATTTGATATTCTTCTGTTGAGAATTCTCTGTTTAGTTCCAAGCCTCATTTCTCAATTGGGTTATTTGGTTTGCTGGTGTTTAATTTCTTGAGTTCTTTATAAATTTTGGATATTAGACTTTTGTCAGATGTAGGGTTGTTTAACATATTAATAAAGATCATTAAAAATATTTAGCATAACACTTATAACATTGAATTTTTCTATGTTTTACCACAATATTTGGTTTGGGATGTTTGGCTATATTGGTTTAACTGTTATGGCTTATTTTATATATGTATATAGTGAGATTTGTAAACATAGCGAATTTGTTTATTATGATCTTACTCATGCTCTCCCCTGTGCCTTCCACAGGGGAGAATTTGTTTTGCATGTCTCCATTCAAACTGTTGCAATGCTTGTCTAGAAAATACACTTCAACTACCATTGCAAGGTGTGCTGGTTAGTGTTATGTCAGCTTGACACAAAGTAGACTCATCAGAGTGGGCGAAGTCTCTATTGAGAAAATGCTTCCACAAGATCTGGCTGTAGACAAGCCTGTAGGGCATTTAAAAAAATTAGTCATTGATGGGAGAAGATGTAGATTATTGTGGGTGGTGTTATTTGTGGGCTGGTCATCCTGGGTCCTATAAGAAATCAGGCTGAGCAAGCTATGTGGACAAGCTAGTAAGCAGCATTCCTCTGTGGTCTCTGCCTGCATCAGCACCTGCGTCAAGGTTCCTGCCCTGCAGTAATGAAGAGTGATATAGAAATGAAAGCCAAATAAACCCTTTTTTCCCCATGTTACTTTTGGTCATGTCATTTCATCATAGCAATAGTAACTCTAAATAGGACACACACACACACACACACACACACACACACACACACACACACACACGCATGCACGCGTGCACACACACACACACACACACACACACATGCACATACTCACGTGACCACTACCACCACCACCACCAACAACAACAACAAACTCAAATCTGACTTGCAAAACCCACCTCATCTTTAGATGCACTAGAATAGATCCTTTCAACAGACTCTGCAAAATGTACCAACTTATTTCCTGATTTTTTTAATCATAACCTTTGCAGTGCTTGATACTGTCGAAATTTTAAAGCTTTTAAAAAGTATTTAAAGTGTATTTAATGGTTGCTGCTGATGTTTTATTGACACAAACTTCTCATGTTCTCAAATATGTCTGACAGTAGTTAAACAGAGTCCTGTTTTGGAATTACTGAAGGACATTTCACATTCATGCCCAAATTCAGATTTTGTGCTGCCTGGAAAAATATATTACCAATGATGGAGACATTCAAAATGGGGATTTGTTTTAAGATTGGGACATTGTTCTTCCCTCTTGTTAGCTGTGTTAAGTGAGAAGTAAAAGGAGCATCTTTTTTGAGTTAATAGTTTTACCAAATAAATTCATCATATGAAGGTCTATAAAACTTTCTTTCCATATTCTGTGCTTTTTTTGTCCATAGGTGCTAGGAGTTTCAGAAGATGGGAAGGTAACAGGTAAGGTGTTGGAGGCTTCAGGGGTGCAGCCAGGCATGCCTGAGAAGCTAGAGTTGAGGGAGAAGCTGTGGGGATATGAGGAGGTGGCAAATGTGGATGCCACCTGCCAAGGATGGTTTTTGTCTCTGGAAGGAGATGCATTACAGAAAAGGGGATTAAAGACTCACCGTGGGGGAAGGCTTAACCAGAACGGGAGGGAGACAAAGAAGGACATTTGGGGTGGTAGTAGGCTGGAGTTTGTCTTAGATATTTTATCCAGCCAAATCAGGCTAGCTAGGGCATGTTCTTGTAACAATTGAATGAGGAAAGAGCAGAAAGTGATTTCTAAAATGAATTCATTTTCAAGTTTCTGATGTATCAATTTTGCTTTACAATGAAAGAAAACAAAAAACCAAAAAAAAAGGTAGAAAAAAAAAACCCGTAAACGTCACATGTCTAAACTCAAGAGTCCAAAAGAGAGAGAGGATGTAAATCTGTTGGGAATAAGTCTTAGACACAGGGAGCACTTTCATTAAAGCCAAAGAAGTAATTAATTCATGATGTAGTTCTTCAGAAAGCAAATCTAGACTTAGCAGCATGCCCCTGTTCTTGCCTTCAGTGGACTATGACATGAACAACTGTTAAAATATTTATAGTCTCTCTACATGTTTTGATAATGGAATTAGCTTTAGTTTACATAATTGCTTTTATCTTTATGACTTTAATTTTGCTTCTTGATTTATTGACTTTTGACAGTTTCTGCTTATTTTCTGTCATAAAAATGAGAGAATTACAGCAATTGTCATTCTTTCCGTCATTGTTCGCTATCTGTAATTAATTTGTTTTATCTTTCATGCTCTTCTATTTACCTTAAGATTTATCTTATTATTTATCAGTTTTATACCCATATGCCTTTCATACACATCAATAGATTTATAAAACCTAAAACTCGAAGGCAGATAACTCACAGTGTTATAACATAAATCATTATTCATTTAGAACCAAGAAATGTGTTCAAGTCACAAAGAGAATAATAAACCAGTGTCATTTTTGGCAACATATTTTTAATGAACTCTCTTGTCAAGGCTTTTAAGTTTTCTCTCCTTCTTCTGAGTCACACTTAGACACATATCCCAGGTTCCTGGGATCCTTGCCTCATTGTGGTAGGATATCTTCTTTAGTAGTTTCTCCTAGGCAGAAAGCAGCAGTGAGCTGTGAAGTGTCTATAGTTTTCTATGTCATTCCATCCCTTTCCCATAATCTCCATTTGATTGGTGATTTTTTCAGACACACCATTTTGGCCCAGACTCTTCTCCTTGAGAAGGCTAAGGACAGCACTGTATTTTATTGCCTATTTTCCAAATTGTTGAATGTTTTCAAGTACACATAAAATTATGACCTTTCATCTGGTGTGAATGTTTCCTTTTGTTCTATAAGTATTCAGTTGTATTTTCAACATAATAGATTTGTGCTATTCTTTCACTATGAGGAAATTATGACTTATGATTTTCCTGAACTAAGATCTGTATTGTTATAGATTCTGGATAATTGATAGTTTTTAGGTCATAATTGACTGTGTTTGACCACAATCTCAAATAAAATTTATATTTAACATATTACCCAATATATATGAACTTATTACTACATATTGTGAATTTTGTTTCTTTCAATCAGATTCTGTTGTTACAAACGTCAGAGGCTAGGTGATTTTTAAACAATATTTGTGGTTTTGGGGTTGAGAGTCGAAGAGTATGACACCAGCATCTGCTTGGGCTTGGCATCAAAGAGGAAAAATGAGAAGGGAAATGTGTATACTCATAAGAGGTGAAAGACAAGCGATCTAGTCTCTTCTCTTACAGCAACCCACCCTTACAGTAACTAACCCAAGCCCTATAAATAAATGAGATCTTACTCCAGTTAGATAACATTTACATATTTGTGAGTAGCAGATCCCTCATCACCCAAATATTTTTAAAAGTTCCAACTATTTCTTTTTTAAATTTTTTATTAAATATTTTTTATATTTAACATATACATTTATGTTATCACACATATGTACAATAAATTACCTATAGCAAGAAGAGTCATGACACATCAGGAATTATATAAGTGTTACATTCTTGGTTTTTTGCTTGTTTGTTTTTTGTTGTTGTTGTATGGCTTGTTTGCTTTTTTTATTGAGTCAGGGTTTCTCTGTGTAGCCTTGGCTGTCCTGGACTCTCTTTGTAGACCAGGCTGGCCTCGAACTCACAGCAATCCACCTGCCTCTGCCTCCCGAGTACTGGGATTAAAGGTGTGCACCACCACCACCCAGCCTAAGTGTTACATTCTTAGTGTTTTGAGGAAAACATTTTTCCTATCTTGGTGTGCTTAAAATTCTGAATGTAAATCAATATCTATCATATCTTGTCATTATCATCTTAAAAGATCTATCTAAACCTAAAACATCTTAACCCCTGAACAACTAAGCTTAATTGTAAAACTAAACTATCAGGTCTTCAACCCCATCAGAGACTTGAGAAGGAATAAAATTGATTACCTTAGTATACCAGGATGCAGGTTAGTAGGTTCCCAAATGAAAAGATAACAGACAGGGTAAGCAAGGCCTCAATAGTTCCTGATTCACAAATACGTCTGTCAGATACATTGGGCCAGAAGACTGAAGAGGATGCTCCAATGTTATATAGAGTTTTGGGTGAGTATTCAGGTAGTAAACTGTCTCTGTCATCTCATTTGGAAAGGCACTAACTTGCACTTTCACTATCTCTTAATTTGCTCCAAGACTCAATATGAATTTTGCTGGCAACAAATCACATTCAATCCATTGTCCCATAGGCCAGTATACTAGTATTTGCATAGACCTATGGCTACTTGGTATCTTGAGGGAAAAAGGTCACAAATTTCAGGCAGCATAGGGAGAACCCATCTCAAATGAGTAAATCATAGCAGTGGTTGGCTTTTTAACTTCTTATATTTTCAAAGTGCCAATTGTAGAACACTGATGACAGCATGACCACATTAATATACTCAGGGTGCCATAGGACAAGAAAAGACTCAAACAATGGGAATTTCACTTCTCAGGCTGAGAAGATATCTAAGAGGGGAAAGAGCTTGTCCTGAAAGTGTGAAAACATGAGTTCAGATACCCGGCACTCACGTAAAGCTGGATGTGGTAACCTGTATCTGTAATCCCAGCACTTATGTCAAGATGACAGGTAGAGACATAAACCCCAGAATATTAGTAGATAACTCCTGGATTATTCATCGGAGGAAAGAGACTCTATCTCAGACAAGGGTAGAAAAGAAGAACTGATCCCTGAAGGTTGTTCTCTGACTTCCACATGCATGCCATGGTAGGCACGCGCACACACACTACACACATATACACACACACACACACACACAACACACACAACACACACAACACACACACACACACACACACACATGAAAGGGGGGGGGAGAAGGGAGAGAGGGATTGGTATGAGTCCCAGTTTTAGAGGCTCCAGATATTCATAAACTGGATGGTCAGTGATTTAATCCTAATGAGAACACTTCTCCATACTTATAAACACCCACCTCATGCTACACACCCACATAATTGAAAAGGCAGAGATATCTTGTGTCAGATTTTATAAGGGAAGAACTCTTTTCATAAGGGCTTTTTACCCACTGCTTAATTGCCTCTTAAAATCTCCATTTACAGACACTACCATACTGTGCATTATGGCTTTAACAGTGCACTTTGGAGGATACCATTTAGCCCAGAAGAGTCCCAACTATTGGCATGGTAATACAATATTGTCATCTGTGAATGTGTTGGACTGCGATAGTAGCTGTCCTGGAACATATATATCTGTCCCCCAAAATGTTGAATCTTGAGGGAGTGAAATAAAGATTAGGAAATGTTTAGAGTTTGTTTGCAGTATGGACTATGAAATCTTGAGTCCATACACGATCAGTGAGCATCCTCCTGTCGTAGACACATGCTGTTGTGTAGTGTTGTTATGATAGGGTCTTGCCTATATTTACTTCACTTTATTCCCTTCTCCTTTCCTAACATTGGTTCTGTGGCATAACTGGGATCAATTAGCTTCCAATAAAACCAGTATACTTGGGTTTCTGTCGTTTCCTACAGACGATAGTTTAAAAAAGAAAAAGTCAATATCAGCTTTCTCTAAATGAAAGCTAAATTTAGGATTTTAAAACATTAAATTATGAATGCTAAAAACGTGCCCTTAATTCTTATTTAGGATACTTTGTTTGCTGTATATATTTCTGGTTCATATTCAGCAATCAATTGATTCATATTTTTAGTTCTAATACACTGAGCAAGACTTTCCCACTTTTATTAGTTTCTCTGATCAAATATCCGAATCTACTTGGCTGTGTAACCCTAAGCTGCTAACCGCTTAGGATTTTCACTACCAGGAAGGAGTCCGTCCATACTTCCTGCGTGTCTTTTAGCTCCAGTCCTCCTCACACACTCACAGGGAATAGGTCTACCATCAGGATTTTACTTCCCATGTATCCTTTTATTTATTTATATATTTATTTATATATTTATTTTTAAGAAAATCACCGCAAACTTAAAAAAAAAAAAACTCTTTTCCATTTCATGTGTCTCACTCATATCTGTCTCTTCCTCAACTTCCTGTCTTTCTAAGTCCTTCTGACAGAATCCAATGAAAACTCACACTACAGACATTTCTTGTAACAGCGAGTTTCACTACTGAAAGTTCACTAAGGGTGCCAAACCTTATGAGTCATTGTGTGTAATCACCAGCTGCCAGTGCCCTTAGTCCTTGAATGATCTGAGCTTTTTCGACCACTCAACACGTATTATTATGCCAGGACTTCCCACACACTGCTTCTGTATCTCAGGACTCCACTTGGGTTCTTGAAGGGGAGAGGAGAATTTTTTTTTTTTCTGGTGTGACTTTTTTGTTCCAGAAAAGTGGTTTCTGTTTCAAGTAGCAAAAGCCACGTGGTACCTATCCCCTATAGGCAGGCCATGAACTCTCTGGCTTGTCTGGACTGTGACTTTCTCTTGCCTCTCAGCAAGCCAGGGGTCAGTCAGATTTCATCTCCACAGGTCAGTGTGGGCCGTTTCTGTGGTCTACCCCTTCCTTGAATGGCTTTGACTTCGCGGCCACTCACCCAACCATCAATATGCAGGCAGCTGTTTACAAACTGAATGCTTTGGAATAGAGTTCCTAAGAAGGCTGTTTTGTTAAGGATCACAAGTCTAAATGGATGAGAACTATCCGTAGAAGCTAAGGAAATTTGGTTTTTCAGTAGAGGAAAACGGAAAGGATTCTTTCTTTTCCTTTTCCCCCAACCATGGTAAAAAAAAAAAAAAAAAAAAAAAAAAAAGAATAGTATGAAGCAATTTCTCAAGAGACTCTCCAGCTACATTAAGTCAACAGCAGGTCACCTTGTTACTGGGCAAGCCACCTCTCATTGAAGGGGAGCTCATGCTTGCAGAGGTCTTATTGAACCTATTCTTATAGCTCCTGGCAATAGTTTTCTCTGGTCATTGGATAATTATAAACAGCAGCAAGTTTCAGAGCACAGAAAGTAGAATTCTAAGAAGTTCTCTGCAAAGGCTGCCAGCTGTCTAGGTGCCAGCGTGGGCACGGTGTAACTGCAAAGTCCTGTGGGAAAGAAACCAGCTGCAGTCACTGTCCCTCTGAGGGTGGCCAGATGCAGCCCCTGTCTATTTTATTTTACTTTGGCTAGAGAAATTGTAGTGACAGGGATTGAAGGTCTCTCTCAGGACTCATCCATGCCACACACACACAGGCAGCCAAGGACTTGCAGGGGAAATGTTCCTTGTCTAGCTCTTACCAGGCTTCTGATAGTAATCTACTGTTTGTTCCCTGCTGCTCACACTGGAAACGAAGGCAATCCTGTTCACCTCCTGAGTCACAAATGCTCAAGTGACAAGGAACTAAGGCTGAAGTCATGGGTCCGGAAGTGTATTCATGACGTGGCTAATAGAGAAGACGCTTGTGTTTATTCCACAGTGCACTCGTCAATTATGGAGAAAAGTGCAACTCCAATTTCTTCCTGTGTGTCCTCAATTGCCCTTTTCTGGAAGCAAAGTGGTGTGGTGAATTATTCATTATTATAGTGCCTCAAGTCTCCACAATGCTTTTCTGTTAAGAGCTTTTACAGTTTTTGAAAAATATTACCACACTGTATTCTTAAATTTTGTGGGCTCTGTAGGATACTGGAGTATCATTTAGTAGAAAAATAGATGTATGAATCCAGAAAGTTATATCAATCAAACTAGCAGAATACACAAAATCTGGCCAGTGGTCCTCTTTCTGTAACTGACTGAGTTCTGAAGGCTTCTCTCTTCCCCATTGTCTTATTCTCCTTGCTTATAGAATAATCCCAATAATTCAAAAAGACTTTAGGAAACCTTTGGAATTGACATATTTTAAAGGTCACTTATCACCCAGTTGTTTGCCAGCTTTTAGGAGGCCTAATTCCAGCCATGGATAACTAACGTCTTAGCAGTAAATACTGAACTTAACAAACTACTCCAAGACAACTGGAATTGATTAAAAAAAAAACAAAACAAAACCAGGATTTATTTAAATCCTTGGGGGAAGTTGAGGTGTCTCTTTTCAGCATTAGTTGCAGAATCCTGGGCCACCCGTGTCTATTTGTTGCTTTGGGTGAATGGCCAGCTGTAATTGGTGTCTTGGTCAATGACTGAAGTATAAGAGTTCAAAAGGATGTGGGATCTCTGCAACCCATCTTAAAGCTGACGCTCCTTCACCCTCATCTTCATTCTATAGTTAAAAGCTAAACATTTGTCTAAGCTGATGTCTTTGAGGGAGAGAAACCAACCCTACCTCCTGTGGCAGGACGTCCCTGAAGTCATAGGGGGAAGGACATGTACAAGTGATACTAATAATAAAAGGTGTGAGGTTTTATGTGAAATGACTTAAGCTTTATTAAGTGTGAGGAACGTAGGAAGAGACGCTCCCGGAAATAATGGAAGATGAGTAAGATCATTACTGAGCACTGAAATTATAGATATTAGGAATTCACCTAGCTCCCGCCTTGGAAAAGAAAATGCAGACTCAAGGGATCATGTGTTGAACAAAGATAGCCATTCAGATGATTTGAATATTAGTCTAAGCAGTTATTAAAATTACCTCCAACTTTTACAAGTTATTTTAAAAGTACTTGAAAAGTTTACCATGGAAGGATAAATCTTCTCAGATGGGGTATAGCAAGAGGTGAGGATGAATGAAGGAGCACAGGAGGGAAAGAAGAAGAAGAAAAAAGGATACTTTTGATCTAGAGGGAGGCAAGCTGTATCAGGAAGAGGCATCAATGTGAGCACTGTGATTTCAACTTCACAGATTCATTCTTCCTTCTGCAGGCTGACTTGTCTCCTAGTTGTAGGGATTTAAAAAAATTCTTTAAAAATAAAATGTCTGTTTTCCATGGCTTGAAATTTGTGCTGCACAGAGTGGGGGGTGGGGGTGGGATAAAATGATAACAGGTACAATTTTAGTGGTTGGACACACATGTGCCATGATGCCTGTGTAGAGGTCATTTGATGACACACATCTGGAGGTCACAGAGCAGCATCTGGGCTTTTGTTTTTTTCTCTTCTTCTACCAAGGGGTTCCCAGAGGAACAAAGCCAGGTTGTCAGCTTTGGCAGCAGGCACCTTTACTTACTGACCCATGCAGTCTGACAAAGAAATCCAGCATCCTGGAGAGCTGTGATGGACTACCCGATATCAAATTTCCTTTCCTTACATGTGGAAAGAACGCGATGGTCACATAGATGGTAATGTTTCCTACCCCACAAGTCTCACTGAGTAGCTCTGGCTGTCCTAGAACTCATTACGTAGACTGAGCTAGCCTCTAACTCAAAGAGATCCACCCCTCTCTTCCTCTCAAATGCTGGAATTAAAGGTGTGAGCTGCTATGCCTGGTTTCATGTGTGCAGTTTTTTCAACCTCTGATAGCTGAGTCTCTTGGCAAAACAGCTGGGGCTGATTCAATTTGAAAATAGGATTGGATGTCAAGGTAAACTTTGACAAAGGAATATGCTCCCCTGAAACATCTCTTTTGATCATCCTGCCTGGACTCAATTGCTGGAGACAGAACAGTCATTTTGACATCACAAATAAATAGCACACAAGAACACAACAGTCATTTGCTAGGCAGAAATATAGGCACATTGCTGTCTCTTGCTGGCATTGGGGAGTCTCTTCCCAGGCCTCCACTGACTCCCATGGTTGTTACTATTTGGGAAAAATAACTATCTGCATAATATAGTTCATCCAGCGTGACTGCATATCTGCTGAAGATGTCAAATAGATTCCCGTATTTTAAGAGCGGCAAGGGTTCCTAGGGGTAACACAGTTCATCCTGCTCTCCCTATATTGCTGTGAGTGCAATTGCAGTTCTAAGGAGGAAAGTGAGGTGTTCAAGGTTAGGCAGTTACAGGTCTGAACACTTCAGCCATGGGATGCTATGATTCGGGCAGAGGTCCAATGAACAGGATCAGCAGTATAGCCATGCTGAGCCTCAAAAGACCTAAAGCCCAAGACTCGCTCTGCCCATGTAAGCATGAGAAGCATTGCTAATTTCCTAGGCCAGAGTCATTTGGCCTTCATTTCTCTGCTCTCCTTTAAACTCCTAGGCCTGGAAGCACATCCTGTGGATACGCAGGCCAAGAGGAAATTCTGGCTTTCTGGAGCCTGCTTCTGCATGACAATAACTGGGGGTGGTAGTAGTTTTTCCGTGGCTGGGGTACCTTCCATCATTTCTCAATAATGGCAGGATCTGCCACCCTGCCCTTAGGAGAGGCTCTCTGAAGCCACAGCTAGCCTCACATTACAAAGTGCAGGATAGTGGAAGGAACATCGGGGAGATAAGGGCTTGAGAAGTTTTCTATCTGGCTGTAATTTAGGGGGTTTTATTCATCATCAAGGAACCGTTTGGGGAGATTTGTAAAGAGACATACAAAGAAACTTCTGCCTTGAAATATTTACTAGTGTTTATACTTTGGAATACATCAAAGTACAATGAAGAGTGACCTACATCTCAATCTAAACAGATACATGCAAGGGTGCACATAGGCAGGCGCGCACACACACACACACACACACACACACACACACACACACACACACACATCACATCACATAAGGGCCCACCATCCTTTTGAGCTGTCATTCTCTGAGCATATTTGATACTTTCTTTTCACAAAATGGAGGCTACTATTTCCCCTTTGATGGGGAGAACGGGCAAGAGAGCCGTATCTCTAGCTTCCGAACTGCCTCACTCAAATTCCTTTTACAAATAGCGGTGGTTTTCTTACTGACACGAGTTAAAAAGCCTTTCAGTTGAAATTGTGGAAGTGACAAGATAAACGGGTATATTCATCTTAGAGCTTGGAAAACACACAAGGGAATAAGCGTCTGTGAGCATGAGAAAGCAGCTATGGAAATCCTTAGCTTGGGCTAAATATGCAAATGCAGTGAGTTGACTCAGTGTTCCTTTACCTACAAGAGAAGCTAAACAGCATAACGGGCAGAGCCAGACACTCATTGATTTCCTCTTTTCTTAATTACCAGACTTTCTCCTCCTTCCTGACTTCCTCCACATATTTGATCATTCACGGTCTTATGTTTTCTCTCCTCGTACATCAACTCTTTTTCAAAAAAGCTCACATTGTAACGCAATGGCTCTAAGTTTGGGCGTGGATTATTATATTATTACATCAAGGAATTTAGTAAAAAATCCAGCAAAAAGATCATTAAATCATTGTATATGCCTATAAACATTGTGTGTGTGTGTGGTGTGGCTGGGTGGGGGGCTGTCTAGATGCAACCTTCTTTTCCTTGGCAAATCAAACTGTTTGGTGACAGCTGAGCAATGAGGTTGGAGGTGAGGAAGGTAGCTTAGTGGTAGAGTGCCTGGGTAAGCTGTGTATAAGGCTCTAAATTTAATCCCTGGTGCCATAAGGGCAGCAGGGGAGAAAGCCCTGGTGAAAGGAGAATAAGAGAGAAAGGGCTTGGCATATGCAAAGTAATAAAAATATTTTGTATTTGGAAGAATAATGACAACCCAAACTACTTGAAGCCTCCCCGTCTCTGAGAGCTTCCTCAGTAGTCCTTCCAGATTTAGAGAATTAAAAAAAAAAAGTAGGCTGCCCAGTTAAATTTGAATTTCAGATGAAGATGAAGAATTGAACAGAATATAATTATACTGATGACTATTTGCTATTATCTGAAATTCAAATTTAACCCAGTGTCCTGCATTGTATCTGAGAACTCTATGTCCCAGGATACTTACTGTTTCTATGTGAGCACTGAAGGTCTCCGGAAGCCTTTGGTCTTTTCTCCATTAACATGTTCTGTCCTCCTTTGCTGGAAGGACAGCCCATTAGCTACTCCGGTATGGTCCAACTTAGGCTCCCAGAGAGAGGGCAGCTCTTTCTTCCCATTCTGCAACTCTTTCCAGAATTATCCTTTTAAAATATCATGCTTACACGTGCATACCTTCCTCACTTTCCACAGGATACATTAGAATAGAGTTCTCTGACCAGACCCCATGGTGGTGTTATATTGAGTCATGTTAAACTATCCCTCTTGACACATTTAGTCTGAGCATTAAAGGAGATTCACATTCCTTCATTCCATCCTATTTCTTAGTGCAGATTTTTACCCACAGTGTAAAGCAAAACTTTGCCCTCATTGCAAAGCTCTTGTCCCTTATTCAGACCTTTTGGCAAATGTGCACATTTTTTTTTCCTCCAACCGATGTAATTTACTCATTCTAAGAAAATATTAGAAATGCCACTGTTGCTTAACTTCTTTTAATGTGTGTGTGTGTGTGTGTGTGTGTATGTGTGTGTGTACGTGTGTGTGTGTGTGTGTGTAGTGGGGGGAGATACAAAGCAAACTTCTTTTCATCCAGATAGGAAAACAACGGACCATAGAAACAAGAAACAAGTCTATCTATATCCATAATGATGGACTAATGGGTTCACTGGTGTTACTCGTAGGAATGTGAGTGAGGACTTCTTACAGGACGATGGGTGACAGGTCACTTAGAAAAGCATGGATGAGGGTTACATATGAGATCATGGTGAGGAGAAGCTTACAGGAACACCATGAAGAGTCACTTAAAGGAGTGATGGGTGACTTTCGGGAGCACAGATAAGAGGTTACTTATAAGAACATGCGTAGATGAAGGACTTCTTACAGGAATACAGGAGATGTATCATTCTAGGAGCACAAGGTGACTCAAAAGCAGCTCCATCACCAAAATGCCCCACATCAGCATGGTGATGATTCACAAAAGCTGTGTCATTGTAGACTGTCCTTTTCCTACTCAGTCACACTTCTACCTTCTATACACTGTGACACTCCATCAAGACTATCTGTACTTGGTTGGTGGGCAGGATCATAATTTCTGGCTGAGCCTTGGGTGAGATTCTGATGACAGCCATCTCCCTATGTAGATGACAGAAACATTTGACAGTCTCACCCCTTCCACAGAGATGGTTATTATTGTATTGTATTCCTTTACTGTGCTCCTCTCATCATCATGGCTGCAGGGCCAAGAAAGTCTGCACATCGTTGCTGTTGGATCACCACAGGCGATGGTCATGTCAAGAGGCCTGAAGGAGAACTACACAACTGCCACAGATTCTTACAAATGGGTACTCCTTTTGAATATTACACTGAACACAGTAAAATTGACCAACTGCATAATGAGTTGGGAAAAACCTTCAATACATTTTTGGCTCTTACTAGTTCATAACCTTTTATAATGACAGTTATCTAAATTTAGAGACAGTGAGCAACGATAATATCTGAAGCATGTTTGCTCAAAGGTTATTGCCTAAATGCGGTGATTTCTTGTTCCATACAGTCTCACACAGATGGATGCTTTATTAATCTTGGTCAGTTTTCTTACTGACTTGGATCCAGACCATCTTTATCTGAAAGCTAACTATGGGATCCTCGGAAGGGTACACAAAGAAGGTAGATCTGTATATTACAACTCACGCTATTATCTGTGAGCTTGATCATGTGTGTGTTGGTAGGAAGCTGCTATGGACAGCTAGATAGAAATTTAATTTTTGAAAAGTGCCTGTGAGTATGTGGCACTCCATCAATATTAGTGATCCTGTAAAATTTACCTTTTGATTTCAGTATAGCAATTTGTGTCGGTGAGTGATGGAGTGCAGGGAGATGCTGAGATGCAACACCACGGGCAGCTCAAATAACTCAAGCTGTCATTCCGCGTCTATACTTTTGCACAACAAATAATACCTATATCTTTTCTTGCAGTCACAGTCATTTGGAGTGTTTGCCTTAATAATCACTGTTACTGATTGCTATACCAAGTCACTATGTTTTAACAATAGAGTAAACTTTCTAGTATTAACATATATCATGGATGTAGAAGTAAACTTTTTGTGTAGAAATGGTCATTGTATGTACGTGTATACATTGAGGCTGAGCTCACCATGATCTTTTGATCTCTTCATTTGTCCACTTGTGGTTTTCTGTGATATTTTCATTTCTTGTAGACAGAAGCTTCTTTCATGAGGAATGGTAGCGATACTTATCTATACTTATCTATGGATGTAAGGATAGATTCATAATGTGGTTAGGAAGTAAATTAGTCTAGTAAAGAGCCAGAAGTAGATTCTCTTCAAATATCCATGACTTCCCTAGCCCTAGGAAGAGGGGTAGGTCTTAATACCAGGCATGTTTTCCCTGCTGTAGGCCTTAAATGCAATTAGACAGTGGATGGTTGCCACCAACATATGCATGCCACTAATGCACCCTTTTCAGATGTCTCTCCATGCTGCTCTTTGTTGTGGTTCATAGGTGTCACAGCTGGGTAGGACGATTGATGGTTTCCCTCCCTTGGCAACTTTCATAGTACTTTCTGATACTATAGAATCTAGACTGCAAGAAGGAAGCTTTCTGGTCAAATCCAGCTTGAATAATCCCATTCTTTTATTCCAAGTGTGC
Organism: Acomys percivali; assembly: GCA_907169655.1. Taxonomy (NCBI): domain Eukaryota; kingdom Metazoa; phylum Chordata; class Mammalia; order Rodentia; family Muridae; genus Acomys; species Acomys percivali. Next base: position 92,681,365 of record OU015745.1, read on the forward strand.
GGTATCTTCAGCAATAAGGGCTTACTTGGAACTTCTGAGAGGTGACCAGATGCAAAGGCTATATTCATGTCATTATATTATATAAAATATATTTGACTGAATAATATTAGTCATACTTAAAGCCAAGTCAAATGCATCCCAACTCACAAATAAAGAAAAAAAATATGAATGTAATAACACACAATGAGTATGGAACAGAGGACCATTCTGAAAGCCTCTCAGTTATGGAAACAAAACAAATTAAGGATGAAAGGAAATGCATTGAAAAAAACCAATGACAGTGAAAAGATAAAGTAAAGATTCACCTCAGGTAAACTAGAAAACTGAGAGAAGATCTTGAGATTCAGTTGTCCCTGGCAGCCGAGGAGGATGTGCTCCACGGCACAGTCCTCTCTCACAGCCACCTGACGACTTATGAAGGCTCAGCAGAAGAGCATAAGGTGAACCAAGTGTCGTTTTATTCTGATAAATGGAATGATTCACAGTAAAGATATTGTGATGCGATGATTTATGTCGCAAATATTATTACACCAAAATGTATAAATCACAAACTAGTGGGTGAACAAAGAAACTGAGAAAGCAGAGTGGTAAAGTTCTTTGAGGCAAATAAAAACAAAGAATGATGATACAAATAGTGTAATTAATGTAGTTTACATACAAATTAGCAATTTAACAGGTAAGTTATTAATATTAGATAGCTAATTAGATAATCATTTGAATATATGAACTCTATAAATTCTATTCTATTTAAATCAATATTTGTATTAGACCGTGTAAACATTCAAAATGTTCATATGAAGGAGTTTATTGTGTATATTTTTTGTTTAAGAGAAGAAAAGCATCTAAAAATCATTGTTACTGTAATCGTAACATTCATTAGGCATTTAGATAAAGAAACCTAAATAGCCAAAGAGCTAAGAGAAAAATTAAATTGTAATGAATAATTAAACTTTTTAAGCATGGATTATATGCCAGGTCATTGCCAATGCACTTTAGATACGTTATGTAGACCCTGTAGTAACTTATTTAAAATATTAGTCCCAGGGCCCCTATGTATTCTCATTATCATTTATCTTTCCCCATAGGATTAACTCACTCCCTGATGTTGCACAGCTCATCTGTGTTTACTTGCTCATTATCAAGTTTCTTCTGCAATAGAAGCTACTTGAAGGCAGGATCCTGCCTGGTTCCTTTGCTACATACTCCAAGCATGGGGACCCATGTGTCATGACAAGGCAGATTCTTCAAACACATTCGGAACTTTTCTGAGTCGGATTCTGTTATTAACATTATTTATCATGTAAGAAAACAAATGCTTGGCAGCTTTCAGACGCTACATGCCATCAGCTGGCACTGGAGTATTGCAAGATCAAATCTTAACTCTTTGTGCCTGTTCAATTAACCAGTCAATCCCTGTGCTACATATAGTTTTGAAAAATACAAGCAATAAGATCAGTAAAATAAACATAACTTTTAAAGAAATTTGATTCCCTGGAATATTTAAAAATAGCTCAAATGTTTCTTTTTACTGATAAAGAACAAAATAAAGTGTAGTAAATGATATATCATATATGCCTTCAAATTAGGATCTTATGATTCTTTGTATTTCTTCAGTGTCTGTTGTTATGTCTCCCTTTTCATTTTTGATTTTGTTGATTTCAATACTGTCTCTCTGCCTTTTAGTTAGTTTGGCTAACGGTCTGTCTATCTTGTTGATTTTCTCTAAGAACCAGCTCTTGGTTTTGTTGATTCTTTGGACTGTTTTCTTAGTTTCTAATTTGTTAATTTCAGCCCTGAGTTTGATTATTTCCAGACGTCTACTCCTTTTGGGTATATCAGCCTTATGAAGTCAGATAGACCAGAAACTGTAGAAACTAGTAGTAAATGTGGAAATGAAAATATAAATAGATCCTAAGTTTCTATGAATAATAGACAAAATACAAATGTTGAACAGACAGCATTTTGAAACAAATAATACATATTGATGTTCTTCATTTACAAATTAAGTACATAGTACAGTTTCATTACATTGCCCAGGAAAAAATAAACACTAACTTTATTCTATCCATAATTATAGACCTACATATCTTTTTAAAAGAAATAACAATGAGAAGATCAGTTAATTCACAAAATTTACCTAAATTTGTCTTATAGTTAAAGCCATAGATAATCTAAATATTTTCATTCTAAATTTAAAATAACAAGGAAAATGATAAATCACTTTGCTTCGGTAAGAGCAGATGATTTCAAGTTTGTTACCAGGGAGACTTGCATGACACACAACCCCTCACCCCTCCCTAGGTATTCTGTACAATAATTGCAAATTAATTATTCATACAGTAATTATAAAACGCATGGAGAGAGTCTAATTGTGCCAAGGATGTCAGAAGACAGTCACTCCCATGTATTTGATGGTTAGTCCACAATAGGATCCTCTTTCGATCAGTGCACTACTCTGGAAGCACTGAGAAAGCTGTACTGGTAAAAAGCAGCCCCCCTCCCCCCACTTCAAGTATTGAAAGTAAATTAACATTTTTTGAAGGGAGTATGTTAAAAATGCTCACTTGAACATCATTTAAAATGGGAAAAACAATTATAGAATGGAAGATCAAATTGCGGTGAGTCAACACCCCACTGGACATTTAATTTCTTGAGACAAATCTAGTACCTAATATTATTACATTCAGAATGATACTGTTGCTAGTAAAGGGTAGACACATAGAATGTCTACAACTCAGGAATTACGTTTGATAGCGATTGGGACATCTGCTCAGATATCTGCTTTATCCACAGATTCTTCATTCTATACCCCACTTCTTTACGTGGTAATCCAGTTGATATTACTAAAACATTCATGATCGGTTCATGTCACAGCTGTTCAGCGTCATAGGTGTTCCTTGTAATACTGCCTCCATACCTTTCCCGCCTTGACTGTTTACTTCTCCCCGCACTGTGGTCCAGACATCTTGTCCTTTCTCCATCCTACAGAGAGATCCTTTCTGCCCTTCTGTCCATCCTATATGTGTTTATTTGTAACATCCTGTCTCATCTCCTCAGACTAGATCCTACTCAGCTTTCAGTTGTCTACAGCATTTCTGCTCTGCAGAGTTCTCTCTGACTCCCATGTACCTGTGATTCCTCTAAAGCTTCAGAGTTCTGGGATCAATGAAAGACAAGGTACAATTTTCCTCTGACTGTTCTCCTTGCTATCAGGGATCACCCGAGTTTCTGTCAGAGTGAGCGTTCTGTCTACACCAACAAGAGTGGCTGCCTCCAACCTCACACACCTGAATCCTGATTGCTTAAAAATGCTGCAGACATTGTAAGAAAAGTATTTAACAAGATAAAAGCAAGATTGGAGTCCACATATAAACTTATCCCCAATTAGGTCAGAGTGAGTGTATAAATAGAAAAATGAAATTTAAATGAATAGTCTTGATCTGAACTCAATCATTTGATACTTTGAAGTCTACAACAACTTTGTAAGTAGATTTTTTTTTTTGCCTCCATCTTCTGCATCCTGTAGACCCTTCTGATTTACAAATCTGTGGTAAACTCTTGTCAGCTCCTCTAAGGCACCAGAATGAACTCCATCCAACTTCCTGTGTATTTCCTGAGGACTCCTTGCTGATTCTTTATAGGAACAACTTACTTCTTGATTTGTACCTTGAGGCACTACAAAACAACTCTGAAGTTCTTTTTCATCAGGTGTTTCCCTGCTTGGAACATTCTTCCTTTGTTTGTAGTCTAGCTAAAAAGCTTTCTCAAGAGTCAACTTAGATGACACATACAGGAGAAGTTTATTTGTGCCCTTCTGTTTGTTCATTGCCCTCCTTAAATTCCCAGGCTGTCCTTGTCAGCACAGGGTCAGTGACCCTTGCTATCCCAGATTAGAAGTTTCCAGAAGGTGAGGTTTTACTTTGTAATATGTTATCCCCAATAGCACAGTACCTGATGTGTACTAAGCATCAAGCATTTTTTAAATGAATGAACAAACGAACAAATGAGTGAATAAATGAATGACTTGACTCTAGATGTGTCATAGGACTTTTTCTCTGTGTCATACAAGAAAAAATAGCTAATGAAGCTATCCTAAACAATTTCCAGTCAGCATTTTCTATAACTCTTAGTTTTAATGAGTTAAAAATGCTTCAATAAAACATGGCCAGTATATAACAAGTGATGACCATTTTAACTACATTTTGGACTCATCTGGGGGAACTTGAGAGGTGGAGCTAATATCTACCCTGTAAGTGAAACCAATATCATCAGACAACATACTTTATGCCACACAAGCAAAGCATCAAAACAATGAACAAAAATTCAAACTCTAAATTGCTGGGTTCCAAAGATACACAGTGATTTATTATATTTTTCCAATTAAAAAATTAAACCTAAACTTATTGAATGTTTACTTTCTTCCTGTTTGTTTCTATTCTACACATATGATTTGATTAAATGTTTTTAAGTACTCTGTGAGTTGTGTGTTATTTCCAGGCCCACAAAATTTTAAATAACTTCCTACCTCATATCCAGGTAGAAATGGTAAAAACAAGACTTGAGTTTGAATTATCTGACTTTAGAGTTCAAGATTTTATCTGATAGGCTGTGCCATTTTCTTTTTTGATTGAAGAAGTTACTCTGCCTCTAAATCTCACAGGTATATATATCTCACAGGTTTAGTTAAGAATTCATAAGATATATACAGAAAGCATTTCTGAGAATGTGGATGTAAGGAAAAGACATTTTTGATTAATTATAAGTAATCAAGATTAATGAAGTGATACAATTCCAAATGAAAAATCTTAGAAATCATTAGAAGATAATGCTATACAAAAAGCATTGAGAGAATCAGAATTATAATTAGACTGCCAAGAAGACCCATTGTGAGGCTTTCAAATTGGCATCAGTGGAATGCAAAAGCTTGCTTAAAGTTAAATGTCGTTTCTCACAACATGCTCACCTGATATCATGATGTTCTGTCAAGAAGGGTTTTTTTCTTTCAAAGAAAACCTCTTTGTGTGGAGCAATTAACTTCTATCCAACTTGATATAAGAATATAATATTGAATGCTTTAATATGTATCTGTTATATTGAGTCTAAGTTCCAAGAGATGGAAGTCATGTTTTTTTTTTAAATGAATTTGTTACTTTTTCTTCCATCTCAAATTTTGTACTGCATCACTGGCAGGAGAAGGATGGGTGCTAACACCAGAACTGTCTTTTAATTCTTTTAATTCAAAAAGTTAAACATAAACTTATCAAATATTTACTTTGTTCCTGTTTGCTTCTATTCCACGCATATGATTTGATTCAATCCTGTTAAGAACTCTCTGAGTTGTGTGTTATTACCAGGGTCCCAAGTTTTAAGTAACTTGTTCCTTCATATTCAGAAACAAAGGGTAAGAGCGAGGTTTAGATTTCAATCATTTGACTTTACAGTTCAAGATTTTATCAAGTAGGTGATGTCAGAACAGTCACAGCATGAGCTTGCCCCTGCCTGCTGCCGGTCTTCCTTGTGTTGTTGGCAAAGCTGATGAGTACCATGCAAAAAGCAAACTTTTCCATTTTTAGCGGTGGGGGATGGGGGCCATATTTAAATGCCTTATTGGAGGTAGGTGCTTCTTTGCATCCACTCATATCTTTGTCCAGCTCCCCATTCCAGATGAAGTGAAGGATCTGCCTCTTTTTGCATAACAACTTGGCTCTCCTACAGCTAAGGACAGGGATGTTTCTGGCAGGTATAGCAGGATGCTGTGATAAAGACACCCATAAACAGTGGTCAAAGAAAATTGCTCATATTTGTAAAGTTGGGTGCAAAACTTTATGGACAAATGTGAATCACAGAAAGTCAGAAACCATTCGTTCAGTAGAGGCTACTGGGAGGCCTCATCACAGTTAGAACAAAGGTTAATTTGAATAGTTTGATTAAAAACAATCATTTTCATGCAAGATCTTATTCTGTTTTGCCCCAGGCTCCCAGGTGCTTGTGTCACTATACCTCACTGAACCATTTGATTTAAAAACATACAATTATCTCATGAGCTCTTCAAAATATTTCACACTGTTGTCTACAAAGTGAAATCCAGAGCCTTCATTCTTTTCTCTGCATGTTGTTAATGCTATATACCATTAGTTCTAAATTTTACCACATTTCTCCTAGTAGGTCTGCCATACCAGGCCTAGGCTCCCTCTAAGCACATTGGTATTAGGAACTTTATCTTGAAACATATTAGAGCCTGGAAGTACTGATGCTCAAAGCTAAATTAGCTGTTTCTGGGTGATGGTCTAGGCCTTATGTACTCAAGCTAAAACCATTGCTTCTCACCACCTGAGCACCATGGCTACTTGGCCATGTGAGTATGCTTGACCGTGGTTCTGTGGTCCTGTGGCTAAGGGATCAGTATTTAGGATCAGAGATGATTTCAAGCTGATGAATGGTTGTATAACCTTGAGCAAATGTCATTGGCATCTCAAATACCATTTTTCTTTTATGAGTAATAATTTGTTTGTGGAACCTAAGGGTGAGCATTCAGTTGGAGCCTACCAGGGACAAGGTTTTTTGTGAAGTTTTTTATTGTACTGACACATACACTCTATCTGAGGACAATCTGAGGGATGATTTTGTTTATAAATTTCCATTTCACTGAAGTGCACACTCAAACCAAGCTTTCAAAGCACCAGCCTACTGCCTCTTATGTTAGGGACTATAATGCTGCCTTTGGAATTATATGAAATAATTCAATTGTATTGTATATGCACAATGTTTAAAACACTACCTGGGATATGCTTTTCACTCAATTATATTAGTAAATATTTTCTGGAGTCCTAAAGTACCTTGAAACTGCCTTTATGTTTTTTCTATAACTATTGATGCATATTGGAATGTGTGGGTCCCGATGGCTGAATCTCGGCCCTGCTTTTTTTTTATTTATAATATATCTTATTACTTTATTCATATTACATCTCAATTGTTATCCCATCCTTGTATCTTCCCATTCTTCCATCCCTCCCATTTTCCTCTTACTCCCATCCCCTATGACTGTGACTGAGGGGGACCTCCTCCCCCTGTGTATGCCATAGGGTTTCAAGTCTCTTCTTGGTAGCTTGCTATCCTTTCTCTGAGTGCCACGGGGCCTCCTCATCCAGGGGACATGGTCAAATATGGGGCACCAGAGTTCGTGTGAAAGTCAGTACCCACTCTCCACTCAACAGTGGAGAATATCCTGTCCATTGGCTAGATCTGGGTAAGGGTTCAAAGTTTACTGCATGAATTGTCCTTGGTTGGTACCTTAGTTTGAGCAGGACCCCTGGGCCCAAATCTGCCCATCATAATGTTCTACTTGTACGTTTCTAGGACACTCTGGAGCCTTCTATTTCCCCATTCTTCCATGCTTCTCTTACCTAGAGTCCCAATAGGAAGTCTTCCCCTCTATTCCACTTTCCTGGTAAGTGAAGATTTTCATGAGACATATCCCTTGGGCTAGTGTCCAGATATAAGTTGAGTATATCCCATTGACTCTTTCTGTTTTAGGGTTAACTCACTCATTATGATCATTTCTAGTTCAATCCATATGTTCACAATTTTGGGGAATTCCTTGTTTTTAATAGCTGAGTAGTATTCCATAGTGTAAATGTACCACAGTTTCCTTATCCATTCTTCTACTGAGGGAAACTTAGGCTGTTTCCATGTTCTGGCTATTATGAATAAGGCTGCTATGAACATGGTTGAGTAAATCTTCTTGTTGTATGGTAGAGCATCTTCTGGGTATATTCCAAGGAGTGGAATAGCTGGGTCTTGAGGAAGCCTTATTCCCAGTTTTCTGAGATAGTGCCTGATAGATTTCTAAAGTGATTATACAAATTTGCATTCCCACCAGCATTGAAGGGGTGTTCTTGTCTCTCCACATCCCCTCCAGCATGTGGTGTCACTTGAATTTTTGATCTTAGCCATTCTGATGAATGTTAGATGGAATCTCAGAGCTATTTTGATTTGCATTTCTCTGATGATTAAGGATGTTGAGCATTTCTTTAAGTGTTTCTCAGCCATTCGATATTTCTCTGTTGAGAATTCTCTGTTTAGTTTTGAGCCCCATTTCTCAATTGGGTTATTTGGTTTGGTGATGTTTAATTTCCTGAGTTCTTTATATATTTTGGATATTAGACCTTTGTCATTTATAGGGTTGGTGAAGATCTTTTCCCAGTATGTAGGCTGTTGCTTTTTTTCTGTTGACAGTGTCTCCTGCCTTACAGAAGCTTCTCAGCCTCATGAGGTCCCATTTATTAAATGTTGACCTTAAGACCTGGGCTGTTGGTGTTCTGTTGAGGAAGTTGTCTCCTGTGCCAATGTGTTCCAGGCTCTTCCCTGCTTTTTCTTCTAACCAGTTCAGTGTCTCTGGTTTTATGTTGAGGTCTTTGATCCACTTGGACTTGAGTTTTGTGCATGGTAACAAATATGGGTCTAATTACATTTTTTTTTTACGTAGATATCCAGTTAGACCAGCACCATTTGTTGAAGATGCTATCCTTTTTCCGTTGAATAGATTTGGCTTCTTTGTCAAAAATCCAGTGATCATATGTATGTGGATTTATTTCTGGGTCTTCAATTAGATTCCACTGATCAACCAGACTATTGCTGTTCGGCCCTGCTTTTTTTATATCAAGGCTTTCTTTTTTTCTTCTGTGACCTTGCTTTTTAGTGACTAAGTATCTTTGGTACTCAGGTTGATTTACACCTATACATTTGATGCCAATATTCCACCATGTGGTAATTATTAGCCTATTACCTGGCTCGCCACACAGATCAGACTTGTTCATTCTTCAGTAGGAGACCAACTAGAAATTGAACAACAGAAACATTGTTCATTGCTTTATGGTCAAATGTGAAAACTTCAAAACCTCAGCTCTAGCTTTTCTACTGTCTAATTAGCCCTTCTTCCTGGTGACCTCACATTCAGAGTCTACCAATTCATTATAGCTTAGACAGAAAGCTAATTATTTTAGGTGAAAAAAGTAGAAGAGAGTGTCGTAGAAATCACCCAAAGATTGGTGGTGACTTCACTCATTTGAAGCACTCCAAGAGAGAGAACATTATGTTTCTAGTACACAGACAACATCTGGGACTGTCATGCCGAGTTACTTTTTCTTACAATGATTTCCCTTATATATCTGCCAGACTAATCTGGTGCAAGATCCTTTTAGAGCAGCCTATTGTAGGAACAGGGATTTAATCACATTAATAGCTTAAGAGGACTTCTTAAGTAGGTGAGTCACTTAATCTTTCTGAACCTCAGTTTCCTCATTTATGAAATGAGAATAATATGAAGATCTAGCATAATGAAGATAATTAGGCAGTGATCAAGGACAGAATGATAGGCTTAGACACCGTGGCAAACAGAAATCATCAGAGTTGTAACACTCCCCTAGGTGGCCGCACTGTCCTTTCCTCATTGGAAACTAGAGACTGACAGAGACAGATGTGGATAATGCTCCTCTCTGTTAAGAGACAAGAAATATGCAATTTAAAGACAGACAATATGCAGCAGGAAGCCTCCACAACTTCCTTCTGAATTTCTTGCAAAACAGAAACCTTGGTTCCACTCATCTTCAACTACTTCAACTGAAGTCTTTGTCACTCCAGGCCTTCACAATGGGATGACTGGAGAGCTTTCTATTTTTAAATATATATATATGGTTTTTCGAGACAGGGTCTCTCTGTGTAGCCTTGGTTGTCCTAGGCTCACCTTGTATACCAGGCTGGCCTCGAACTCACAGCAATCCACCTGCCTCTGCCTCCCAAGTGCTGGAATTAAAAGCATATGCCACCATGCCCGGCAGCCTTTGTTATTTTTAAAATCTCCAGAAAGAGTCACTTCCACCTCCCTGCTATGTCTCTCTTTTTCCTGCATTTGATCCAATTTGATGTTATTGTTGAGGTCATTTCTCATTGATGAGCCATACACTACCAAACACTACCTCAGGCTCTTCAAAATAGGTGCTCAGTTCTTTGTGAGGCTCTGAGGAGTAATAGGGAAATTGCCACTGACTGTGATGTGGCTCTCTATACAGGACCTGAGAAAGACTAGAGCCCTGAATACTGGAGATTTATAGAGGCCTGGGTAGCATGGCACCCAAGAACAGCTGCAGTCTATGTGCACTCAATGGAGGCAGGTGACAGTAAGGAGAAGGGGTGTGGCTTATATGGTGTGCAGGAGTGGCCTATGGCACTGTGATGGGGAACGTGAAAGTTCACTGAAAAGCAGAAGCTTACTCAGAGGGATGGGTGGATAGGGAAAGCTAGAACATGTGAAAGTGCCCCGAGAAAGAAACAGAGCCACTTTCTGGATGCATCAAAACTCCCCTCTGCTCAGGTCTTTAAAACAGACTGCTCTGAACTTTATACTATTGACAGATTTGGATTTCGTCACGATAGCTGCCTAAAGTTGGGAATGGAGGCGGTCTTCCCCTCTCTTGTTCTTTTCTTTCTTCTTATTTTTATTATTTTTCTTGTCGGCATTTAATTGCCACCTTTATTTCCTTTGAGACTCAAGACATCTGCTTTCCCGGGTGAGAGGTGCAGTGCATGACGAAGACAAAGAAAAGATGAATGCATCTGCTCCCCCATGAGTCAGTGTCTCTATCCTCCTCCTCCCCCTCCTTTTAATTATTCACCACAGTCCTGCTTCGTTATTCACTTATCCTCTCATCTCAGCGTTCATGTCACATTGTTATTCTTAAATCATACTCACTGGAGGGGAGAAAGGGTTGTCTAGGACTTAAAATATGGAGGTTACCAACTTATAATGCATGTATGTAAAGCAGAGCTCCACAGTGCTTCCTCGGGCTCTTCGGTACCCACTCTGGAATGCTACACAAGAACTGAGCGCAAGGACATGAAAGTTTTCCATTAGACTCCCAGCCTTTCTTTCTCTTGCTCCCCCTCCCACAGATGAGGACCTTTGAGCAGAGACGTTCATAAATTAAAGTGTGTTGTTAATTATTCTTAGACACCAGAAGCAGTTCTTTCAAAAAGAACATATATTAGACTTCAAAAAGCATTCTATTCCCAGGTCTTTCACATCAACTCTTTGGGGGAATGTCTAAAAAAGAAATAAAAGAATGATTTAAAACAATAAATATACATGTGTAGAAAAACATTTTAATGGTTAAAAAATATCTTAGTTTTGCTGATTTTCCCACAGGGGCAGTCTTATACTGATGAAGACAAGAGGTTGAAAGTGGAATCATTTCATACTATAATAGTCTCTCTCTGTCTGTCTGACTCTTATTTCTTTCTCTCTTTCTAGCTCACTCCCCACCCTTTGAGATTTTTAAAAATCCTTTATCCCATACTTATTCCATACTTAGCTATTATACATCATGCTAAGTGTTGGTGATTGATAAATGTTCTCTGCCCTCAAAAAAATTCTTGGAGTTTAAAAAAAAAAACAAGAACAAGCACTAATTTAGTCAAGCAAATCTATGAAAATAAAGATAAAATAACAGTAAAGATGAACTGCATATTTACTGTTGCACTGCTGTGGCTATCTCTGTGCCACTCCCATGAGGCAGGCTCTGCTAAGCCAGAGAGTGCCAATGATAGTAGTAGCCTTCAGTATCGTGATTGTCTTCAATGTGGTCTAGCCTCTGTGTCTTCTATGCATAGATATCAGCTCAGGAGCCCAATACACCTCCATCTATCTCTAAGGAGCTGCTGTGCTTGAAATGGCCTCGAGAAATTAGGCTGGAGAGGTAGGGAAGTAGTTCAGTGATAGAGCACTTGCTGAGCATCATTAAGGCCCCAGGTTCAGTCTCCAACACAAGAGAAAGAAAATGGCAAAGAGATGGTGACAGACTATAACCCAAAATACCCCCAAATAACTATAAGGAGAGCAAGCATTCTTCTGTCTGTCACTGTGTTCTTCTTGTGAAAGAAGATACATGAGGCACTGTGAAATAGTGAGGTAATTTTAGTCTATGAATTATCAGTGCTCAGGTGTGTCAGTGTTTAATGTTACATGCTGCACAGCTCCAGGGACTTGGACCTAATATGCTTCTTAAGGGAATGAAGAAAGACAGACAGACAGACAGACAAATACACAGAAAAGCTAGGATTGGATGTCTAGGCTGTCAACTGGAGAAACCACAGTGCTTTGGAACCTTAATGTGCATATTATAGGGAGTTGGACAGAGCAGCGGGGTTACTGCCTACAGCAGAATAAGGAGGCAGGGATATTACAAATCAACAAACAAGGAGAAAGGATTTATGGCATTCCTATATGACTGTAACAAGGAGATAGGGTTCTGTAGTTTCTGTAGGTGAACAGTTCTAGGGCTATAAATATCTAGGCAGTGAAAGCTGTGGTAGATATTTTCTGCACACACTATCAACAGCCATGCTCAGACCAGCAGGGAAGGCTGTGCATTTTCTCATGGGTCCTTGGGGTCCATGGCAGACACTCCTTCACTCACCCCAGGATTCCTCTCCTCCCTACAGTTTAACATTTCCATTTTGGAGGTGCTTTTAATCTTTAGTCAAGTAGTAATAGAGCCTCAAGTTTTTGTCTTTTCTCATATTAGTTATGTAGTAAATAGATATTTAATTGGATCACATCTTTGTGGGATTAACTCAAAATACCAAGGAGTAAACCTGGAAACAATTGGTTTAAATCATGTCCATGGAATTTTTATCGGTATTCAAATATGAGAATCATCAATCTAAAAGAAGTAATTATATAAATATTTATTTTCTTAAACAACCAAGACACAATAAGAGGTATGTATAATATGGATAAATTAAAAATTTATAATCACCCAGGCACTGTGGCACACACCTGCAATCCCAGGCCTCGGGAGGCAGAGGCAGGTGGATCTCTGTGAGTTTGAGGCCAGCCTGGTCTACAAAGTGAGTACAGGACAGCCACAGTTACACAGACAAACCTTGTTTCAAAGAAAAAATCATTACAATCAATTTTACCTTATATAGCAATGAATTTTCTTGATCCCCAATATGAGCTTAATGCTCTGACTAAACAGGAATGCGCTTCTGGACAGTGTCACCTTGACAGAAGGATTGTAAGAAGGTAGAGTTTGAAGGCCAGTGAGGATTTGTGTCTATCTTTGGCTTTGGATTATCTGTATTGTGTGTTGACAAACCCCAAGCATCATCTTCAGTTTTGCTATCTGATCTTACTTTCAGTGACATATGTATGTCTGTGGGTTTTTCCTGTCTACGATGATACTACTAAACTCTAGTCAAGAAATCACGATCTCCAATTTGAACCACGTAGTTAGAAAACCATCTCCTCTTTGTAGCAAGGCATTTAAAGGAGGAGTTGAATTTTGAGTAAAGTTTTTATCTCAGTAGGGATTTAGGGAGATGGCTTAGTTGATCAAGAACTTGTCTATCAAACATGAGGACCAGAATTCAGGGTCCCACTATCTACATAAATGCCTGACAGGTATGTAGACATTTGTAATTCTGCCACTCAAGAGGCAGAGGCAGGGGATCTGCATGGCAAAGTGGCCAACTGGTCCAGACAGTTCAGCTGGAGACCGCCATAATAACCAAAGCACAGAGTAAATGAGGAAGACACCTGACATCTACTTTGACCCTCCACACAAATGTGCATGAACATGAACCTACAAAGATGTAAATGCACACATAAAACCACACCACACACATATAGGTCCAAATAAATTGATAAGTGGATCATGTAACTGTAAATCAGCACAAAATGTCAGTTACTTCCCTATCATTTGTGAGGTCCTATTTCCAATCATCTGATGCTGGGTATCTTGTATTCTTAAGGCCGTGACAAGTGGCTTGTCTGTCATACTTAAAATTATTCCTCTCCTCCAAAACCTTTTCTCCAAAACTGGCTTCTGGGAATGATAGCTTTTGTCTTCTGTGAAAAGGAGCACTGTTCAGACCAAAAGGGTGTGACTTCTTTCTTTGTGAAATAAAAAAAAAAAAAAAAAAAGGAGAGATGACAGTAATAGCCCTGTGTAATGACGTATGTCAGTGTTCCCTACTTAAAGCAGACTTGCTGATATTAACAAGACACAGAGGCATGGAGTAAGGATTTGAATTGAGCTCAGCCACTTTGGCAGTGATTTCCTGCTATAAAAAAACAATAACAGTGGTGAGGCTCTTGAAGTGCTTTTCACATCGCTGATGTGCGAAGAGCACAGGTAACTTTGGTGCTTCTCATTGTCAAAGCGCTCTCACTCTTTCCTCCACCCTAGAGCACAGACCCGCTCACATGCAAGGTGCTTCCTTTATTTGATTTTGTTCTTCACCAAAGCAAAAGGGGAAGGAAGTTGCTTCAGGAGATCTAGTGGTGCCAGAGCATTGGGGCACATAGTCCCTGATGTGGTTAATTTAAAGGTAGACCTCAAGAAACATTTATTATTAGCCCTATAAATATTATAGTGGTATTTTCTAACCTGACATCTATCAATAAAAACACAGACACCTGTTAAATTTTAAAATAGCCTTGGTTCGCCTTAAACTACCATCTATATCTCCCTGCCGAAATCCTATGCCATCTACTTCTAATAATTTCTATCGAGCTACTTCCCATCCATAATCTCAAATACTTTCTAATGTTTGTCATCTGGGTCGAATCCTCCATCTATGCTGGCCATGTGCTTCTTGCGCCACCTAACCCATAGAGCTGGCTCTTCCTTCTCCTCTTCTTCCTTCCTCTCCCAGGCCTTTCCTTCTTCTGGTCACATTGCTTGTTTCCTTTCCCGAGAGTCTCTCTTCTGACCAATCCAGGAACAATAGCCACTCCTATCCCATTTGCCCTACCAGGGTGTGTTGGCTTTTTATTGATCAAACAGGAGTAAGCGCTTAGGCAATGTTAGAAACATTTTGGGGTATGTGAGTCTGCTCATTTAGACAGCCACCAGACCAAACTCCACCAGAGTGGGGAGGGACTCAGATATTCACTCTCTCTCAGAATTCCTCACTTACAGACATTCAAAATTGAGGCACGGAGTAAATGGCAGACAACTTTTTATACTGTAGGTTATATAAAGACTTTAAATGGAATGCAGAGAAGATAGATCCAACCAAGTAGAGAAGTTTCGGTTAACTTCTAATTTCTTTCTATGATTGACATCTGTCAATAAAACATGCATTGTCCTCTGCTTTGTCTAACTTTGCTTCAGCATTCCAGAGCTGCTCTTTTGTTTTATTACTAATTTACTGTGTCCTAGGAAAAGTTTCAAACTATGGATTTGGATTCTCTTGATAAAAGTTTGCATTTTATCTGAAGAACTCCACATGATGTTATACTTCACTGTTTTGAAAACGACATTTTATTTTCTGGATATAGTTCAGAAAATGTTATAAGACACAGAAAGAATAAGGAAGAAATATATCATTGCCCAGAGATGTCAATGATATGAGGATAAAATGTTGTGTGGGGAGCAAATTGGGACATGACTCCAGAAGGAATTGGGGAAGAGAGTGAATATAAGCAAAGTATGTATGACATTTTCAAGGTCAAGGAATTAATAGGACTCTGTGAAAATGCTAATGTGGGTCCAGGAAGGTGTTTCAGCGGTTAATACCGTATGCTGTTCTTGACGAGGTTCCCCAAACCCATGTGGGATGGCTCACCATTCATCTGTGGATGGAGATCTGGTTCTTTTTTCTGGCCTATGTCAGAACCTGCACACACATATTCATGTACCCATACACAGACACACCATTTAAACTGACATCTTTTAAAACTATGGCAAATACAATTAATAGTACAAACGTTAATATTTATTAATGTAAATTGTCCTAGTAGATACAATATAATCACATGAGCCTTTACAGTTGATACTTTTTTTTTCCAGCTTGGAGTAAAGGAAAGATTTACCAAAGAAAGACTTAGTAATAGTGTAATCATAAGAAGGAATTGACCTGCTGATGCTAACAGTGAGTAGTAAGGTCCTCTGTGAAGTACTGGAGAACTACTCCCCAGAAGGATTATATGGCAGCCAAGGAGTAAAGAGAGACTCCAGTTCTTCAGCTGCAAGAAACTGTACATTCTTCTGAAGCAGGCTAATAAGGAACCAGTGAGCCAATAATAGGATTTAGACACCCTGAAACACAGGGGATGCTGCTGAACCAGCCTAGACTTCTGATCTACAGAAACATTAGGTTTCCGTGTTGGCCTTGCATCACTTTAAGCTGCTATGTTTACAATAATTTGTTAGAGCAGTAATGGAAAACCAAAACCACAGCATAGAATGTGTTATTTTCTTTTCTTTCATTTTTTATTATAATTTATTCAGATTACATCCATATTGTTATCCCTTCCCTTCTATCTTCTGTTCCCACCCTCTCTCCCTCTTTCATCTTATTCTCCTCACCTAATGACCAATCACCTCACTAGTTTTTAACTTTTAGGTGAGATCATTACTAATTTTGAAACCCAGCTTTGGAAAATTTCATATGTAGGACTAAATTTGATATACACAATAGATGTGATAAAGGGTCAATATTGGGCCAGATAGGGTGGCACACACTTTAAGACCAATGCAAATATTGGGACCAGCAAAGCAAGTAAAGGTACTTGCCACCTAGCCCGACTACCTGAGTGTGACCCCAGAGTTCATTTGATAGAAAGGCAGAATCAAATTCAACTTTATAAATTGTCCTCTGACCTCCACATATGCACCATTGTGCACAGGCCTATACACACATAAGTATACAAATGTATATTATCTTGTACAATAGTACATATTCTACTAGGCGATGAGGTCCCTTTGAGGTTGCTTAAAGGCTTATGTACTGATAACACGTTTTCAGAAGGATTGTTTTTGATGAATCTCTCCAATGAACTGGCAGATCTACCAGTAGTGACATAATTACGTTTAAAATAAATAATATGTAGGAACAATAATCATTTGGATTCTCAACTCTGTGTTTCAAAGGATGCTAGCTTCCATTTGCTCTAGGTATCATGTCACTGCCATTAAGAAGGATCCCAGAAGAGCAGATTTTCATGAAAAGACATTGTATATATATCCTATTCTTTCCCAAGATCCTCAGGAATCTTCCTATGCAATGAGTCTCTTTGACACTGGTTAACTAGTGAAAGTGTCTGTGAGCTAACTTTAATAGTCCTAAGTAAATAGGATAGGCGCCTACAAAATTGTCAAGAGGACGTTTTGCCAGTATGGACTCTTACAAAATGTTAATTTAGGTGTCACCTGTTCATGATCTCTCTCTTGGGTAATAGCATCAGCCCTCCTAGAATGCAAAACTAGCAAAAATTAATTTCAAAGCACAATTGCCTTTTCCCAAGAAAGTCTCCTTTTCAACTCCAACAAGGTGTTGGGTTACAGCTGGTGCTGTGCTTCCACCAGACACTTCTTCCAGCAGACAGCACAGTGCTCCTAACTGAGTAAGGTTTAAAGTAAGGCAAAATCCTTCTCACCAATAAAACCTAAAGCTCTGACCATGAAAATGCTGTACGTATTTTATACAAAGAGAGGCTATTGTCACTAGAGGGAGAAATGAGAAACAATGGGAGAGGCATAAGGATTCTTGTGGCAGGACCGGCTTCAGTGAGAACAGGAGGATGAGGGACCAGGCATGTCTTAGGACCTTAGGCTATATGTGAGAAGCCACGAAGCACAGAAAAGCAGAGCGCATGCTCCTATCTGCTGTTTCTGTGGCTTTCACTAGACGAATAGGTTTATTTTTTGGTGTCTGTGTTCCAGGAGGAACTCAGCAAACTTTACTACCTGCCCTCAAATAAATACATATAAAACAAGTTAAATTAATGTTTTCTAACTACAAGGGGAATCACAAGTCATGCACTCATTAATTTTGAATGAAAATAACTCAGATTCCTCTCAGGCAAAAGACTCTGTTACTGGTTGGAGAAGTTGCACAGACTGAGGGGTTCTGAGTGGCCCTATAGGAAGTACAATCCGGAGGATTCCACTACCTACCTCTCTTGGGACTCCGAAGGCCATACCTTCCTGAGCAGCTTCTAGGTATATATGTCTAGTTCCTTAACTCCCCACTGTAGTAATTAGCATGTCTCAGCATGCCTGTCATGTGCCCTGCGACTCTGTGAGACAAACCCGGCATTTGTCACCACTCAGTGGAAGTTGGTGAGGTAGAACATGCAAACTATAAGAGCTGTCCCTCTACCCCAAGTTCATGGAATACCAGAGACTTGTGCAAGTTCAAGTCAGACAAAATCCTCTCGTGGAGAGGAGGGATGGGGACAAAGTCCTGTGGCTAGCTAAGCTAGAAGTTGTTGGCTTCTAGGAGAGGGAGGAAAAGCCAATTTTCTCT
The DNA here is from genome assembly GCA_907169655.1 of Acomys percivali. Taxonomy (NCBI): domain Eukaryota; kingdom Metazoa; phylum Chordata; class Mammalia; order Rodentia; family Muridae; genus Acomys; species Acomys percivali. Next base: position 92,699,680 of record OU015745.1, read on the forward strand.
GAGTGGGGCATCTATTGGTAAGTGACCCATGTCCGTTGGATAACCACCTACACATCTGTCCATGGGAAGCATTAATTAGGCTTGGTTGTTATGTTAAATAGAAGTAAAGACAAAGAAACAAAACCAAAACAAGATATGAAGTTGGGAAGGAGGAGGGAGATATGTCAGGGTCAGGAGGTCCCGGCGCAGGGAAGGGGGAGCTAGAGACAAGGATGGGGGCAGGTGGAGGTGTTCAACATATAGTGTACACATGTATGACACTTTCTTACCAACTTCACATTGCTGCTTTATTTTCTTGTCTTGCCTCCTGAAAGGCCAGTGCCTGGTTTATTTTCATTTTGGGCATACCTCCTATTTTTTATGTCTAAAAAAATATCTTCCTGCCTTTGCTAAAAAGTCTTCTCAGTTTTAGAACCTGCTTCAGGATCATCAGGCTCTGTGATGGTCTTGATCTTGCCATGTGGTCCCTGTATCCAAGGCCTTAGCTGAATAACCAGGCTTCACTGCAAATGCCACATACTCTCATTGACCTTAAGGGGAAACTGCTTATTTCTCCTCATTCCGTGGTTTTTAGGTAAATGCACAGACCTGGTGCCTGTGTTTTCTTATATCACCAAGTGTTTGAACTCACTTGTGAGTCCTTTCCTTGTGTTACTCTGCTTCTTTCTTCTCCTAAGAACTCACCTGCATCCTACATTCATTTATTTCTCTTCTACTTCCTTCTCTTCAAACAAAGCCCCATTGTCACAATGAAGAAGGTCATAACCGTGCATCATCAGAACTCCTCCATCTTCATCTCTTCACATCTTGTGATCTTGATCTTACAAGGTGTTTTGTTTTATTGGAGATTGGAGATTAAATAGCCTACACTATCTTCAAACTCTGTGTAAGTGAAGCTGACCTTTGAACTCCTGATCCTCTGGCCTTCTCCTACCAAGTACATTTGCCAGCACACCTTGTTCCTTTTCGCAACACCAGAATATGTTGTCATTAGTTGCCCTCACTGATATTGCTTGGACCATCTTACTGTTTTCATGGTGTCTGCACTCCAATCTGTTCTGTAAACTAGAGTAACCTTTCAAAACCAAATCTAATCGCACCAGCTTCCCGTTTGAAACTCACTACTGTAGGTTTCTGGTTTCACATGATAAGAGCTTGGAGGCCATCACCCTTGCCTTATATCAAGAGGAAACCCTGGACTAACATGAAACCAGTGACTCTCCTTTCTCCCACCAGAGAACTGAGGTCACAAGGCAAGCTGACAACTGATATCAAGGAAGACAAGAATATCCAGAAATATATTTAGCAGACTCAAAATCTGATGGTCTCCATGTACTTATATGTAACTTTATTTAAATCAATGTTCAATATTGGGCAAAGTTACCTGAAACATAAATAAGACTCTATAACACTATATGCTTACAAATATGTATTTCTCAGTATTCCTTAAGCTTAGCTCCTGTTTTTATTCCCATAATACTCTTAGCTGTCTTTGTGCAGGGTTTTCTGGCACTGAAAAGTTCTAGCATCCCAGCTTACCCTTGGCCTAAGACCAAGATGCCTACACTTCAAGCCCTTCCTGCACTTTTTCTTGCTGTCTAAGTTAATTAAGAATTATTGACGGCATAGCTTCTCAGGGCTTTAGTTCTGCTTCACCGAATAGGCAATCGTTCCTCAAAAAGGGAAGTTCTCCTTAGTCCCAGGGAAGGACTGAAATAAATTCTTCAGATTTGATCTTTTCTCCTTCAGAATCATGGCTTTCCTTATTTGTTCATAAATCCATGATCTTCTACTGTGAAAAACAAAATGCCAAACAAACCATGACAAAAACAAGACAAAGACACCTCCACTTCCCTTTGTGACAAAATTGCTAATTCATTCAGTTTCCTTTGTTTTATGTCAATGCTCAATTAAGTGAGATGATTTCCCACAATTTCTTTCAGTTTTGCAACCTTCGTAGACCAATCTGATTTTCCTTTGAAGCTTATAAATACACCTGGCCATGGAAAAGTAATTTCAACGATTGCTTCACAATGGCTGTTTAGGAACTCTGCCCCACGTGAATTCCAGGCACTCAATTCATAGGACAATGCTTCCTGGTATCAGCCGAACCTTTAAACAACTTAGTTATCCCACAGGTTTTAACATTAAATCACTCTTACTGTAGAGTCTCTAGTTAAAAAAAAAAAAAAAAAAAACATACAAATGAATTACTTCCAATATTGTTTACAATTATGCAAATGGAAAGACTTTTGAAGAAACAGCTACGTCAAGCTGTACATAGAGCGCTCCTCTGCTTGTCGCACGGTTTACTGTCTCCACTCCTCTTAAGGTAAAGATGATGCTTCTCTCTATGTCTATGCACCCAGCACCACTCTTTGCATTGGGCCCTCAATAAATATTTGCTAAATGAGTAAATGAAAGGATGAATCAGTGAGTGGATGCAAGGATACAGAAGTTAATTACTAGAAAGGAATCATGTATTAAGTCAGAATGCTAATAAAGAGGCATGATATGAAATGAGACCTAGAAATATGTGTGTGTGTCTGTGTGTCTGCGTCTATGTGTGTGTGTGTTGTATACATGGGTGCATATGCACACAAATGCACACGGGTGTAGAGGCCAGAAGTCAATATTGGATGTCTCTCTTGACCATTTTCCACCTTTTATCGTGAGACACTGTCTTGAGCTGAACCTGAAGCTATTGATTTAGGCAGGCTAGCTGGCCACAGAGCTTCAGGGACCCGACTCTTCATGCCCCATCCCAACTTCCCAAAAGGCTGAGGTTACAATTGTGAATTGATGCACCCAGCTTTCAGGTGGGTACTGGGAACCTGTACCCAGGTCCTCATGTTTACACACAGAAAGACTGAGCCATCGTCTCCAGCCTCTACACATCCCTTTTCACTCTAGAAGAAACCCCAAGCCCAGCAACCTCCTGGGTTCAGTAAGGTCTGGGAGAGATGGTGTGAGTTATTCTACAGGCTCTTTTCTTCCGCCCCTTTGTAAGTGAATTCCTACTCACTGTGCTTCGTGGTGTTTCTTCCTTCGGTTTCCAATTCCGTTGCAAGTGTGTTGGACAAGTATCAGAGAAAACTGGGCTTCCCAAACAGAACAGAGGACAAAGTAAAAAGCAGAAAACAAACTTCTCTATCTGGCTTCCTCTTTCAAGAATACACAGTGTTCTGTGCCATCACACTTTCTTCAATGTCCAAAGCTCTCAAACAGGCTCATGCATAAATTTATGAAGGTCCTGAAGAAAGGTCTTGTGTAGCTAAGTAGTACTAAGAAAAAAAATAATAGCATGAGAGATGAGATTGGTGTCTTAAACACATTTTGTTCCTTACTTTAGGTTACAGACGGAAGGAAGCAAGATCGTTGTCAAAGCCGGGCTTTGCTGCAGTTCTATGATAAGCTCTCTAATTAGAATAAGCAGAGTATCCAAGAACAAAATTTTTTAAATTGGCTTACAGTGAGTGCAGGTGAGGAAGCAGCTGGCAGAGTTAATAACATACCTTCTGTAATTGCCAGAGCCCCAGTTCCAAACAGGGTAGGTAATGCCATGTTGGAAAGAGATGAAGAGGAAATTAGAAATAGGGAGGAGGGCACCAGAAACAGGGAGGGAGTACAAACGTGATGTGTGAGTGTGCAAAGGCAGGTTGAGTGAATATGCGAGCAAGTTGTCTCACGCTGCAAGGAGCAATTTGGGAGAAGAATACAATGACTTCTAGGAAGCACACGAGACATTTACAGAGTGACAACAGTTGATCAGGGAATAGAGCTCTAGTTGCTAAGGCCCAGGCTGATCTTGGCTCTGAACAGTTTGGATTGGAAGAAGGTTATTTGGAGAACTCTTGACTTTGAATCTCAATGTTTATTTGAACATTTAGCAGCAAATATAGGACTAAGTCTTTAGACTGGGAGAGAAAAAGGACAAGGAAGGATTAGCTAAGATTAATCGTTGATTGCTGAAATGTCTTAGGAAAAAGAAATATTCCAGCATATTTAAACTCATTTCAAGGGCTGGAAAAATAGCTCAGTGGTTAAGGGCATACAATACTCTTTAGGAGGACCCAAGTTCAAGTCCCACTAGCCAAGGAGGGTAGCTCAGAATGGCCAAAAACTCCCGTTCCAGAGAATTTGGTGCCCTCTCCTGGCCTCATTGGGCACTGCACTAATGTGCCTTTACCCCTCTCCCCCAAAACACATATAAATAATTTAAAAATTAAATAAATCTTTAAAAAACACTTATCTTTAATTTGTAAAAATTAAAATTTCAGAAATATAATCAAGCGTTCTGTTATATCAGAGATAATTATGCACTTATCATCTAGCAATTTATACCATGGATTAGTCATATTATTATATATATATTCTATATTTTTATAAAATATAATCAATATATTCTGGATAAATATTATCTTCTTAGATTTATGGATGGAAAGGGAGCATAAAATGTTGGAGAATGTAACAAAATATGAAAGCAATCCTATTGGTGGTGTAGGAATATGAAGCTCAACAAAATAAAATACAGTCTTAAAGTGCCCAGCCAAAGTACAAAGAGCATGTAATATAGACAGTCGCTTTAACAGCAGCTGGTATCTGTGAAGTTAAATGGAAAACTTTGACTAGCTCTAACATAGTTTGGATTGCACAAACATTTTTCCAACTAAACTAATTTGAAAGAAAGACAAACTGCATTAGGATCATCAAGAGAAAATGATATCCCAGGCACCAAATACAGTGGTGTTGGATGTAAGGTGTGCCCCATTTTAAGATAGGAAGCTAATAGAAAGTAATAGAAGCTAATAGAAGTAATTGCTGAACACACTTTCACCTGGAAACTTCCACAACAGTGGTTCTGGGTGGGAAAGATGGTAGGGTCTTTATTTATTTGCCTTTAAGAAGAGAAGGGCTGGGAGAAGGAGAAATTTTGTTTAAACATCCAATTCCAAATTTGAGTTCATGCTTAATAACACAGACTGGTGGGCCTTCTTCTGTCTCTGGGTACAGAATCACAGTGGGACATCAGAGACACACAGCCATGCTTCTGAGGCATGGTCCTCACCTGTTCTGTTGTGCCCAGATCCTCAACCATAAGGTTACTCTCCTGTTCTTTGAGGAACCAGGTTGCCTTGCAGAAGCCTAGTGTATCCCACTGCTAAGGCATCTCCCATTCACTCACTATTTTAAAGAAACCCAAAGGCAAAGTAGGATAGCAAAATAGTACCTTTTCTTTCTTTCCTTTTTGAGGGGGGGGAGCATGTGTGTATCAGGGGTGCAGGCTCTATGTATGAGTTGAAGTGCCCCTTGAGTCTAGAAGAAGTCATTGGATCCTGTACAGCTAGAACTAGAGGCAGTTGTGACTCATTATGTGGGTTCTGGGAACCAAAAGCATGTGCTTTGGAAGAACAGCATGTGTGATTAACCACTAAGTCACCTCTGTAGTCCTGGTAATATAGTACATTTTATAAAAAAAAAATACTCATCAAGTAACTTAGGCTTAAAGGATGTGAAGGGAATGAAACTTGTTTTAAGTATTCAAAGAAACAATAATAAAAAGGAGAGAAAGTAAAGTTGAGGGAAACCCAGTTCTTATGCTTGGGTAATGTGGCTCTTTGCTGAAGTGCCTCATCGTCAGTGATTGTCCTCTGGGAGGCTTCATTTAATGTTGCTCAAGAAAGAATCCATTTTGCCCTACAAATTCCACACCCTCTCAATGATACTCTGCCATCTTGGGTATCCCTTAAGTCCATCAACACCCTTCTAGAACAAAGATGGGACGAGCTCCCAAGCCTGCAGCTGTGTTTGTCTCTGTAGTGGCTCTACCACGGGCAACACACCAGTGTGCTTATTGCCCACCAGGTTCATGGGCGTGATCGGAGAGGTCTGAGATGGAAGCATCTACATCTGGTGTTTCAATTTTAAGACTTTAGAATATCTGTGTTCTGTTTCAGCAATGATTTCCTTTCTTCTTAAACACTTGCTCATTTCTGGAGTTTACCCAAACTCATAGTAAGAAAACTAAGCAACATAAAGATGCCAGGCATAATATCAGTTCCCCAACTTTTTATTTTGAATTTTTCTGGCCCAAGGTCTGAGTTTGCTGCTAAATTAAATAATTCTCATATTTAGAATTATTTTAAGTGAATTGCAAAGTTTACATAGAAGAGCTTTGAATTTCGGTGACAAGCGACAGATGGCAAAGCCAAATGCTGACAGCTATGGCAGCTATATATTTGAAACAGGAAACATTTTTCAAGCAGTGGTACAGTCATTGCTTTTCCCCAAGTTGAGTGCTAAATTCACATTTTGAGTTAGATTTTAAGCATTTCTGATGCAAAATTCACCTGTTCCTCACCTGGCTCCTTCTGCATCTGTTTGTTTTGTTTTTCTTTGTTATGACTCAACCATCACTTAATTCCCATGATCTGTCCATGGTACCTTGGTCTATGCAGCTGGTCCAGAAGGTAGAGTAAGGAATCTAGCATACATCTGTTGATTCTGTTGCATCCCACTCTCATACAGCCTCAGGCCAAGGGTCCTTGCAACATAGTATGCACCCACTGGAGAGATGCCGCTACTCCATAAGAGATAAAGAGTACACCAGGTGAAAAAAGATTGCCCTTGGTCCTTGGGAACACTCCCCACCCCAGTCTCCTGAAATAACTACACTCTTTTGTGATCAGTGCTGTGGCTGCAGGTCCAGCAACAAATGTACCTAAGATCTTGCTGGGCACACTTTAGCATCACTTGTCTCACTGACTCTAGGGAAAGAAGACCAACGTGTTTCCCTTTCCACTCCTAGGACCATTGTGAGACTCAGATTTGGTAGCTCATAAGCAAACCCTTGGAGATATGTAATGAACTCTCCTGTGGCCCCGAATCCTCATTGGCATCTTTACAAGACTAGCACTGAGGATGGGTTTGAAAAAGCACGGGATTGTTGTCTCCAGTTTAGCTCTTCCTCTCTACAGCTGTCCTAAAAGGTTGATGTGGCACACATCAGGGGCTGGGACACAGCTTCTGTTGTCACACTCTATCTGTGTCACCTCTCAGCTGCGAGTGCTGAGCACTTTGTGACAAAAAGAGCTGGAAAGAATCCTTGGCAAAGGACTAGTCTCCATCCCACTCCCCTCCTAGGCTTGTTGCCCAGTCTCAAGCACAAGGGTTTATTTGTTCTGTTTTGTTTACCCCAACACGAAGCGTGTTGCGCATAGTTGAGAAAACACCAATCATTCTCCCAGCAGGATGGTGTTCTAGGGACGAAGATCATTTGCCACTGGGGCTAGCTATTAGGAGTCTGACCTAGCCCCATTTAATGGAGTCTTAATTGTTTTTGACATGACCCTGTGTAGCACTATGACCACCAGCCAGCTTTTAGCACAGAATATATACAAGTGGATTTATATCTTCTGTATTACACTGTAGGGTGGTGGTCCTGTGATTGGGATGATTTCAAGATCTGGGTAAACAATTCATCTACATTAATGAAGGTAACTAGTGCACTGTTCCTTCTTCCCTCCCTCACACAGATCTCAGTACTCAGAAGGCTTCAAGTGTTCTCTTAGGTGCTTCTTGTGTCTGCCTTCTCTACAGACTTTGATGCCTCGTGTCCTTTCAATGGACTTCTTGAAAATTGCCCCCTTTAGTATTAATCTTGGCAATCTATACTCATTCAGCCCCTACACCAGAGCTATCTATGGACACATATGTCATGATTTCATCAACCATTTGCTCAAGTGGTCCCTTGAATCCACAGTATTGTGTTATACTTCCTTAGCATAGACTATAGGCCTTTTCTAGTCACTCAAAAGGAGTTCCAGAGGCCACTGGATTCAAAGTAAACTGGAGTGATTGTTAGAAATAATATTTCAGAGCACTTCTCTAAATGTAAGGAAATAAAATTTGGAGGGAGGAGTGTCTAATTTGCATTCTAAATAGTAATGTCATATGACGTTCATGTATAGAACAATAAGAAATGTCAATCATTTCAGATCCTGAATAAAGAAGCTATTTGGGGACAAGAAGGAAACTATCTCTTACTTTGTGTCCACTTCTCATTTGTTGGCACTATTTTTTGTTTAGCAGATATTTGTTTGATGAGTGTTATAAAATGAGATCAGAATTCGTCAGGAAAAAAGGGACCTGCATGCATCATGCACAAACACAGATGAGAAAATGCACTAAACACACCACATGTATTTAACTTTACACATGATCTACTTTATAACTTATGATAAGTTAGTTAACTAATACAGTCCAGCATTTAGATTCCCCTTGTTCTATATCTACTTTATTTGCTCCTGTATTCTTATCTTTCACGATAGCCTACCTATCTTTGTTCACCAAAACATAATTCCTCAATCATTTAAAATTTCAACTTCTACTACTAATCTTTAAAAAAATATATTTCCTGAATCCAGTTTTCCCTCTACGTTTTCCCACACAGCTTTCTTTTTGCCCATCTCAATGAGGGCACCTCTCTGCCCTTCAATTCAGACCTAATGTTGCCATTTCAACCCAATTTAGTCCTCAAGTAGCTCTGTATCTCACAGGAAATTATCATTATGGTTGACCTTTATTACAGGATTTCAGCATACATCTTTTATTTTAAAAAATGATAATACAAAATTCATCCTTCTGACAGTTTACAAGTATTAAATTATCAACCACATGCGCAGAGCTCTTTAACAGATACCCCCACACTGCTCCCATGCTGCCCTGTTGAAAAGCTGCCCTACTGAATAGCAGCTCCCTCGCACCTTCCTCTGGATCTGTCACTTCTATGTCTAGTGTCGATGACTATAAAATGAACTATTTTAGGTACGTTCTGTAAGTAGAATGGTGCACCATTTATTCTTATGTGACTGGCTCTTGTCTACCATAAAGCCTTGGGAATTGAAGGTTGAAGAACCCTTCCTCATATGGATGTGCCACGTTTCCTGTATCCATTTTGTTATGCACCTATTGCCTTCATTTCTAGCTCTTAATATCAACACTGTTATGAAAATAGGTTTATATATATTGCTTCCACTTTTCATTACCTTGAGTGTATATTTGGAGGTACATTGAACGGATCACATGCAGCTCTTTCTATTTTGCTCCCTACAAACAGATCCCCAATTTACCTGCAGCCTCATTGACACATAATTTTCCATGTTTTTTAGAGGTCATCCTATCATGATGGGACAGTACATCATTATTGGTTTAATTGAATTTCCCTAATAAATAGTGATATCCAGCATCTTCTTTTGCCTTGGCCATTTATGTACGTTTTTGGAGAAAGATATATTTATTCTCTTTGTGTACATTTAGTCAGGTACTTGATGACTGTTGAGTTGTGGGAATTCATTCTAACTTTTAGTCATTAACTCCTAATTAGATATAAGGTTTGAAAATATTTCTCCTACTTTATGTTACCTTTTTAGCTGCTGTTTGCCTGTGGTCTTTGCAGTGTTGTTTGTTTTTGCTTTTTGTGTTTGCATATATCATAATTCTCACTTGACTACTATGGCTGTTGCTACCTGTGCTATTGTTGTCAGATCCAGGAAATCACTGTCAAGGCCAAATTTTGCATTAGGAATTCCCTAGCGTCAGGACATATCTTTTACACTTTAACCCAGTTGGAGTTAGAGTTTATATACATTGGGCACAAATTTGGCTATATAAGGGCCTAACTTCTTTAAATGCCATAAGCTTATTTCCAAACACTATTCTCTGTAGATACTATGTTTTCTCAATTTTTCTAGTCTTCCAATTGTTGTTGAAGAGCATTTGATACATGTAAGGGTTTTCTCAGCTTTTTCTTAGATCCATATTGTTTTATATGTCTTTCTTTTTATCCCGTACTGAATTATTTTTACTATTAAAAGCTTATAATACATTTTCAAATCAGAAAGCATGAGTCCAAGTGCTTTGCTCTTCTTCCTTAGGATTAAATTGACTGTTGGCATCTTTTTAAAATTAATTATTTTCTTTTGTCAACTTACTTTTAGTTGTTTGTACTTCTTTTCTGGAGTCAAGCAGCATTCTTGTTGCTATAACAGAATAGCACAAATGCCTTCTTCACAGTTTAATTTTCTTAACATCCACTCAGCTCGGCTCCGTTGCTGCCTTTTACTTGAACCTACCTCTGATGTCAACACCGAGCCTTCTCATTCAGGAATTTCATGGTGTGTGAGTGCTTATGCACAGAGAAGTATTTGTTCTGCAAACCTCAAGTTTGCAGAAAGGCCTCAGGAGGACGAAGCCAAGTGCCAGGAAAACCCTTACAACTGTGTTCCAAAGGCCAGATGCCTCTTACAGTGTACAGGAACATATGGATTGAGGCCAACAAACTGTTTTAGATGGTTAACAGACAAGGCTTTCAAGTTACACATCTATATCCATGGCTGAATGAAAATCTTCATAGTCAAGGTGGGTAACAGCTTCCTCTGTCAGCATCAGATGTCACAGAAAGATTTAAAAGGAGAATTAAAAGGAGAGTCTTCTATTTTTAAATTCAGTTGATTGGTAACTAAATAAAAATAGAGAAGACAATTTGATGAACCGTGTAAGTAACATTATTTAATGTTTTGTATTAGTAAAATATATTTTTTAAATTTTTTATTAATTTATTCTTGTTACATCTCAATGGTTATCCCATCCCTTGTATCCTCCCATTCTCCCCTCCCTCCCATTTTCCCTTATTCCTCTTCCCTATGACTGTTCCTGAGGGGGATTTCCTCCCCCTGTATATGCTCATAATGCTTTTACGTACACTCTTTTAATCCTGTAGATGAATCTGTAGAAGTAGTTTTATTACTCTATACACTTTAAAATAAATGAATGATGTGCAATTCAAGTAGGTTAAGTAATCTAATATTTTACAGAAAGTGGCACACCACGGATCCAAATCTTGGATCTATAAAATACTCTTATGCTTTAAAATGACATTAAATATTTTCTTAATACTATAATACATATTAAAGTCTCCAAATTTAAGCTAAAAGTAGAGGTATGCCCATGCATATCGATCACATACATTTGCATATGTCATACACATACATATTTATAGACAGAATTAATTTGAATTTTCTGAACAGTCCAATCTATGCTGTGATTTTAATTTTGAGTAAAATAAGTAAAGAATAAAAGATAATGTTTATTTTACTCATTATCTGTGTCTCTGTCTCTAAGAGTTAAAGCTCTTGGAAAGTTTAAATTAATGTAGAGCTCGTAAATGAAAATTCATGTATACAAAGGACTCCAGTAAAGACTTTCTTAAGGATGTGTGTACTGAAAGAAAAAAAAAAAAAAACAGAATGGGGATGTCTTGATTTTAGGTTGCTCTTATTCCAGGAATACAGAGTTTTTCTTATATGGGCTACAAGACACTGTCTTTGTGAACCTCAAAATTTAACATAAATAGTAACATAATAGTAACAACAGATAATACTGATTTTATATTATATTCCATAACTACAGCTTATCTTAATCTTCATAAGTTTCAAGTTCCATCACTATTACAATTGTGTGAGTAAAACAAGTGGGACAAGGAGAAACTAGGTCATTTTGTTAGCATCACAGAAAGATGAATTCACAGATGGGATTTGTCTAGTGTTCCAGGTAAAACAGACGTTAATTGCTGGGATCAAGAATGAAAGACCAAGAAAGCATTTAAAATATCCATTTAAGAGCATGTTACTAAGGAAAAGAACCATCTGGAGAGAGGGCAATATGGGATGAGAAGACATGAGCACAAAGTCTAATGATGTATGTGTGTGAAGATGCTATGATCAAGTCTATTGCTTTGTATGCTAACCTAAAAGATTGTTTTTATGATGTTATGAGGTGGGGTACCAGAGGATCCCATGCCTTGTGCACTGTGTTATATAGGTGAAAGACATAACCATCTGTGAATTAGGAATTGGCTCAAATCCATAAGAAAGTAAATCCTGAATTTCCAAGCTTCCCTGGGTGTGAGAAATAAATCTCTGTTGTTTATAAGCCCCCAAATAGGCCTCAAACAAACCATATGCTTCTCAAAAGAGACAAAACTATTCTCAAGATTGTCTGTGATAGGATTAATGGAAGTAGTTATCTGTCCATTGTCTCCTGTGTCTCTTGATTTGAGTATTCTCTTAGGGAACATCAGTATCCACTCCCCCTACACACAGACCCACACCCACACCCCCCCACACCCCCCCCACATACTGAAAAACAAAAAGAAACAAACAAAACTAGATCCCTATGTCTCATTTTTCTCAAAAAGAAAAATGTGAAGAAGAAAATTAACATCCACATAATTTTTCCAACTAAGTAACACTAGATTTAGAATCAAAGACAAGGTTGAGAGTATGTGAGTCCAGACCCAAGAAATATTTAATAAAAGTCCCAAATTTAGTTAAAAATGAACAGGCTTGGACTAGAGAGGTGGTTCCAAGGTTAGGGCTTGCAGAGGATCCAAGTTGAGTTTTTAACATACAGTTTTCCAAATAACTGAACATGTGTGCTTCTGGAAAAATATTACACACACACACACACACACACACACACACACACACACACACACACATATATATATATGACATATGTTTCAGAATATTTTTCTTGGTGGTCTAATTTTCCCAAGGCCTGATCTGTATCTTGGGTTAAAATGTTGGTAAGTTCCTTGCTAAAGACTAAATTGTGCTTGCACAGATATAATGTGAATATGTTGTGTGTTTGAGGAGAATATTCAATACACCAAAGAGAAAAATAAAATTAATGTGATGACAAAACTTATAAGAAGTATTTATCAGAGATAGACTATAATCTGGAAGCTTATTGGGCAGTTGAAACTTCTAAAATGTGTTCAAATAGACAAATAAAAGAGTCGCCTATGAATCATAGGTAAAATTTATGATACATGCTAGATATGGATTGAAAATATGTATTTAAACTGTAAGCTGTATGGAACACAGAGTAAACAACTAAAGTAATGGAATAAAGATGAGTATTGCTTATAGATACTACTGAGTTACGATTATGTACTTACTATGTATGAAGTGATCATAAAATCCACAGTTGAGAAACAGGCTATTTGGTAGCTTCATGCTATGGCCAGCTACATTTTTCTCTGCATGTTTTTGATAGAAAAATCATGAGTGAGTGATCAACAGTTTCTCATCTTTATGGACTTCCTGGCTCTAACCACAAGGCTAGCACTTATATTCATACTATCATTAAGATTACTGCATTAAGGAAGAGATTGGTCTTATAAACATTGTAGAACCCAGTGCTCAAATAACATGGTCCTTCTGTTCACCTGTAGACTATGCTTATAATTTACACTTAAGCCAGCCAGGCATGGTGGATCATGCTTTTAATCCCAATATTAGGGAAGCAGAGGCTGGTATATATCTCTGTGAGTTGAAGGCAATGGTGTTTACATAGAGAGTTCTAGGACAATAAAAGCCGGGGGGGGGGGCTATCACAAAATAAGTTAATCCATTTTTTCCTATATCTTTTTACTGAGAGATTGGAACAAATTTAATATACTATTCAAAACCAGACTGTTATTCTACAAGCAAAGAAAACATAGAGACATAAATATAAGATCAACAGTTGTCTATGAAGGTTGGTGACATCTTACTGCAAAGAGTGTGTGGGAACATTTTTGTGGAAAAATAAGTACTTTTTATTTTTACTATAGTATATATAAATGTCTGAAATTATCGAAACATAAAACTTGCATATAACGCACGGTGTATTATATGCAAAATATACGTCAACAAAGTCAACCCAAACCTTTAAAGCAACACCTATACAGTCTCCACTTCCACAGACCACTGAAATATCAAAGTTAGAAGAAGATATCTAACAGCTCAGTAGTATTTTCAAGTTGTATCTACATATACAGGCTAGAAACTAAGTCCCTGAATCTTTATGATTTATTTCAAAATCTACCTTCTTTTTAAAAATTAATGAGACATTACCTTTTGTAGTAGGCACAGTAGGTACAGGCTGGTTCCAAGACACTATCCCTTGTCAGTAATGGACACTCAGGAATTCACCCAGTTCTTATACAACCACTCAGGGCTTCCTTTACTTCCTATACAGAGACATTACGTTTGTCCCTTTTGAAGTTCTGTCACTTCAAAATGACAAGAAAATAAATCTTGAGTCCAATCTTCCACATAGGTTCCCAGGGCTGGAGAAGAAACAGTTTTCTTAATGCCTTCTGTGGATGTATTTATGGCTGTCACGACCCACTCTGAGTTGGTACTTGTCTTGCTACAGCACACTATTTTCTTTTTCCATGACTCTAATGCACCTAACAGAGGTCTGCCTCCCAATTACCACTGCCATCTACTCAGTCTGAGAACTCACTTTACCTCAGGCTCACCGCCTACCTGTAGATCACTCTAATCCACCAAAGGTGACAGGGTTCATGGAGTTGCTAGAGATTGTCCAGTATTATTGCTGCCCCATGTGTCACTAGCTATCGGCTATTGATTCCAATCCAGAACATCATGCTGTAGGCCTTATTTCTATTGTTTCCACTGTCAAAAGTATGGTCTTGGTGTCTATCCATTTCTTCCACCTCAAAAGGAAAAAAGCAAACCCTTAACCCATGATTTACAAGTATGAGTGTGTGCTGCAGGTTGCACATAACCTCAAGTTATAACTAAGCAGAGTTGGAAAGGGAGGGACAAATGTGAAGAAGAAAATAGAATTATTGAGTTGGGAACAATCATGGAAAACTACAATCTCTCCTCTCAAGATAGTCTTAAGGCATGACACATTTCATAAACATGTCAATCTAAGGATGGACAGGAAAGAGTTCTCATGTATTGTCAACCTACTCAAGATGTACTGAGCATAACACCAGAGAAAAGCTTCCTATAGTGTGTGTTGTACATGACCTTTGGCATAAAAATGTCTTCTGTAAGACTAGAAATTAAAATTGAAGAAGTTATCAGGCATGCAAAAACATGGGATATTTCTTGATGGAAATGCTAAGAGCCATGTAAGTCAAAACCACTTGAAGATGCTTGCTGCAGTTGTGGTTAGAGCAATGATGAGGTCACAAGCATATGGGTTGAGGTGCAATAACTTTATGGTGCAAGGTTCAAGAACATACCTTTTTACTCCACAGGCCCAATGCTAGATTATTACATGTAATATCTCAAATAGACCAAGACAAAAGTTTGATGCCTAAAACTCCTATGTGTCCAAATGTCTCTATTGATATGCATGACTTTTAAACCACAATATTTATAACATCATCAAATATGTGATAGATTAATGGGCTCCATAGAAAGAAATACAGGATATTTTCCAAGAATCTTTCTTTAAGCTTCTGTGTGGTGAAATCCAGTATAAAGCAACTTTAAAAATAACCTATAATTAGCACACAGTGAGGGTCACACAAATATACTGACACAAAACCCATGCTTTCTAAGGCTTTTATGAGAACATAATTCTTTCCAAACCTTTCACAGCCAGAGTTAATTTATGAGCACTGTTCCCTTAGGCTTTGAGACATGGCCTATGGACCCAAAGAATAACAGGGCAGAACTAATGTTTGTGTTTTGGCAAGACTTTATTTATTTATTTTTTTTAGAAATGCTAAATGTGAATCACCCCCTTTCAAGCTCAGAGGGATGTAATTAATGAGTGCAGAGAGGATGGAGAAACCTCCCCCAGCACTGGAATCAATAATTTTGGTTTGGAGAAATCAACTCTCACATAGCTGGAAAATGCCAGAAGGACATATAAACCAGCGTCTCCACATCACGGTTCAGTTTTATGCTGATAATTTTAAGAATTTAGCATCTGAGCAGAAGCCTCCACCTCTGTGTCATTTCATGATGTTCTGCATCCATTTTTGAGCTTCTCTGCATTATTTTCTTCATCTGCAATGTGGAAAGAAATGAAGACAGTTTTCCCGCTTGCAGAGGCTTCCATCTCTAGCATTCAGAAAGCCCTGTGCAATGTTTGTTGTGGTGGTTATAGTGGCTGCCAGATCAAGCCCTAGATTAACTGTGGTTTGACTTCTTGCCTTCATGTTCATTGCTTTCCCCTCCCTCCATAATTTTCCTGTCTGGTTGATTTGCAGCTTATCCGGGTTATGAGCTATATGCCCAGCATGGGCCCATTATTTCTTGCTCTCCTATGCAGCTGTCTTACAAATGAAGCTGATGAACAAATTCCCCTGAATTGAAGATGTAAATAAATTATTCTGAGTTTTAAATGGTTGCTTCAGTCCTTCAAAGTATTTAGTCTCTCTGTCTCCCTCTCTCTCTCTGTCTCTCTGTCTGTCTGTCTGTCTCTGTCTCTCTGCCTCTCTCTCTCTCTTTCTCTCTCTCTCTCTTACACACACACACATTCACACATACATATACACTCAGACATACATACATATATACACATATGTCCACATGCACACTCACACACTCACACACACACACACACACACACACACACTCACACACAAGATTAGAGCGAAGAGAACTCATCAAAGATCAAACAATATTCCCTATTTTAAGACTAGGATGCATGGAAGCCCAAATAGACAATTCTTTCTTGAGAGAAACTCCTTATCAATTCCTGGGTACTTATCACTGCTCCTGTACTCTATTCAGTAGATGTTACCAGACTGCCCTATAGTAGACAAACAAAAACACCTCTAAAAATTGCACAATGTCCACTGGGAACTCACTGGGATAAGCCAAACCATCAGTCAAGCTATCTAGGTAAGCAGAGATAGTAGCTGAGGTACAAGGGAATGTGGATTTGGTAGCAGAAGGAGAGGATGGTGGTCCTTCCTGTTCTAAAGACCAACTGACATTACAGCCATTGCCCCAACTCCTGTTTTCAGTTCATTTTCTTGCGATGCCCCCCAGCCCCTCACAAACCATGAACTGAATAGGCTATGCTTTGAGGAAAGTTGACATTTAAATATACTAGTATGACAGAGAACCTACGAGAAATGACCACCCAGGGACAGTGTACAGCCAATTGAAAGTCTTTATTACAGCCTGCTTGGTCTATACTCAGGTATTTCAGACCAAAGCATATTACCAAATGTTTGAGGCAAGGGGATTTTAAAGGCAAAAACCCACATTCTGATACTTTTCTTGCTCTCTGGATGCTGGAGGAGGTTTTTCCACAAGCAAGCAGTTTAGCAGAGGCTAAGATAAGTTAGCATCCTGACCTTGTGCTTCTAGTACAGAGTTAGGTATTGTTCTATTGGGCTTCCCATCAAGAGGGTCAAATTCTAGTTAAACATAAAATGGCCTCAGCAAGATTCATGATGGAGGGATCTCTGCACTTACCTGCACTATCACATTGACATAAAAAGTAAAACAAACAAGCAAGCAAACAAACAAACCAAAAAAAAAAAAAAAAACACCCAAAAACTGATTTAGGCACCTGAAATATTGCTCAGTGGATAAAGAAACAATCTTCAAGACCCACCTTCCCCCCACATTAAAATACAATAAAATACTGAATTGGAAATGTTCCTTTCCTCTCAATTCCTAAAAATGTATAAGACTGTTGTTATCACCATTTACATATTTGAAGAAATTCACTGATGGAAAAACGTAGGAACAGACATTAGACTATAATAACAGATGCAACACTATATAAAAAAATACATATTTCTATGTATATATTGTGATCTTAATACAAGTCTAATAATTTTGTTCGTAAAGACTTTGTATATTTCATGGGTCTCTTTATCCAGCTATTTATAATTTCATTTTCTTATTCTTTGTCTATAGCATGCATATATGGTGACTTCATTACTCACTTTAGACATTTCTAAATCTTTCTCTGTTGCTAGGGTAGTTTAAAAAACATTTTAAATGGTAGACTTTTTACATCATCTTTATAATGCTCTGCTACTTACTTTTTTACAGCCCTTGTCAAATATTTGATTTTTTAAAAATTTAAAACACTAGCTTTAATCTTTGAGAGTTGCATTTGTGAATGTGATGCATTTTTATCATACCCACTCTGCATTTCCCCCACGTCCTTCCACATCCACCTCCCACTCTCCACTCTCTCTCTCTCATCTCCCATCTTCTTATCTCCTCTTCCTGTTTTATTTTCTTTTTATCATCAAGTCCAGCTTGTACTACTGTCTACACACTCACAGATGTGAAGCTGAGCATGGAAGCTTGGTCCACCTACCAGGGACCACACCCTTATAGGTGACTAACTGTCCCTCTCCAGGACTCTCTTAACCATAAATAGCTCCTCAGCTAGAAATGGGAGTTGCCAAGACCCTCCGCCTTCATGCAAGAATGTTGCCTGGCTCCATCTCGTGCGGGCAGCTATAGCTAGTATGAATCCAAGGATGTAGCAGTTCTCCTATCTCCAGAAGACACCGCTTCAT
This sequence comes from Acomys percivali, assembly GCA_907169655.1. NCBI lineage: Eukaryota > Metazoa > Chordata > Mammalia > Rodentia > Muridae > Acomys > Acomys percivali. The sequence continues at coordinate 92,718,053 of OU015745.1, forward strand.
TTTGGTCTCCTCCAAATTGTGTCTCTTACAATCTTTCTACCTTGTCTTCTGTGATAGCCCATCATCCTGAGGGTTATAGGATATATTGTTCCTTGGGAGCCTGGCCTTTTTCAAGTACTCTACCAGAATCATGGAACCAGAAATGGAAACCCAGGCTGGAAAAGGGTGAAGCACGAGCTCAAAGGAGCTCAGAGCCCCGAAACCTGAGCCAGGTGGCAATGAAGGCCCGCCTACGCATCAGTGGCTTCTTGGTTAGTAACTGGAAATGAAGAATTGCTCTGAGATCCAAAACCGAGAGAGAAGCAGAGGTGGGAGACCAGTTTTATCGTGCTGGACAAAATGGCTGCTTTGGGAGCAGCTGGCAGTTTGCTCCCTCAGCTGAGCACAGCAGTGGAGGGAGGGGCACTAGAAAGATGGTGGCAATGATTCACGGTGATGCACAGGTGAATGAATGGCAGAAGCTCACAGCGACCAGCAGCATGTGTTTGCCTGGCCAGCAAGCCTCGGGGGTCCAGCAAAGAATTCTTCTGAGAGAATGGGCACCATTTTTCCCCAGAATAAATGACAAGTCTCAGCCAGTCATGGTGAAATAGATAACTCTGGCCCATTTATTTTATGCGAAACAGGGACTAATAAACCTTGGGCAGTGGGAGGGGTTTTGAGGATGAATGTGTTTGAGTCACTAGGCTTAGGGAGCCAGGTTTACTTGATTTACATGTAACAACACAGCCCTATCATAAGAGGGGAAAAGCAGTACTTAATTATCCTATAGGAAGGGGAAGGACTTCAGGTACAGTTAGAGGTCACTAGTTGAAAGCCAAGACATCAAGACATCTTATTAGCATAGGGTGCATGTTCCCAGTAACCCTTATGTGCTCCATGAGCCGGTTTCTTATCAGGAAATGATTGGGCTTGTAATCTCCCTGGGGGCTATGTAACATTCCTTAGAAGATCTGGGGTTCCTGATCAGGACAGTGGGAACCCAGGTGAGAAACAGAGTCTATGATCTTATACCAAGCTCAGGGTTATCCAGAAATGCCAGACTTCAACCTTAGCAGAAGGGTCTCATAATGCTATAGAGGCCTCATTTGTGGTTCTGCACTCCACAAATTCTCTTCATTTCACCAGGAGTTTAGTGTCTGCAATAAAGGCTAAATAGGAAGTGAGAACTGGGTTTAAGTAATAAGGTTAGGACTGTAGTATAAGTGAAAGAATAATATGAAATGCTTTGAAGAAGCTGTATGAAAACTTACTGCTCTATCAGCTTCATATATAGATTTTCCTCATATAAAACGATGAAATTGTAGTAAGCCTGCATAGGACATAATACTCATCCCAGAAACAATACATTGTCAAATTAATAGTTCAGTGCCAGACGTGGGATATTTCCCTCAAGTTGTTGGTCAGGAATGTTCCAGAAAAGACAGTCTAAAAAACTAAATGTTAAACCACCGGAGCTGGATACCACACACATTGGTGGTTAGACATGGAGAACTCATGCTGGTTCTGACCAGGAAGTTTCCTACTGGCTGGCTAGCTTTCACAGTGCGGGAATGTTCTTTGTAACATGAATGCTATGCAGAAACATTTTTACCTGGTTGAGGCCTGCTGCACAGGAGGAAACCCATGTCTGGTACTATAAGTTTGGTAAAGAACTTGTGCTACAGGAGCTCATAGTCCTGCTATGACAAACCTGCTACTATTTTGTGAAAGAGATCTCATCAAACTTCCCAGTAAATTGATATCTTCATACCAATAGATAGGCACAGCTCTTCGACCTCATTAGAAATTTTGTTTTGTTTTGTTTTTGTTTGAAGGTTTTTTTTTTTTTTTTTTTTTTTTTTTTTGCTAAAAGAAGTAAGCTTTCTGAGATGGATGCTTAGCTTGCTAATATTTATACTTTCTTTTTACAACATGGTGTCTGTAGGTTAATAGGCTACCCATAAGAATTTTATTAACTTCACATACTGATGAACTTCCTAGTTATATCATTTCAATATGTATGCATTCCACTGAGATTATATTAACAGTATATTTCTGATGTTAATGTTTTGATATTTATTTTATTTTTTAGAATTACTCTGTTATGGTGAAATGTTTGCCCACTTTAAATAACATTTTATGTACACTTAAAAATAATCATGTAGGTGATTAGTACAATAGTTCAAATGATATCTAATAATTAAGTTAAACAAGCATTCAATGTTTTATTGGTTCTTCTTCACCTCTGGTATTTCATCTATTTCTTATGTAAGTTATACACAGTCACTGTGGATGTATATGTTTCTCTTCAGTTCTTAGAGTATTTTGTTTTATATGTTGGATTTGCATATGATGTAATTATGTAAATTTAAATTAGTAAATTTACATATTTTCATTGTACCATCTATTCTACCTCTTAGAAATACAACTTTTTATCTAATACTAACCCCAGTTCCACTTTGCAAAATATTTAATAGTTTTATAAAATATAAAACTAAGAATGTTTAAAGTTCAAGGATAAAAAAGAAAAATCTTGTGTTGTATGATTTTTCTGGAGATGCATTAGTAAATATTTATTCATTTAATATATAACAATAATAGCAAATCAAATAAACTGTTCTAGTAAAGCTTGAAAAATAATTTGGCAGGCACATTACATTATTTTGGCAAAACAGTAGTTGACTCACCACTGGAGCCTGTGATATGCCTAGTCACAAGACATTTCCCTAACTATGGGTGGACCTTAACTCCAATCAGAAAGTAATGGCTTGCACCTATAACATGGATGCCACTCATGCAGTAAGTACATCTTGCCTGCGTGTTGGTAGTGCGGTCTATAACTTATCAGGGTATGCCAACAATATTTCTCCCTTAGCAGCTTACATGGTGCCCTCTGGCATGAAACTTTTCAGCCAGATGGAATGAGCATTCAATTTAGTCGCTGGTAATTTCTTTATTTCCTGAATCTAGACATGTGTTACCTTCAGCAGTAGGTGTTGGATATAGCTGTGACATGCATGCAGTCAACAACCTGAATAATGACTGATTGAGATCCTTGGTCAACACCTCACAAGGGTAACGTATTTGATTAGCTACTCAGTTACCTTCTGATTCCTGGGAGCATCATATTCCACTGAAGAAGGATATGTTATACTTAACTCCTTAACTGGTGAATTTATACTTTTGCATATCATTTTCAATATGTGCAAGACATTCACAGGTTAAAATGTTACAATACACATAATGAAGTCTTCTAATTGAGGCTGGTCAGTCAGGTGTTTGACCATAGCAAATTTGGTCCAACAAAAATCTTGTGATACTTATTTTTGAGTGACTTGGGCAGAATCCTATGAAGGAATGTTCATCAAAATAAATTGCTACTTATACATAATCATACCTCTGTGTGTATCTCTCTAGCTTTGTTTCTCCAACTTCTAAATTCACGAGGAATAGAAAATTCACCAGTTTATAAGCATGATAATATTGTAAAATCAGGAAACATCAATGGGTTATACAGGCATTAAATAAAATATTAACAATGGACAAGAAATTCACATTTTCTTTCTAATTCAGATTGCTATTAATTTTTAGGTGGGCAGCTAACTCTTACAGCGACCTAACAATCTGGTGCCTACCTGAACCTGAACAATCAAATTTGGCATCATTGATAAGAAGACAAAACATCTGATATTTGGTGTCTATTCTTGTGATACACTAGCTATTTGAATTTCAAATTAATAATCCCAAGGATGTCATCATCCAAATCAGTACTGTAAGGTAGTCTTCAAGCAGGTGGGCAGTGTTCTATATTAAAGGATATTAAAGGGATGTGAAGCATTTTGTCCTGGTAATTTGAGAACTAGACATTTACCTCCAGCCATAGGTTTTTCATTATTTTATAACTTTTTTATAGGGATAAAGAGAAGCCAACAAAAGCTTGAAGAAATGTTTGAAACACATGACAGCTTTAGGTGAAGAACACTGTGTAATTCATTCAACCCTTTGACATATTTTGCCAACTAAAAATGAATCTTTGGAGGTCAGAAATATGTGCTAAGACTAGATCATATAAATTAACTGTGCTAAAGCCTCCAACAATATAATATTTAGAAATAAAGCTAAATTAAATCTCAAGACCAAACCTGGGTAAATCATGAAAGCATTAAAAAAAGTCACAAACTAAGTACAGGATTATCCTACTATATTCAAATCAATAAAAACCTACGTGATACATCATACTTGACCCAACCAGAAAAGCAAGTAAGCATCAAGTGGAGGCAGTGGTGCAGTGACATAGGAAGCACACCCATCATACAGCGGGTTCTGTCTGTACAACAACAAAATCAAGACACAAGAAGTGCTCCCACTGTTATTTTAAATCACTTCTCCCTAATGGACTGTTTGTAGGAGTGTATACTTACAGTGTCTTAAGTTAGAGGAATTTCTCAACATTCAGAAGCATTGTAGAGTATACATGAAAGATGTGATGTGAGGTTTTATTATTGGGAACTACTGTTTTTAACTGACTTTTTTCACTTACTGGACCTTTGCTGCAGTGAAAGCTATTTAGATGGAAACTGATTAGGGCCCTGGTAGAAGAATAGATGAGGGGCAAGAAGTCACCTCTGTCTCACATAAACTCTTTGTGGCAATATCCTCTGTAGATAAATATCCTTTTTAAATGGCTCTTTTACCCACCCCTGTACTTAACGCTCATTTCTTCGCTGGTCCACAAGTCCAACACTGATATATTTAGCAGCTGTTTCAGGTTCTGTGTGTGACCCTGATTTAGATATGCAACTTGATTCACATCACAGTGTCCTTGGGTTTCACTTTAAAATGCCACTAAAGCTCCATCCACTTTTTATTGATTAACTTTCTCCCCCATTTAAATTATTTACTGTAGAAAAGATTAGTTAATCTGAGCCCTAAGCCGAATTCTGCACGAAAGAACTATTACAGATTTTTTTTCCTTTCAGTAATCTTTATTTAGACTGGAAAATTAAAAATAAAGCAGCATTAATAAAGCTAAGTCATTTTTTATTAATGCATGCAGGTTTATATGCAATTTAAAAGATCTGATGGTAGATTAACTTCGGGGATTTGCTTGAATCTTTAAGGTGCTCTTTATTATTAAACGAAGTTTCTCTTGCTTATCTAAGGATGGGCTTCAGTTTGCTTTCAAATCTGAAAATATGAAAGGATAATAAACGTAGATAGAGTCAGTGCTACCAAATTCCACCAGAGCCAGGCTTAAGAGTACTTTAGGAAGATGTATATTGATTTTTCAGAACACAAAGATCTTCCCTGAGCAGCTATTCCAAGCTCCATTATTGGCAGGACAGTTTCTACGGAAGGATTCTCTGACACACATTATTTCTGCACTGACATACTTACAGATGGTTCCACCGTAGCTGAACTGCTGAGGTCTTTTTTCAGCTTAATCAAGAATGCCTATTTTACACTTTTAAAGGCATATCAAATGTGAAGCAATAATAATTAAGCCTTTTATTTTTATGAAGTCTTCAGAGATTTGTGGGGAAAGGCAACATGCAGTACTTTGTAAATGTCAAATCTCTTTACAGAAATGCGAAGGAGGTATCACAGGCTGTCATCTGTTCTTCATGCTGCCTACTGACCCTCATTGGGAGCTGCCGATTCTAGGCATTGCATGCCCACTAAAATAAATAGCTCTCTCAGGCACAAAGCAAAATGTTGGACAACACACCGCGCAGCAGCACCCACTTTAATTCTACCATGCCGTGTGTTCTGTAAAGAAATAAGAACTAGAAGTTTAGACGTTGAAGGACAATTACAGCTGACAGGCAATGAAGGAAAATGCTTTCAGTTCAGCTGTGACAAATGACAAGATTTGGAACAAGGAAGTTACATTTAGGATTGTAAAAACAGAAAAGGGATAATGTAATTTTTACTACCCACAAGGAGAAATATTTGTTAACATGAAAATTAAGAGGAAGGCTGTCCTAATGCCAAGTACATCCGAGGAGCTTAAAGAATGAGCCTCAAGCTAGAGTGATTACACAAGTGACTCAGGTGTGTGTGTGGCTCAGTCTTCATCATCATCTGATCTGTGCTTTGGATTGTCTCATGCAGATACAAGATCCAAGACTAGAACTTCCCATTACATTTGCTGAGAATTATTAAGGATATCCTATTCATTTACAAGAATATCAGTAGTCCATGAAAATGTATATGCTAGCTCCAGAACTAGACCAAACTTTATTAAAACAGCATGGTATAAGCAGACATGATGGCACATGCCTTCATAGCCATACTGTTCACTGGCTACACTGACGTCAGCAAGGGATGAACTCCAGGTTTCCCATATCTGATTATTAGACTCATCAAACATCTCTCAGCTTTTGGTTCCAATTGTAATCAGTGGCACAGGATTTTGTATTGTGCTGGCTTTGCAGGTTACTGTGTCTTTTTATTAGTCATATTTCTAGGGTTTACAGTTGCCCAATGAATGATTGACTTTATAATATATAAATGCCATTTTAATCTCCATCTTTCTTCCTTGATTTAGAGGCACTTTTTCTTTTCATCAATTTATCACTTTTTTTTTCACTGTAGCAACTCCAATGCCAGTGCTCTTAGGAAACTCTTCTTCCTAGAGTTAAAGTCCGTCATCAGCTTTTCTTTTTCATGGACTGTCTCTTTTTTATTCCTAAATCTCTTAGAATCCAGTTCTCAGCTGTTGTTCTTGTCAGTTACCACCCCAGCCTATAAAACTGATTCTTCACGAACACGGACTTCATAGTATTTTTCATTTTGGGTAGATCTAATTGCTGGAATCACTGTTGTATAGAACCAGACGTGACAGTGTAAAGGGCTCGTGTCATTACTTTGTAGAGTTAATAGAGAGATATATTATATATTATTACATTGCTTTGTGAAGAGTAGACACACACAAACACACACACACACACACACACACACACACACATACTATTTTAGACATGAATTGGGTTGGTATAGCTACACTTTGGGCCAAAACTTTGATTTTGAATCTGTATATTATGAAGCCTGTGTTTGGAATCTTTATTTTCATGGGTTTTTAAGTGTGAGTCACTTGTGTAAGAATGTTGACCTCTTCCTAGTGTGATGTCTGTGGTGTTAGCAGGTGTGGTGGTCTCTGATGGTCTGTGAGATTGGGGGTAGGTGTAGACAATGGGACTTTAGAGCCGTGAACAAGTTACCTCCTCTGGGTTTACTCTCTGCTTGCTTGCTGTTTCTGACAAATATGGGCCAGGCAGCTGGGGAACAGGCAGAAAGATATCTGAGCAGAGAACTCCTCCACTGGCCCGGCCGGCATGGACATTAGGGTCAACAATGCCTGAAAACTAGTTAGAAATAATAATAGTTCATGACAAGAGTAACCTCAAAGTTTTTGGGATGAATCCAAAAGTCTGTGTTTCAGGAAGATTTCCAGGTTATTGAAACACTATTTGAGAGCTACTGCCTTAGAGACTGCAAAATGAATTCAGAGGATTAAAGCCTCTATTTAAAAATAAATACTATAGAATAATAAAAAGATGGCAAAAACTTACCTACTGTGAAATTAAGAAATGTGTTCCAAATAGTTCATGAATGTGAAAGCAATAAAAATAGAAAATCCAAAAACTTTGAAATAAAACAAAATTTATACCATTGTGAATTTTAAATTATCTAATAAAATTACCTTAGATAAATATATAAATAAATATGATGAAATATGCTTAATGTCAACTTGGCAGATAAGGTTCAGCATTTAAAAAACTCTCACAAGTAAGTGGGAAGCATCATAATAGAAAAATAGATAAAATGTACAAATAATAAATTATAAGCAGAAAATTCAACTATCCGGAAACACATTGCAAAATAGTTGCTTGCAGAGATGGCTCAGAGGTTAAAAGCACTGACTGCTCTCACAGTGGATGAGGTTCAATTCTCAAAATTCATATGCCAATTCACAACTTTTGTAACACAGATTCCTTGGGATCCAATGCCTTCTAGTCTGCACAGCACCAGGCATGCTCATAATACAGAGATATATCACATCAAGTAAATATTAAAAAATAATTTAAAAGGAGCCAATCTGTGTAACGTAAATTTATACACATTGAAGTGACATTGTGCTATAATTTTACTTCTGTTTGTCTCTTACAAAGAACTAAAAAAGTGATAAAATGACCTCCATTGATTGTCACATACTAACTGCAATGATTTTAGCATGTTGTCAAAGTGAATTATAAATTAAATGATGTATGCAAACTTTTTTGGGCTATTTAGTTGGTTCTTATATCTACCACCCTTTCAACCCTTATTCCACCGTGATCCCTTCCAACTCACCAACATTAGACAGGAGAGAAAGAAGGTTAGAGGAAAAGGGGCAGGTTACTCCCTGCTGATTATGGTCACTGGGTTCATAGGGGCCAAGTCAGAATATAAAACAATCCAGCATACCAGAAAACCAATAAAATCAAAGACAGCAACATACACCAGTAGCAGTAAGGCCCAGCGGCAGCAGAGGCAGCAGCCACCACAGGCCCTCTCAAGGCCGTCCCATTTATATCCTCTCCAGAGTTCCCAGAATTAAAAACTATTTACAGCTGGCAAAAATCACACCCTTCCTAGAGCACGAGACAATCATAGTTAACAGCTGTGAAAAAGTCAAACAGCCTCATATCCCACACCTGGGATTAAAACAAAAACATGTAAGAACATACATTAATAACAGTTATATGAACTATCTATTTAAAATTATATTTACATGTCCAGTCTATTATGTATTTGATGACCTTGGAGAAAATATTTCATTAGCTATCCTATCTTTGTGAGTCCAAAGTTTTGTACCTAAATCACTTTCTTATCATAACTTTCATTTCTCAACCTAAAAACATCTTTTTAGACCTAAAATATCTTCTCAGAATCTAAACAACTTAAGTTTTTGTGTCTTTAATCATTAATAAGGAAAAGTGTAAGATTATAAATATCTACTATTCAACTCCATCATATTCACATAACATAATTGTGTTTTTTAAAGAAATCAAATCTCACTACAAAAACATATATATTCTAGAGACCAGTAATATTCCTCCCATGAATTTATTTCATGTGTAGAAGTCCCAGCAAAGTTGAATTGCTTTAGTAAATATGTTTACTATTGCTGTGAAGTAAAGATGACAATAATTAAAGAAAGCAAACATACATAACAAAGGAAAGAACTGAATAAAATGACATTCGTCATACTAACATGGACCTTTATACAGCATGGTCTATGTTCATTGACTTGGAGTGTTTAAAGGTTTTTAAAAGTTGTTTATTTATTTATTTACTTATTTATTTATTTTTGCTTACTGTGTATGAGTGTTTTGCCTGTAATTATGTCTGTGCAATGCTTTCATACCTAATACCCACAGAGATCAGAAAAATGTATTGGGTCTCCTAGAAATGAAACTATGAGTTGGTCGTGAGATGCCAATTGGGTGGTGGGGAAGAAACATGGTATCTGAAAGAACAGTCAAAGCTCCTAACCACCCAACCATCTCTTCAGTCTGGAGATGAAAGGATTTTCATCTGCTACCTAGAACCAGACTGTGCAGTCATCTGCATGTTCTTTCTAGTAGGTCCTCCATCCTCTCTTCTTACCAATAAGGTTCTCTCTTATCTCATTCTATTACATGAGAAACCATAACTTTTTGATCTAGGACAGATTGGCCCTTTTTTAGAGGTGACACAGTTAAAAAAAATCAGTGTCAACTACTTCCCCATGATAGATAAAGAGAGGCATATGATATAAATTTTCAGGGTTAAATATCATATTAATATGCAAGTATAGATCAGCTTTTGAATGCATGAAAATATGTTTTAAGTATTGGCTTTAATGATGGAAGAGATGTTGTGCTAGACAGATAAAGGGATGTAACAGGAATATGAACCCCCAGAAAGGGATGGAGATATGCAAAAAGAAAGGGAGACAAGAGTCATGAAGAAGGAAAGGGAAGGAAGGAGGAAAAGAAGGAAAGGAGAAAGGAAAGCATTTTCATGTGGAAAAGAATAAAATTATTAAAATATTAATTCAGAGTAATATAATGCATGTACGGTTGTATGTTTAATGTGTTATTTGAATATACGTACATAAAATTTTATATGTGTGCATGTGGTGTATTTGAATAGATAAATGTGTCTTGTCTGGCAGTTTGGTATTAAGGAGTGCAGGGTCCAGCTTTGGAAAAAAATCATTGATACATTTACTCCCTAAACAGTCTGTATTATGAAAGCTAGCTGTCATGGAGAGAGTTTCCTGATTACTTCAAACTTGATTTCTTTATCCTTTGTCATCATTTATAAAATATTCATTAAAGTTACAATAATTTTACTATCTTGTAGTTTTATATACTCAAAATGTGGCAGACAAATGAAGGTTTCATAAGAATAAAAGAGCTGAAAAAAAAACCACCATTGCTTAAGTGTGGCCTTTATAGGAAAAATTTTAACCATTCTATGTATTTCTTCTTTACCCTTAGCTATATATTCTTTTTTTTAACATTTAGAAAATTCATTACAATGTATCAGTGGATACCGGTTGACATGTCAACATTGATGGAAAAAAATCTTATATAGCCCCACTCCTAGGTGAAGAGCTACAGACATTTAACAACTTCTATAAGGAGAGTAATTAGTCTTCCCAGGGATGAGCCCCTTAATTTGTTATTCAGTGCATACAAACAACACTGAATGGATTTAATAGGATGTATTTATATATTTATACACATACAATATATACGTATATGGTGTGAAAATGTATATATTTAAAGATAAAGAATTCATTAATTTCAGGAGAGTAGAAGTAGCATGAGCAGAGCTAAAAGGAAGAGCAGTAGGAAAAATGGGAAAATGATTTAAATATATGTCTAAATATATATATATATAGTATATAAGTAATTTTACTTTATATATATATGATATAAAAAGCAATTTAATAAAAGACAAGAGAATGATAATGCAAACAGATGAGGAATTAAGTACATAGTTCTCAAAAGATGCAATACAAATAGCTAAAAATCTTTTTTAAACATTCAATATTACAACCATTAGGGAAATGAACTACTTTGATAGTCCATCTTACTCCAGACTAAGGCAAAAATCGAACGACAACAACAACAACAATAACAACAACAGAAACCAAACTAAAACAATCTCTGGTGTTGGTGGGAAAATGAGAACAACTGTTCACTACTAGTTTGAGTGCACACTGCTACAGCAGCTGTGGAAATTATCTCCCCTTTCATTTTCACATTTACATTAGAAGTTTATGTCTTATTCTGACCTTCCAGCTCCATTTTCACCACTAATAGTTTCACAACTAATGTTATGCTGCCCTAATTTGCAGCCTAGCTTCTATAGATTCTTCCAATCTGTCATTGTCTATATAACATCTAATTGCAACTGAACTTTCTCATGGGTACCTCTTTTTCTTCATCTGTCAGTCAAATTGGAAAAATCTGTTCTATGCTGCATCCCTGGACCACTGGGTATGGCTTTGTTATTGACCATTTCCTGTATTGATGTTGACTTTATGGCGAGAGAATTTGTCAGGATGACCTGTCTCTAACAAGGCAGACAGATTCAGTCATCTATAGCTCCTGGATACTGGTGGGAGAAAGTTCTTCATATTGTATTTCTATTCATCTTCTGCCATGAGACGTTCCTACCATTTATTAAACTATCTGTTCTTGAATGTGATGGTTTGTTTTCATAACAAATATCTCTGAGAGATAGAAAGAATGTGTCTTTCCTGAGGGAAAAAAACAACAATGTAGTTTCCTCAGTGGGTAGGAAAGATATCTTATTCCAAGACGAAGTTGAAGAAAGTTTGCTAGTGTCTGCTTATGGAAGTGAAGGCCCTATGAATCCAGGGTTCTTTATCTGTGGCTGACTCACAGAATTAATTTGGCAGTGTCTGTCATCTAGCCTCATGATACTAGGGAATTAAGAACAACCACTCAGAACAGGAATGTTTCTCACCCAGGACTTTGTGACTCAGAATCTATGAAACTGACTGTGATCCCTTTCCAATGTACAAGTCTACCACATTCAGCTTCTGATGTTAAAAAATTAGACCTTACAGACAAACATATGGTTTTGTTAGCACCATGGTTGCTTCCACTCCTTATTTTGGCATCAAGCTCTTAGCTTCTCTTCGTGTAAGGTTTTTTTTTCCTTCCTTCTTTATTTCTGTCCTTCTTCCATTCTTTCCACCATGTATACCCTCTCTCCATATGGATTTTTTTAAATCTTGCGATTCATCTGCCATGGTGCCTCACACCTGCAATTCTAGTGATTTGGATGAGCCATGCAGTAGGAGAAAAATAAGATTTAGTCTGTCTTAAGCTTTCATCGGCCTTAGTCATTCAGTCATAATGGTTATGAGTTCCTATGTGCTACCGCTCTGTTGTATCCACTTGTAGTCATCCACCAATTCTGACACTCAGATTCATTTTGTCCCCTCTTTCATGAAAATCTGTGACCCTTGAAGGAGAGAGTATGATATAAATACCACATTTAGGGCTGAGTCTTTTGAAGATTCTTTTGCTCTGTGCACTGACCAGTTGTGGGTTTCTGTGTAATTACCATCTCCTGCAAGAAGTTGTTTCTCTGATGAGGGCTGAGGGGTTCATCAAATGGCTTCAGGGTAGGTTTAAAATTGTTATCTTAGCAACATACTTTACTAGTAGGTTTTCCCTTAGGCCTTGTTGCATATTTAGCCACAGGTTCTTGGCCCTGATAATGGTATGAGGTATGGGTTCTATATTATGAGTTGGTCCTTAAATGCCATTAGAAAGTGGTGCCACTTCTGTGCTGGTGAGAATATCATACTAGGGCACTCATTATTGTAGCTCACAGGGTTTACAAGTGTGTAAGCCTAGTAGTTACTTTTTCCTCAGTAGGATATATAGCATCTCGCAGCACTTCAAAAACTAACCTGGAATGCCCCTTCCAGGTAAATGCCAGCTTGAGTTCTTCATGTTCTATGATGCAAATCTGTGCCATCTTCAGCAATAGGTTATAATTGTCGAGCTTGGAGTATAATAAAGAGCTGGCTATACTGATGGCCTGAAAGGTTTGAGGTCTGTAGGACTGAAGTGGGCAAGAGCTCAAAAAGTGGCAACTCATTCTTGACACTGGGGTTTTTATTTGGTTATATTTTATATTTGTATGAAATATAATTTTATTAATTTTTCTTACTGATTTGATCTCTGTGCCCAGATGTCCATAGGCCTCTTCTGATACTAATGTAATTGCCTAAGTTCGGTTTTCTAGGTAGTTATTATTAATTTTATTTCAGCAGTCTGCCAAATCATCTTGAATATGCTCTAGGAGTAAACACACACACACACACACACACACACACACACACACACACACACACACAAACACAGAGAGAGAGAGAGAGACAGAGACAGAGACAGAGACAGAGAAACAGAGAGAGAGAGAGAGAGAGAGAGAGAGAGAGAGAGAGATTACATACCCTTTTTTCTTTAAATCAAGGATGACAGATATCTAAGTAATCAATGTATTGCTGTCCATTCTTATCATAGTTTTATAAAAAAAACCATTTGTTTTCATATAAGCAAAATATAAATTACCATATGAGAAAGGTTTATGGGTTTCATCAGCCTAATGGATTTCACAAAGAAGGTCATATGAGAGGTTACCTTCAGTCCAGCATTTTCAAGTGTTATTAATGTTTCTGATACTGTATTTGGCTTGAGAAAAGATATACACAGGAAAAAAACCTCCCGCTAAGAAACAGGCTGAATTGGAAAAGTCTCTCCTGTTGGGGTTTGGCATCTTCTTACGTACAGGCCAGATGCTAAAGGATGAGGGTCACAGAAATTATTTTGTTATCTCATACCAAATCCTGTGGATATGTCTAGCACCTGGATTATTGCTTATTCTTCTCACTTAGGAGGCTTCAGTAAGAAGGAAAAGTCCTCATTTAACACATCCTGTTATATGAAGAGCGTACAACATGTTCGGGCAAAGAGAAGGATTCCACCCCGATATGGACACTATTATCTACGTGTGACCTGATTCTACTTTACTAAGAAACATTCTTGTCTCAACTAGGTGCAAACAAACATTCTCCTTGCTCTGAATTTTACATTTTCAGAGAATCATTTTAAATGAGTTCAAATTTACCTGATGCTCTGCTATTGATAAATTAATACTCTAGAAAATATCTGGATTTTAGCCCATTTGTAATGATAAATCCTTTACTGTGGATGCTATATCTGATTCTTTCTTTTTTTTTTTTACATTTTATTAAAATAATATTTACACAAAATGGTGCTAGTGCCGTGGATAATATTGCTATTTCCAATGTCTTTTGGTACTTTTTATACAGTAAGAAATATAGGTATGGAACACCTAATTTTGCAATTGATTAATTATAATTATGACAATCATCTTAAAGAAAAGTGAAAGGGTGCAAGGAAAGTATGTAACTGAAACCTGTAAAATGTAGGAATTAAATATTCTAGGAAAAATTACATCTCATGTATTTCTTCATGTACTCATAATGTACAACACTTCACAGTTCACCATTCCATAAGAACAATAAGGACATGGCCATAAGATGAAGATGGGATAATTGGGAGTTAATCCAACAAGCTGAAGGAAAAATGAAGCTGTTAAGAAACAAGTCATAGAAACCCACATATCCCTAATGTAGAAAGAAGTGTTGACTCATTGTGTTGTTGAAAGCTGGTGAGCAGATGAGGTGTCATAAGGTAATGTGTGGAAAAAAATAGGTGCTACGTTATACCAGGTGTCACAAATACAACTATGGAATTAATCTTATTTTCAGAACAGGACTAAAGTTATTAAAATTTGAATATGAATGTATGTTTGTGTATGTACATGTATACATGTGTACACATATATGGAAACCAGGAGATAATCTTGGATAATATTCCTCCTTAGGTGCTCTCTATGTACTATCTATATGGTCTATGGCTTTTCCAAGTATGTTAAGCTGGCTGGCCCATGGGCTCCAGAAATCTGTTTGTCCTTACCTCTCCAACTTTAGAATAGTAAACACAACATGCTTGTGTTTTTTTTTAAATGTTGCTTCTGGGGATCAAGCTCAGGTCTCCATGATTACATAGCAACCACTTTAGTGAGTATATCACTACTCCAGACAGCTGAGAAAATTACATGAAAAAAAGTAGAGCATCAAATTGAACATTGAAAAGATTTGAGTAGTAAACTCAGAAATATGGCAGAATTGAAGGTCCCATTTCTTGGTCTGCCTTCACACACTTTAGCAGTCATCCATAGATAGTCCTTCTCAAATCTTTGATGGGGCTGAAGATAAGATAGTTTAGTTTTACAGTTAAGCTTAGTTGTTTAGGGGTAAGATGTTTTTAGGTCTAATTAGATGTTTTAACTTGATAATAACAAGATATGGTAGATATTGATTTACATTCAGAATTTTTAGATACACCAAGATAGGAAAGGTGTTTTCTTCAAGGCTTCCAAATACAAATAGCCAATACACTATATGAATATAACTTTTATATAATTCCTAATTGTTTTGTGGTTCTATAGGCAGTTTATTGTACATTTGTGTAATAATATAAATGTATATGTAAAAAAGAAAAGAATTTCATAAGAGTTATACAAACCATATCACAGGTTTGGTCTTCCAATAGAGCAAAATACATATGAGTTTATGAAGCTATTAAACACTAAAAAAATATAAGAAGGAAAAAGTAAAAAAAGAGGAAAGAAGAGCAATTTAATTTACACAAAAAAACACCAAATGACACACCAATGGAAAGCAATATATTGTGGAGAATTAGGGAAACATGACACTGCAAAAGGAAGAACAAAGCTTCAAGAACCTAACATCAGGGAATGGAGATCCAGAAAATCCCAGACACAGAATTCAAACTAATGTTAGAGAATCTCAGCAATGCACAAATAAACACAGATTGAAAAGATAATGCATCAGCAGCTTCCACATCAACTTCGCTGCTAGGAATAAGAATACAGGTCATTCCGTAGAGAAGGAACAGCAATAAAAGCAACAGAATTTTTAAAGGGGAAGAAAGTCTTTGAGACCCAGAGATAAGTTCAAATAAACTTACTTGCTATCATGAGAATGACAAAAAGTTGAAGAAGACATAGTTGAACAGCTGAAACTTATTTTTAAATATAAGTTTAAGTAAATACATCTGGGAGTAAAATGAACATCTGGAGAGTCATGAAGCTCAAAGGAAGTACTTAGGATTGAATGTAAATAGATCTACATTAAGATATAGCAAATTTACATTGTCAACTCACAGCTATAGTAGCAAACAAAAAGATAGTAGCTACATACACTCAAGTGAATAGTTCTAATATAACTATTTTCTTGGAAATAGCTTTGCAAAGCAGAGAGAGTAAAGAAGTAAAAACAAATGAGCAAAATTCAAAAACCCAAAGTACCACCACCCACCAAAACCCTACAATTTGCAATGAGAATACAGTATGAAATAGTAATAATAGTGATCATAACTTATAAAATTATAATATATATAAATAAAATTATATTATAAAATACATATTTTATAATAATAAGTACTTTCCTGGACACAAACTGACATCATTCCTGTCACTACATATGCTTATCCAGAAGTGCTAATGGGAGTTCTTCAAGTTGTATGCTACTAATAAACATATGAGGAATTATATGGAAAGATCAGTCTTACTGGTAAGGAAAGTATAGGGGTTTACATGCATAATATTGTAACACTGTAATTATTCCTACAGTTTTCAGTAGTAAGAGCTGACTAATAGAAAAGGGGAAATGTCTACTTCCGGAACTGTAGGGGAAGGCTTTTCAGAGTGCACTGGTTAACGATAATTGAATACTTTTTCTCTCAGAAAGTGATTAGACTTTTCATTTAGTTAATGATATTTTTCAGGAGCAAACATTTTACATTTTGATCAATTTAAATTTGTATTATTTTTTCTCTTATGTTTTTTTTTTACTTATTTTGTATGTAAGAAAGGATTCCTGTCTTGTTCTCACTATTTTTCCATATGTTTTTTATTAAAATGATGCAAGTGAAACTTTCATGTTCATGTTGGAAAAAAACATTTGAGAGCAGTACAAAGATAAATAATATAAATACAGATCTGACTAGGATAAATCAGTCTGTGTTGTTTATTCACTCCATTTCATGTTGTTTCAATAATAGAATACATGTGAACGTAGTCAATCATAATTAATATCTTTTTCTCTTTTAGGCAGTATCTTGTTAGATAGACCAGGCTGACCTTGAACTCATAGAGATGTCTCCTTACCCTCCTAACTGATGAGATTAAAAGCATGTACCACCATGCCTGCCAGAACCAAAATATTTTAAAACTACTACCTTTAGATTGTTCATTTCTACCTCAGTTACATTTTGACACAATGTGAGGCAAATATCTTGGCTCATTTTTTCCAAATGGCTAAATAGTTTTTCTAATACATTGTTGGCATGATTAACTGTTAGTCATCAAATTACTGCTGTACATTTATCCAAAGCCAATTGCTTGGTTATAAGCAGGCCTAACTATCTTGACTTTCTCTTCTGTTCTATTGAGCAACATGTCTAATTTTATGCCATTCTCGAACTCTCTTATCATAACTTTAGAATGTCTTAAAATAGATTATATAAATTCTCTAAACTCTTCAGATCTTTTAAGTAATCACCATAGCTATTTTAACACTCTTTGTTTACAAAGTGTTTTTCTTAAATTTTGTTTAAAAGGAAACTTAGCATTTGATTGGTATTGGAACAACTCTAGCCATCAACTGGGAAGAAATTGACATCTTAATAACATTTAAAATTATAACCCAAGAATATAGAAATGTATCATATATTAAAGTCCTTAATTTATTTTAGAAATACTTTGTAGCTTCATTATACGTCTCTCATATTATGTTGAATCTTAAGTTTTCTATATATTACATGTGATTGTGTTATTAGTTTTTTCATTTAATTCACTTTTCTGACTAATTATAATTTTGTTTCAGCAAAATATATTGTAAAATATTTATTTTTATCTTTGTGGCTACATATGTGTGTGTATGTTTGTGTGTGTGTGTGTGTGTGTGTGTGTGTGTGTGTGTTGTGTTTCCATGTGTGTGGGTGTTTGTGGAATCCAGAAGAGGCTGTCAGAAACCCTGGAGTTGCAGTATATGTTGTTGTGAGTCACCTGACACAGTTGCTGGGAAAAGATTTGGTTCTCTATGAGAGTGTGTGCTCTCTTAACTACTGAGCCACTGCCTTTGCTCCATAAATCACTACTGAGTGCATTATTTTAGCTGATTCCTGTTGTGGGCTGGTCTGGAGCTATGCATTCTGATGCTAATTACTGTCCCCCAAGATCTAGTTGCTTAGGAGACAAGCACATTCTCACTTATACCAGTCTTAGTTGTGTAAACCTTGGTCCACCTATTAAATGTTGATTGGTTAATAACAAAAAGCTGAAGCCTGGGATTTGGCAGAAGGGAAAGGCAGAGTTTAAGGTTTGCAGGCCTGGGGTTGGAGGATCATGAGGCAGGGAGAGAGAAGAGATAGGTACAAGAGGAGGAAGAAAGAGGAGGCCCAGATGGGTTAGAGTGGAGAGAAGCACATGGCTGGATCGATGAGGATGGAGGAAAACAGCTCATATGAAGAGCATTAGCAAGTATTTTGGGATTATGGAGGGGAAGTAGCCCAGATAGAAATGATTAAGGCTGATGGCCTGGGATGGGGACTGGGAAGTGATAGGATGGTTTAAAGGGTTAATATCTGCTAAGTCCTGGTAAAAGGAGGCTATCCTAAAATACAAGAGGTGTCTGTGTTTTGATTGATTATGATAGAGTGTTAGATAATCCTACTGTAATAATTTTAGGTATTAATAATAAACATTATTAGATATTTTTATATTTTCTACAGCAGACTACAATAGTGTTAAACTATACATCTCACCACCATGTGTTAGCCATGACTCTTGTAGACTCAAGTTATAAAAACTCAGCTCAGCCAATTTGAACTTATAGCAAAGTAAGTGGAAATTATTTATTGCTAAATCCCCTAGCAATATATCTGGCTTCAGGCCAAATGGTGTTTTCAGGCCCAACTCTGTCATCATTTGCCAAGTTTGCTTAGCAGGCTCATATCATATGGTATCCATCCTGACTCTGAGTGGATCCCCATAGGCACGACCCTTAAGGAAGGCCACTCCTTTCGTCATAGGGCAAGTAACAATTCAATGATGTATTTGGCCAGAAAATGCCACACTTAGTATGGGAGTCCAGTGTATCTTGGGACCAGAGGGTAAAATTGCTCTCACTTGAAGTTTGTGGTGCAAGGGAATGAGGGATGGTTTATCAAAAGAAGACACAGTTATTCCTACAAAATGAAAGGAGATGGGTTTCTGGAAGATTAATTGAACAAAGACACAGTCATAAAACCAGATTAATACTTTGTTGTAACAAAGTAGAGTGCCAGCAATTACTGCTACAACATATATATGATTCTTTGAATCTGTATAAAGATTTATACCATTTGTTCATAATGTCTGTGCTTCTCTCTCACACATTATATGAAATGTATAATGTAGCTTCTTTCTAAGGAGTAAATTTAACATTTTTGGTAAGAAGCAAAGTGTTCCAAGATTTCTTATCTCTTCCCTTCTATATCTAGAACACATTCTGATGATCTCTGAACACTTGACATATGTTTGCTTCCACTAATCCTTTATAGGCTGTATCGTCCATCTTTTTGTAGCATAATCTAGTTGTCTTCTCTCTGATAAATCGCTCCAGGTTCCCTCTTGAGCTACTGCAGCCAGAAGGGTGGCAAATGGATTTTGCTGGCTATGTACTTTGGATTCTGTTTTTAGTTAATTAGAAATTTGCTTTCAACTCCAAACCTTAAGTATTAGTTGCTTTTTCTCCAAAGTGGGAACAAGATCTCAAAAAAAATGCCCATCTTAACAAAAATGAGCATACTTTCAAAATTTCCCAAGGGATCAAACAGTACATCTTTCATATCATGTGTTTTGCATAACATATTGGGATTGAGCAAAATCAAGTAATTTAGCCAGTGTGTTTAACAGTCAGTGTCAATGTTGTGAGTGATTAAGAGATAAGTGGCTACTGGGGACATTCCAGATGAACCTCAATCCCCTCAGCCATTTTATTAAATAATTGGTCTTATTAAATAGGTTAAATGGAAGCCCCTATAGAAGCACCAATACTCCCAGGCATTGTTTGCAGAAGGGATCCATCCTCCCCTTCTCATTGCACATGATGGGTTCAGGAATTTTCAACAAAGTGTTTGTGGTCTCTAAGACTTTCGTTCAAAGTTTTCTTGTTATTGATATACACAGATGTCCACATATGCATCTTATCACAGAAGAATGGTTAGTGTTTTGAGAGGATCAAAGCAGAAAAACTCTATTTTCTGTTTTCTTTCATGGGGCTAATATTCTGGGTTACCTCTGAGGATTCATTTCCATAATGATCTGCTGCTACACATATGTTCTTTCACTTTATTATTTTCTCCTGTGACAGGAAGACCTACTCTCATTTAAAGTAGCCATGGTGGGGACCATAAGGCCTTTCCCCATTGCTTCATCCTCCTAGAGTTTACTTCACATTCTAGTCAAATCTTTTTTCTTCTAGATAAACAATTTAAGGCAGAATGAAATAAAAGAGACGACAACAGAGCTGGATGCTCAGAATAGGCCCATATGTGAAGATCTGAATGCCTTAGCCGAATTGATGACCTCATTTCTAAGAGTAGTTTATTTGGATCCACTGTTATTACTGCTGTTATTGTTGTTGTTGTTGTTATTTTAATTATATAAAATATTTGTTGTATTTCTTATTTATGTGCCAGAGAGTATGTCTGTGTATATTTTAAGAAGCCAGAACAGGGTGCAGATCGCTTAAATTCAGAGTTCCATTAAGTCTGAAGTAGCGGGCCATTGTGAGCCACTAAATATAGGAATGAGTAGGGAACTCCTCTGGAAGAGCAGCATTCACTCTAAACTGCTGAGCCGTTTCTCCAGTCCTCAGACTATGCATCTTAACCTAGTGAGTAATACCTTCGCTTTGAATCCTATGATGAGAAACTGAGCTATTCCTGTCCCCTTTATTGGATCCTTGCCTCCATGATATAGTCTTAAAAATACAAAAATGTGGTGTTCTTAACCATGGCTGTGATTTCGAACTACCCGAAGGAACAGTTGGTTGGTATTTATTAGAGGTCATCTGTCTATCGGCCTATGGTCATCTAATCCCTTGTAAAGTGATCTCGCTTGTGTTTTGGGTTCCTGGCACTGTCTTTCTTCTAGTCTATACTCAAATGACAAGGGATTACCTTCTTTTCTATATGAGAAAGAGCTTCAGGAATTTAATGTTTTTACTTTGAGGATACACTGAGTCACAGAGGATAAAGTAATCTCCATCCATCTAGACAGCTTAAAGGGATTAATAGAACATGCCTTTTTCTTTTATCATTACTTACCATGCACATCACTTTATTCTTTAAATAAAACACAATATAAAATGTCAAAAATCTTTGATAAGTTTGGCTCAAATTTTCCTTCTCTGGATGAAAAACATTGAAATACAGAACTCTCTAACTCACTAACAAGGTAGCATAACCATTGTATGTTGAAAGTATATGACCTAATTTTTTTTATTTTGATTTTACAGGGAGTTGCAATTAAGAGATTGCCAGTAGTCTCAAAAGAGCCTTCAAACTTTTGAATTCTATTTTATTTTTTAAATTATTCTCCTCTTCCTTCTTCCCTCCCCCACCTTTTCTCTTCCTCAGATTCACTCCTTCTCTTCCCATCAGGGATATCAACTGAACACAGCATAATAATTACAATAATACTAGATACACACCCTCATACTAAGGCTGGGAGAGTCAAACCAGTAGGAGGAAAAATGTTCGAAAAGACGGCAGAAGAGTCAGAGACAACCCCTGCTCCCACTGTTAGGAGTCCCACGAGAACACCAAGCTACACAGTCATAACATATAAGCAGAAGAACAAGGTCAGATACCTTCAGACTCCCTGATTGTTGTTCAGTCTTTGTGAACTCTGAGAAATCATTTCATTGACTTCCTTTTTTTTTTCTTTCCTTTTTCTTTTCTATTTTCCAGTCATGTTTGGTGCTATCCATAGTCCCCAGGTTATCCAGCCTCTGGCTCTTGGCCATCCAGGCCAGGTTTGAAGAAGAATACTCGCTGCCTCCCTCCTTGCCTGGCTCATATATTAAAATGCTTAATCACCAGGAAGTGGCACTATTTTAAGTATTAGGAGCTATGCTTTGTTGGAGGAAGGGTGCCATGGGGAATGGACATTGAGGTTTCAACAGCCAGACCATGGCTGTTGGTCTCTCTCTTGGCCTGCAGGTTGGTATGTAGCTCTCAATTACTGTTCCAGCAGCACATGTGCCATCATGGTCCTTGCCATGATGATAATGGGCTAAACTATGAGTTGAAAGCAAGATCATGATACAATGCTTCCTTTTTTAAAATTTTACTTTATTGTATTGATTCTTTGTGAATTTCACATGATGCACCCTAATCCCACTCATCTCACCATTCCTTCTTATCTGTTATCCACATTTCCAGCCCCCCGAAAAGAGAAAATAATCTCATTGGGGAAGCTGTACTGTGTGACATTGTGTCCCACAGTATACCTTTTTGTCTACCCTTCTTTATTAGTCAATGTCCATTGCAATGAGCCAACGGTTTGGTTCAAGGCCTCAGGCTTCTGATACACTATCAATCAACCCTGGATATTCTCAATGATTCCTTTCAGGTATCTTGGTGTTGCTCACTGTCATAGAGATCATACAGCTTTGGATCTGTAGGACCTGCCCCTTCGTTTATTCAGTATGAGTTTGGCCAACTCATACTCCTAAATCTGTGGCTAGCTGGTAGCTGAGGTGGTCATCCCACCAGCTCCCCTGTACCCACACCACTAGGGAAAGCTTGCTCTCACACTATACCTGCTAGCTGGTAAGGGACAGAGCCATCTCTCCTGCTTTCATGCCCTTGGGGATGGCTCACCACCCCTACAGCCATGGCCAGTTCTATTGTGCTACCTGAGTAGAATGAGTTGTAAGAGCAGCTCTCCAGAATGCTGCAGCTGATGAGGGGTAGGTTCAGCTCTCCAAGGTCACAAGGGAGGGGTGGGGCCTGTTCTTCACAGCCTTCAGATATCAACATGGCTTCATATGACTGCCCAGACCAGCATGGCCTTTGGTGGTAATAGATATCCTCTACTAAAGGGCTATGAACCCAGACATGACCCTCTGTGGCTGCAGCATGGTCCAGGACCTTACTATGGACTTAACAACTCTGTAACTCTGGCTAGTTACAGAAATCTGCTCCTCACTATCCTGGAGTCTCCTTTTCTGCCCCTTTTCATTCTTATCCTTCTCTTTCTCTTCTATCTCTCCACCATTCATTTGCTCATCTTAGTGGTGTCCAGGGCCTCTGGGTGTCCAAGGTCATCTCAGGAGTGCTATGCCCCACCCATGTCCTGTGGCATTGGGCAGAAATCTTCTTAGGCATGATCCACCTACCCATGTCCATGACACTGGACTGAGTATTTTTTTCAGGCTTACACTGCCCATCTGGGACATGTGGTATGAGGTAAATGCTTTCTTTTATAAGAGTTTCCTTTGTCAGGGTATCTCTTTACAGTGGCCATGACACATGGGAATACCTAAACAATGGAGGCTGTTGCCAAGACTATAGGTTGTTCTCCATAACTGACACCAAGGCCTTATTTCTCAAAATAATAGCTACACAACTGATTGAACATGAAGAAGTAGAGCTGGTACCTACATAGAGTCTTCATCCTACATGAAACCTTCACCCTTCCTCTTCCATACAGGAGCTTACTCCACATGCTAGGCACAAACTCTCTGATATACAATGGTATCCTACCTGCAAAATATGGTAGGGCAGTGGTGGCACAAAGCTAGTAGAAGTAACCAACAAATACCTGATTTGACTTTAGTCCCATTCCAATAGATGGAACCTGATGGATCCTGGGTAAAGCCAGACACTACTGGTCTGAGGGGGGAAAGGGCTATAAAAGGTACCCTTAATTGTATTCTGCTATATTTAGATCCTTGCTTTGCTCAGTCATCATTAGTGAAAGCTTCCTTCTTCAGGAGATGGGAACAAATACAGAGACCCACAGATAGACAGTATGCAGAGTGAGACCTTAAAGTCTCTGATGGGGTTGAAGACCAGATAGTTTAGTCTTACAATGAAGCTTAGTTATTTAGGGATTAAGATGTTTCTAGGTCTAGATAGATATTTTAAGTTAATAGAGATGAGATGTGACAGATATTGATTTCATTCAAAATTTTAGACTCACCAAGATAGGAAAGATGTTTTCCTCAAGGTTGCCATATACAAATAGTCAAATCACTATGAATGTAACATTTATATAATTCTTGATTGTTTTGTGGTTGTAGTTTATTTTATTTATGTGTAATAATAGAAATGTATATGTTAAAAAAGAAATATTATCTTAAAGAGGAAAAAATGAGGGAAAAACTCAATCCCAAAGGCGATGGTCCATAAAATCCCTCCCTTCAGGGCTCAGGAACCCTATGGAAGAGGAGTCAGAAAGAATGTAAGATGCAGAGGGGATGGAGGACACCAAGAAAACAAGATGCTCTAAGTCAACATGATTTCAGCTCATGTGAACTTACAGAGAACTGTGGCAGCCTGCACAGGGCCTGCATGAATTAGTGCTAGGGTCTTTGTGTATATAGTATGACTTCCAGTTTAATGTGTGTGTGTATATATATATATGATTCCTGATTATGCAAATGAGTGGTTCTCTGTAACTTTTAACTTCTCCTGCTCTTTTTTCCTTGTTTGTTTTTATGAATAAAAACAAATTCTTATGTGTTACATTTTGTTTTATCTTAATATATATTAAAGTATAATATAGCATATATTTTTATGTTTATATAACATAGATTATATAATATAAATATATATTAATTATTGCCTCTTAGAAGTCTGTTTGCTTACTAATGACAGCAGGAACGGGAGGAGGATCAGGATGAAAGGGAAGATGAGGAGATACTGGGAGGAGTAGAGGGAGGGGAAAGGGAAAATCATAGTGAGATATAATTTATAAAATGTATTTTTAATAAATGAAAAAGTTTAAAACCCTAAAAGGGTCCAATGAACAGTTTTCTTGCAATGTTTGTCCTCATGTGATATGGATACTTTAGTAAAATTACCAGCACATTGAATCATCTTTAACTTTTTTTTTCATCTGAACAATTATGATTAAACTAAGCTTTACCTAAAGAATGTTTCCCGGAGAAAATAAAATCCCCTAAGATGCATTTTAAAATATCAGAAACATGTCACATCTGCAGTGCAGAAGGTATGACTCATTCCTAGCCCCTAATTACCTATTTGCTGGGACACAAGTTTGGAGCCATCCATTATGAAGATATTCCGGGTTGTGTTAGCATTCCATTAATGAAAACCTAGAATGAAAGTAGGTGATGTTCTCTGGGATGTTCTGGCTGGTGGTGCCTATTAATCAAGGATACCTCAATGTGGCTCCTGTTTAGAAATGCCTGACCCAGCTTGAAAGGGAAATAAGTGGCTTTGTATCCAATGGCAATGCTTATAAAATGTTATTTAATTTGTTATTCTTCTTTAGGACAGTGAAGATTTTAGGGCAAGATATCCACATCATTCCCACTATTCTGACATTAGCAGCAAGTGCCTGAAATGCAAAGTAAGTATTGGTTAATCATTGGAAAGGAACATAGGGAAGACAATGCAAAGGAAGGTTGGGTAAACGTAATAATAGGTACTCATTTATTGTGAGAATTGAAAAAGTATGAGACCATCTAGAGAACACAGTTTCCCTTGAATATCTGATTGTATCATCTCTCTTCTGTCCATCAGAACTGTATCAATGCCCTTATCTATCTTTGTAGCACATGGAAGTGTTCTTCTCTGGGGGAAAGTGTGATGTTTTTAGCATTGCAGTTCCAATGTCTGAAGTTGTTACAAGCATATTTGAATTTCTAAAAGATATTTTTGCTAATGATGCTAGTGAGGAAGAGCTGAGACAATTAGAATTTCAAAATGAAAGCCAGATGTGGTAGCACACACCTTTAAACCCAGGACTCCAGAGGCAAATTCAGGCCTCTGAATCAAGGCCAGCCTGTAAGACATAGTGATTTTCAGGAACCACAGGGTCATGGAAAGAAAGCCTATCAAGGAAAATGTTAATCCTGAAACAAAACAATATCAAGGACAGGATGAAAAGACAAAACCAAAGAATAACAGGAATTGAGGAAAGAGAAGATTCCAGGATATATTTTCAACAAAGTCATAGGAGAAAATTCCCCCAACTTAAAGAAAGAGATGCATATAAACACACTAGAGGCCTACCAAATAGATTAGCCGAGAAAAGAAAATTTTCCTGCTACATAATAACCAAAACATTAAATGTACAGAACAAAGAAAAAACGCTAAAAGATGCAAGACAAAAAGGCCAAGTAACATAATGGCAAACTTATCAGAATCACACCTGACTTTTTAGCAGAGACTACAAAAGCCAGAAGGGCCTGGGCAGAGATCTTGCAAACCATAAGAAACCACAGATGCAAGTCGAGACTACTATACCTAACGGAACTTTCAATCACCATAGAGGCAGAAAACAAGATATTCAATGACAAAATTTTTTTAACAGTATCTATCCACAAATTCAGCCCTACAGAAGATACTAAGAGGAAAATTACAACCCAAGGAGGCTAGCTACATCCATTAGACAAATAACATCACTTCAGCGAAGCCAAAATTAGACAGGCACACAAATATACTACCACAGCCAACATCAAAATAAAAGGATCTAACAGAGTTTATCAATCTCTCTGAAGATCAATGCACCCAACCCTCCAATAAAAAGATAAAGACTAACAGACTGAACAAATAAACAGGACCAAACATTCTGCTACATTCAAGAAATACACCTCCACCAAAAAGACAGATATAATCTGATAATAAAGGACTGGAAGAATGTTTTACCAGCAAACAGACTCAATAAATAAGCTGGATAAGCCATTTTGATATCTAATAAAATACTTTCAACCAAATGTAATCAAAAGAGATGAGAAAGGATACTCCATACTCACCAAAGGAAAATCCAACCACAATGACATTGCAATTCTGAACATCTATACCCCAAATACAAGGGCACACACATTTGTAAAAGAAACATTAATAAAGTTTAAACCATATATCAATCCACACACATTAATAGTGGGAGACTTAAAAATCCCACTTTCACCGAAGAACAGGTCAACAAACCAGAAACAAAACTGAGAAATAATGACACTAAGGTCAATATGTGCAGTAAATTTCGAACCCTTACCCAGATCTAGCCAATGGACAGGACATTCTTCACAGAGTGGAAAGTGGAGACTGACTCTCACATGAACTCTGGTGCCCCATATTTGACCAGTTCCCTGGATGGTGAGGTGTGGTGACACTCAGAGGAAGGATAGCATGCTACCAAGAAGAGACTTGATACCCTATGAGCATATACAGGGGGAAGACGTCCCCCTCAGTCACAGTCATAGGGGAGGGGAGTAAGGGGAAAATAGGAGGGATGGAAGAATGGGAGGATACAAGAGATGGGATAACAATTTAGATGTAATATTAATAAATTAATAAAATATTTAAAAAATAATGATACTAAGAGATGTCATGAGTCAAATGGACCTAACATATCTGCAGAACTTTTAACCCAAACACAAAAGGTTATACCTTCTTCTTAGCACCTCACTGAACCTTCTCCAAAATTTATCATATACTAGGTCACAAAGCAAACCTCAAAAGGTATAATAAGATTGAAATAATACCTTGTATTCTATCAGACCACCATGGATTAAATCTGGAACTCAACAAAAACAGAAATAAAAAAGTCTACATGCACATGGAAACTGAACAACTCTCTACTTAATGACAACTGGATCAGGGAAAAATTAAAGAAAAAAATTAAGGATTTCCTAAAATTCAACAAAAATGAAGGTAAAACTTACGGGGCACAATGAAAGCAGTGCTAAAAGAAAAGTTCATAGCACTAAGGCCTTCATAAAGAGATTGGAAACATCTTACACAAACAACTTAACAGCACACTTAAAAGCTCTAGAAAAAAATAAAAACAGATGAATCCAAGAATAGTAGATAGCTGGAAATAATGCAACTCAGTGCTGAAATCAATAAATTAGAAACAAAGAGAACAATTCAAAGAATTAAGGAAACCATGAGCTGGTTCTTTGAGAAAATAAAAAAGAGACAAATTCTTAGCCAAACTTACTAAAAGGCAGGGAAACACTATCCAAATCCACAAAATCAGAAATGAAAAGAGAGACATAACAACAGGTATGAGGAAATCCAAAGAATCATTAGGTCTTACTTCAAAGGCTTATTTTCCACAAAATTAGAAAATCTAAAGGATATGGATGATTTTCTTGATAAATTTTAGTTACCAAAATTAAATCAAGATCAGGTAAACAGTTTAAGCAGTCCTATATCCACTAAGGAAATAGAAGCAGTCATCAAAAGTCTCCAAACCAATAAAAGGCCAGGACTGGAGGGTTTTAGCTCAGAATTCTATCAGACCTTCAAAGAAGTGTTATTACCAATATGCTTCTAACTATTCCACAAACTAGAAATGGAAGGAACATTACCAAACTCATTCTATGAGACCACAGTCACTTTGTTACCTAAGCCACACAAAGACCCAACAAAGAAAGAAAATTTCAGACCAGTTTTTCTTATGAACATTGATGCAAATAAACTCAATGAAATACTCATGAGCAGAATCCAACAACACATAAAAAATACCATTGACAATGATAAAATAAGCTTCACACTAGGCATGCAGGAGTGATTCAATATACAGAAATCTGTAAATATAATAGACTATATAAACCAACTGAAAGAAAAAACAAAACAACATTGTCATCTCCTTAGATGCTGGAAAAGCATTTGGCAATATCCAAAACCCATTCATGTTTAAAGATCTGGAGAGACCAGGGGTACAAGGCACATACCTAAACATAATAAAGACTATATCCGGCAAGGCTATAGCCAACACCAACTTAAGTGTAGAGAAACTCAAATCAGTTCAACTACAACCAGGAACTAGACAAGGCTATCTATCCCCTCTCTTCATATCTCTTCAATATAGTACAAGAAATTCTAGGTAGAGCAATAAGGCAACAAAAGCAGATCAAGTGGATCCACATTGGAAAAGAAGAAGTCAAAGTATAACTACTAGCAGACAACATGATAGGGTACATAAGTGACTCCCAAAATTCAACTAGAGAACTCCTACAGCTGATAAACAACCACATCAAAATGGCAGGATACAAGATTAATTTTAAAAAAAGATTCAGTAATCCTGCATACAAATGAAAAGTGGAGTGGGAAAGAAACTAGGAAAACTACACCCTTACCATTAGCTGCAAATGATTTAAAGCATCTTGGTGTAACTCTAACCAAACAAGTAAAAGACTTGTATGAAAAACTCTTGCAGTCTTTGAAGAAAGAAATTGAAGACAATATCAAGATGGAAAGATCTCCCCATGCTCATGGATTGGGAGGATCAACACAGTAAAAATAGCCATCTTACCAAAAGCAGTCTACAGATTCAATGCGATCTTTATCAAAATGCCTACACAATTCTTTACAGATCTTGAAAGATCAATTCTTAACTTCACATGGAAAATCAAAAACTTTGAATACCTAAAACAATCCTGTACAATGAAAAATCTTCCAAGGAAACTTCACTCCTGATCTCAAGCTGTACTATAGAGCAACAGTAATAAAAACTGCATGGTATTGGTACAGAAACAGGATGTTTGATGTATGGAATCAAATCCAAGACCCAGAAATAAACCCACACACCTGTGGACACTTGATTTTTGACAAAGAAGCCAAAACCATGCAATGAATAAAAGAATCCACCTTCAACAAATGGTGCTGGTGTAACTGGCTGTCTATATATAGAAAAATGTGAATATATCCATATTTATCACCCTGCACAAAACTAAAGTCCAAATGGATTAAAGACCTCAATATAAAACCAGATAAACTAAATCTATTTCTTTAAAAATGTGAGGGATAACCTTGAACTCATTGGCATTGGAGACAACTTTCTGAACAGAATACCAAAACCTCAGGCTCTTAGATCAACAATTAATAAATGGGACCTTATGAAACACTTCTGTAAAGCAAAGGACACTGTTGACAGAACAAAGTGACAATTATAGACTGGAAAAAGATGTTCACCAATCTTACATCTGACAGAGGGCTAATACCCAAAATATATAAGGAACTCAATAAACTAAGCAACAACAAACCAAAATAATCCAATTAAAAATTGGGGCACAGAGCTAATAAGAGAATTCTCAACATAGGAATCTTGTTGGATTGGCCAACATAGGAATGGCCAAGAAGCACTTAAAGAAATGTTCAATTTCTTTAGTCATCAGGGAAATGCAAATCAAAACATCTTTGAGAATTCATTTTACACCTGTCAGAATGGCTAAGATAAAAAACTCAAGTGATAACACATGGTGGAGAGGATGTGTAGAAAAGATAATACTCCCCCATTGCTAGTGGGGCTGCAAAATTTTACAATCATTTTGGAAATCAATCTGGCACTTTCTCAGAAAACTGCAAATAACTTTACCTCATGAGCCAGCCATACCACTCCTGGGCATATAACCAAAAGATGTTCCACCATACAACAAGGACATTTGCTCAACTATGTTCATAGCAGCTTTACTTGTAATAGCTAGAATCTGGAACAACGTAGGTGTCCCTCAACTGATGTGTTGATACAAAAATTGTGGTACATTTACACAATGGAATACTACTTAGCTATTAAATAGAAGGAAATCATGAAATTTGTAGGCAAATAGATGGAACTAGAAGAGATCATTTTGAGTGAGGTAGCCCACACTCAGAAAGACACACATGGTATATACTCAATTATAAGTGGATATTAGCAATAAAATAAAGGATACACATACTATAATCCACAGACCTAAAGAGGCAACATAACAAGGAGAACCTTAGGGAGGATGCTTGATTTGCATTGAGAATGGAAAATGGAATAGGCACCAGAGGCAGTTGAAGAGAGGGAACAGGATAGGAACCTAACATAGTGGTCCGTTAAAAGACTACCCCCAGCAGGGCAGATCCTAAGTCTCACAGCCAAACTCTGGGCACAGCACAGGGTGTCCTATGGAAGAGTGGTGGGGGATAGAAAGACACGGAGAGAACTTGAACTCCACAAAGAGACCATCAAAGCTGAAAAATATGTACCTAGGGAGGTCTGCAGACACTGATGCATCAATTAAGGACAATCATTGAGAGAAGCTAGACCTCCTGTTCAGATGTGTCAGATAGACAGTTCATTTTCCACATGGTTCCCCTAGTAAGGGGAGCGGGGGCTACCTCTGACATAGACTCTGGTACCAGCTTTTGATCCCTTCCCCTTGCAGGGGTTATCAAGGAAGAGGATGCCAACAACCTCAATGATACGTGATAGGCTGGGGTCAGATGGTAGGGAATGTGGGCTCCCTTTGTCAGAGGAGTCAGGAATGGAATGGGGGTGGGGAAGACAGGGAATGAGAGAATACAAGCGATGCGGTACCAATTAGGATGTAATGTGAATAAATCATAAAAAATAAAAAATAAATTAAAAGCATAATATGTTAAAACTTAATGCTTGATAAATAAGTTTTCAAAAGCATATCTTATTCCAATTTATTGGAAATTTTCTCTAATGGTCAATTTACTAAGGTTGGAGAAAAAAGAGGGGTAGTTTTGGTGAACCTGGGGACATGTGTGTGCATGTGAGGCTCTTGAAGATGACAGGACCTTTTCCCCTCCACAAGAAAAATAGCTCAGGGGAGCTAGAATCCTGGACAGTCAATGGCCACCAAAACTTTATCAAGTCAGTGGCTTCTGAGTCATTTGTGTCTGTAACACAAATGAGTTTCTCACAACGTGGGAAGGTAAGTTGTAGAAAGCAATTTATTATGGTTTTGTAGGTAAAAGCTTAAGGGACAAGAAGCAAACAGAGGTACTTTACAGCAAGAGTGAGTCTCCAAGAAATGGGTCCTAGTCTAGGTATCAATAAGGCTGCACTGGATTTAGGTACGGGATGTGAGCAAATTGGTCGGTTGTCCTACCCATGAAATGTTCATGTACTTTCCTTTGCCGTTGAATTGATGAAGTTCATGTCATAAAGATTTTAAGGCAGGAACTAAATGGACCAGTGAGGTAACAGTGTTTGGTGCTAAACTGAAGGAGAAAGAAACTGGCAACAAAAAAAGATCTCCAGTGCTTAAGCTAAGGCAATGATAGTGGAGAAGAACTGGTTGAGATGGAATAGGTTATAATTTAGAGGATAAAATCTGGTGTATTTAATGGCTTGGCTTGATGAAGACTTGCCATATTGCTGACTGATAATGGTGGAAGAGATGATTTCTTTTCAAATTCTTAGGCAAAACTGTGAGACTACCACTTATTAACACAGGTACCTCTTTTATGAGGATGAAGGCTGGCAATTGCATTTTTCAGAATATGCTTTTTTGGTATTTATTTTGGAATTTTCTTAGAGTGAATCATATAATTGATTTATCATAGGCCAGCATTTATCATAGAATACATCAATGTTTTCAATCTCAATAAATATGCTAGAAAGACAAGTTCAGTGCTTATCTTAATTGGCTAAGAGATAACCAGGCTCACAGTACCGTTTAATCTATTAGAATTAACAAGGTAGAAGCAGGTTTTATCAATACTGATACTTGTTCTTCTAACATCACATCTAGCATGTCTTTAACAGAAGCTGAATAATCCTGACTGTTGCACTTGAAAGTTGTGCTAAATAACACTAAATTTACTATCACTATCTCATTATGTTTATCATTTAGAGCTCACCACGCCATGTGTACTGTGGACAGAAACACCTACAGCATCAAAGGATGTGGTAAAAAAGCAGAACCTTGGGCTTCACCTCAAATTTACTTAATGGGAACATGAATTGAGTATAATTTCCAGGTGATTTATTAGGGTTGAGAAACATTTCAGTTGTTGGTTTGCCGAAACCCCAGAATTGTATATGGAATGGAACGGATATTTAATAGACTTACTCTCCTTATGAAATCAGTGACAATGTTTCGAAGGATATTTCAAGATACTGAAAAGTAATTCCATAAAAGGAGTGCTGGAATATTCATGTGCTTGAATAAAGAGACCACTCATAGCAAGACTTTACCTTTGGACAGTTTTGTTCAAAGGATAATACTCAGGTAACAAAATGTAATGGCTGTGGGTGGTCAGTTGGAACTGGTCTTTAGAGTTCTGCAGTTTGATTGGCTGTGGTTTTCTGTAATGGTCTCTATATGTTTCAAAGAGAAGTTTTCCTAATGTTGGGTGAGGACTACTCTTATCTGAGGCTAAGGTAAAATGTTTACAATGTAGATAGGGATTATGCTGGCTTAGTAAAGAGGCAGTTAGAAGCACTTCTCCAAGACTTAACTAGCCCTGCGTAGCAAGGTGGGTTTCCAGTACAAGACATGATTTCCCTCTTGTTGAAAGCAACATAAGTCCAATCACAGAGCTGTTAATTATCACTAATATATGAATTAGACCACAGCAGATTTAGGATTATCATGGCATGTTATTTATTGCTATGGTTCATAGGCATCACATCTGAGTATGATTTTTGGTTGCTTCTTTCCTTTGGAAGCTTGAATGACACTACAACCAACAACTCTTCCACCTAAAGCACAGAATTCCTTGCAGAGTAAGTGGGAGCAGAAAGGCTGTATGAGCCAGAGGAACAGGAAGTTTCTTGTGTCCTAGAAATAGGCTACACATGTAAAGACTCACCAACATTGTTACTTAAACATGACACAAAAAAGATAACAAAAATATACATGCTACTATGGATAGGGGAAACCTAATGAAACCTCAACTACACAGAGAGCTACAGATAACTGAGGAATGTTGGCAATTGGAGAAATAGTCTTTCCCAGGGAAAAGCACACCAGTTGGTTATCCAATATCAGATGTCAGTCCTAAAAACATATAACACAATGACATTATTCAGACTGAGTAGATTGTATTTAGAAATGAACACACACACACACACACACACACACACACACACACACACACACACA
>OU015745.1:92756837-92768417 GCA_907169655.1 Acomys percivali
ATCTATCTATCTATCTATCTATCTATCTATCTATCTATCTATCTATCCTCTGCTAAATCTGAATAGGCAAACTTTGCTTGTTTCTATTTACTATCTATTCAACTTAGGATGTATATTTCTGTGATAAACTAGACTAGTATGTTATAGAACCATGAGTTTTCTTGTCTGACTGTTATCTGCATTACTTAATTATCCTAAGCAGTTTGTAATAGTAACTTTTAAAAGGACTAGAATTTCACATTGCATTTTTAAATAAGTTGCATAGGTACAATACCTTGCATGAGTTGAAACATACATACATTATGTGTATCAAAAATAACTTTAAAATTATATCAATATACAAGAATCTAAACCAATGAGACCTTAAACCTATATCAATATATGAAAATCCATATCAAGATTAGAATACTTGAGAATAACAATAGCTTTATATTGAAGAATATATTTAGTAATCTATCCTTTTATCCTAATTATTCTGTATGTGTTCCTATATACCCCCCTTTTCTTCTTAACCCTTTTCCTATTTACCTAAGAAGGAAAGTAGGATAGATGAAAAAAGGAAAAAGAGAAATCCCTGAGTCCAGGTTTCTATATCTTGTTTTTTTCCCCTGATCAAAACTAGTTAATAGCCCATAACCAGACCCTTTCAATGATAAGCATCTATCATCCAAGAGAATGACAAAAACCTACTCATGCCACCTTAAGGGAATGGGATGACATTCTCTTATAATTGCTTTCTGCTGATTTGGGGCATCGTATTTCTTTTGGGGAGAGGCAAGAAAATTGGGAAAATGGTTAAGAAATCTAGCAGTAGTATTTGTTGTGTATTCTCTAAATGCTTTGAAAAATTAGGCCCAAATGAAGTTTTGACTGGAACAGTCTGAAAGGCTGGGCCAATTGGGATCAGCAGCTCTCTTTAAAGCTGTCCTGGAAGTAAACTTTAACGCAACAGCAAATGAAGAAGTCTGAGGCCGGATCAAGCTGGATACTGGAATATATGTGTCAGCATCTCAGAATCCCCCAGAATGAATCTTGTCAGATCTGCTCCAGCTTCACTGGTGTCTGGTCCTTTTGTTCTGTAAAGCATATAAGCTCTCCCAAAGAATATACAGTTCTGCAATTAACGTAAGTATGGAGTGTACAGTACACACATATCAGTCAAAGATGATTCTCTGCTCTTTATTTGAGCAGGTGAAAGGCTTCTGTATTTCTTTCTTTTCTTTTTTTTCCCCTTCCACAGATTTTTTTATTTTATTATAATTTATTCACATTACACCCCGATTGTAATTCCCTCACTCTCATCTTCCTCTTCCTACCCTCCCTCCATTCCTCTTCCACCCTATTTCCCTCCCTTAGACCTCTGACAGGTGGGGGTCCTCCTCCCCCACTGTCTGATTACAGCCTATCAGATCTCATCCGGATAGCCTGTATCCTCTTTCTCAGTGTTCCCACAGGGCCTCTTCGCCAAGGAGCAGAGATCAAATTTCAGGCCCCAGAATTCCTGTCAGAGGCAGTCCCGCTTTCTCTCCTCCTTGCCCTCGTGCAGAATGAGCTCTTCATCAGCTACATTGGAACATGGGGTCTCGGTTCTCTGCCTGCAACATCCTTGGTTGGTGCATCAGTTTGTGCACTCACCCCCGACCTCCCACATTCAGATCCACCAGCTTGATAGTCTCCTTGTGGAGCTCCTGACAACCCTTCTGCCCAGGTCCTGCCATCCCCTGACTCTTCCATACAACTCACAGTGCTTCGCCCAGAGTCTAGCTGAGAGTCGCAATATACGTTCTGATTCCTGGCGGGGTGGAGTCTCCCAGGAGGCATCTATGTTGGCCTAATATCCACTTATAAGTGAGTATACGCCATGCATATCTTTCTGGGTCTGGGCATGTACCCAAAAGATGCTCCACCATACAACAAGGAAATTTGCTCAACTATGCTCATAGCAGCTTTATTCATAATAGCCAGAATCTGGAAACAACCTAGATGTCCCTCAACCAAAGAATGGATAAAGAAACTCTGATACATTTACACAATGGAATACTATTCAGCTATAAAAAAAAAAAACAAGGAAGTCTTGAAATTTGAAGACAAATGAGTAGAACTAGAAAAGATACCTGTCTTTCTTTATAAACTAGTTTGTACTGTAAAATCCAAATTGCAATATAAATCTCCATGCATGCCATGTGAAAGGATGGCATGTACTAAAAAGTTGTGAGGACTTTGTATCCAACAAGATTTATTGGCTATGCAAAGACCTTCTTGTCTCAGACAGTCTCTAAGTTTTTCCCAAGTAGCGAGATCAGCAATATAAGATACCTGTTTTGTTTGTAGGTCTGTAGCTCAGATCTTCAGGAAGCCTTCCCTTGTCAAATCTGATTTCTAAACAGTTTGGGTAGAATACATAGCTTTTCTCCCCTTGTGGGGGAAAAATGCAAAAACCTCTTCCCCAGTGAAATATATTTCCTGTCCTCCATTTTGAAGTTGAGATATCCATAGTCTGACCTAATTTAGCAATTCTTTCTAAAATTACAGTGTTTTTTTTTTTTTTAGCAGCTGTGATACCTGTTTCATTGATTAAAAAACACCATTAAAGTCAATGAAGTACCATTTAATCTATTTCTAAGATATTTCTATCCTCCTTTTGTTCTGTGAGTACCTCTTACTAGACCTTTCCATAATTGCTCGAGTTGTAGGATTGTAAGTTAGATGTGGAGCATTTTTAATGTCATAATATTAAAAAGTCTGTTGTATTCTAGTGAATACACACGCTGAAGCACCATCACCCTCAATCTGTAATGACATTTCCAACAAATGTGCATGGTGGCATGCAGGGAGATGCTGGAGCAGTAGCTGAGAGTCCTACATTTTGGTCTGTAGGCAGCTGGAGGAGACTGTGCCACATTGGGCACAGCTTGAGCATAGAAGACCTCAAAGCCCACTTCCACAGTGGCACACTTCTTCCAACAAGGCCGTACTCCTAATAGTGCCACTCGCTGTGGGCCAGATATTCACACACATAAGTCTATGGGAGCCATACCTTTTCAAACCACCACAGGAGGGTAATCTGTCAAGGCCAACATAGGAGGAAGCAGAAACTCTGAAAATACTAAAATAACTGAAATACTAAAATACTGTAAATAACAAAAACCCATAATTCTCATACTGTGCAACATACTATTTTTAAATCATTATTTAATAAGAAACAACAGATAATAAAAGACAAATAAGAAAATTGAGTCAGTAATCAAAATTCCGTTACAAGTACTATTTTTGATTATTTCACCAGTGGTTATCCAAGAACTCAACAATGTCTCAAACTTTTCTCAAAGTTAATTTCTTAGCTTGTGTGATTATTTGAATGAGATTTACCCCCAAACATCTACATATTTTGAATACTTGATCCCTAGTTGGTAGGACTGTCTGGGAACTATTAGGAAGCCAAGATTAGACCTTATTGGAGGAGGTGTGTCACTGGGGAAGGGCTTTGAGGTTTGAGAAGCCCATGCCATAGACATATACCCATGACATTCCTAATCTCTTATCTCTCATTCACTCATTCATTCATTCATTCATCCATTCATCCATTCTCTATCGCTCTTTCTACACACACACACACACACACACACACACACAAACTATCTTGCTTCCATGTTCTCTCTGTTTTCTTCTCTTCCTACTTATAGATCAGGATGCAAAAGCTCAGCTACTGCTCCTACACTGTGCCTGTCTGCCAGCTGCCAGAATCACTGTCATGATGGCACTGGACTCACCCTCCCTCCAAAATTGTAAGCCACAATGAACTCTTCCTTCGATAAAGTTCTTCAGTAATGGTTTCTCTTCATAGCAGTAGAATTACAGCAGCAGCTTGTTTGGTTTGGTTTCATACAAGAGATTGGACATAGGGCTTCAGACTTGCTAAGCAAGCACTCTACCACTGAGCTACATACCAGTCTCTCCACCCCTTTATTTTTATTTTTCTGTTTGAGATATATATCATTAAGTTGTCCACCTT
The DNA here is from genome assembly GCA_907169655.1 of Acomys percivali. Classification (NCBI taxonomy): domain Eukaryota; kingdom Metazoa; phylum Chordata; class Mammalia; order Rodentia; family Muridae; genus Acomys; species Acomys percivali. The sequence goes on from OU015745.1 coordinate 92,760,850, forward strand.
AGACTTGAATCTTCTCTATAGCTCAGGCAGGTCTTGATCACATTTTCTTCCTGTCTTATCCTTCAAAGGAGCTGATATAGTTTCGATGTGTTTTTATAAAAGTAACAGTACTTTGATGTGAAATTCAGGTAAAGATAATGCAAAGCAAAGAGGTAAGTGTACAAAGTTAGACTCTAAGGTTCCTGAATAAAAGTCATGCAAAAATCCTCAATGAGACTGCAGTAAGCTAAACCTGACAGCATACTATTAAAAGGGTGTCATGACTAAATGAGACATAGTTCAACCTAGCAAAATAAATCCATTTATAACATATAGTACAGGGTAATACATCTTTTATTCTTTCAACTTTGAAGAAGAAATAATTTAAAATAGTTTATTGCCCTTTTCATGGTTAAGAAAAACAAACTAAAAACCCAAGTGCTACAAGGAAAGAACCTCAATATAACATGCAAGATTTATAAAACACCACAGAAAACACCGTACTCAATGGTGAATCACTAAAAGAGTTATCTTCTAGAACAAGGAAGAAAACAAAGATGCCTGTATTCTCCACTTCTGTACAGCACAATGTTGGAAACTATAGCCAGTGGATAATTAGGTGATATAATAGAATCAAATGGTCATCTTTTAGAATAGTCATTCAATTAAAAGCAGCACCATTCAATAGGAAAATTATCATCTCTTCAACCAATAGTTCTTGAAAAACTGCATATCCATGTGCAAGAAAACGAGTTAAAACCCTCATTTAGTTACATATAAGTAGCCAAATAAAAATAGAATCAATGGATTAATACTTAAAGTATAAAACTCTTCTAAGAAAAGGCAGGTAGAAATGTGTCATGACAGTGGGTTTGGTAGTGATTCTAAGCACTTGGGGTAGTAATTTGAATAGGAATGGTCCCCATGGGCTCATGGATTTCAATACTTGGTCATTAGGAGTGGCACTACTTGATAACTTGATAGTGCCACTCCCTATGAGCCAATGGAGGTCAGTTTTATTCAGACAACCACATATTGGTACCTGTAAACCAACATAAACTTGAAACTCATATGAGATTAAGATGCAGAGCATGTCGAAGACTCTTAAAATACCATGACATCAATTAAAGTGAAAGAAGGAGCAGGATAAACATATTTTAAGAAATGGTTATACTCTGAATAGCTAAACATTATTGCTTTGTTTGAGCAGTTTTACTCTTATTTGTCTTTTGCTTGCATATGTTCATGTCTGTTTTTCTGTAGTTTTCCATTTGTGTTTCTTGTTTATTTATGTTTTCTGATTTTTTAAAGAGAGAGAAAGGGCACAGAGTTTGGTTGGTGGGAGTTGGGAATGATTTGGTAGAGTTTGGGAAGGAGAAAAGTATGATCAGAATATATTATATTTTTTCAAGAAAAATGTAAAGAAAAGCTAAGAATATTTTATTATAATTCATACAAACAACCAGGCTTTTGAACTGTATTGTTCTGGGCACCTTTAACATATTATGAGTGTTTTAATAAATTTTAAATTTCTTTTTACACTCAAAAATTAAAAATCTTTTCCAGCAAAACAAAACATGAAAAAAAAAACACCCGTATTTCTTTTACGAGAAGTACCATTTACTTTACATCAAAATAGCCAGTGCTGACACAGGGAAACAAAGCCATAGACCAATGCTTCTCACATACATAGCCCCACAAATTGTGAACACCGTATCAGCACCAACAACACATACACAGTATATATGTGTGTATATATATATATATGAAAGAGATGATACATTTTAGGTAAATGAAATTCAGTAGGAAATCCAAAGTGTATTTGCCATTTGAAAGCCAATCTAATTCACCTCATTAACAAGTAAATTCATATGGCTATTCTCATTTAAAGCATAGGAAGAATAGGAAGAAGAATTAGGAATTCAGGCAAGAAGCATGACTTTGACTCCCAGCACTGTATATATAAACTGGGCGCAGTGGCAGAGGACTGCTTTCCTAGAGCTGGGGAGAGGAGAGAGGTAGCAGGATAAGATGGTCATCCTCAGCTAACAGAGTTGGAGTCTAGCCTGAGGTACTTGAGACCATATCTCAAAAACAAATAGGCAGGCAAAACCAAACCAAACTAAACCAACTAACCAAACAGCCCCCCACAAAACAAACAAAAACCCCTGGAACGTATCCATCAGTTATCAACTGTAAAATTCCACACCAAACTACAAACTAAGTAAACAAAACCTGCAGCTCCCTCTTCACAGCATTTACTGATATATTTGATGTGAAAAGATTAAATGTTTTCCTTCTAAATGGGGAATAAAGAAAAAAATAACTGTTTTGCTCTTTCTACCCAACACTGTAAGGAAAGCTTTAGTCAGAATAACAAGATAAGAAAAAGACACAACGTGCATCCATATTGAAAAGGAAATCACATACACTTATTTGCGGTTCATGTTCATTTGTGTACAAAACACAAAGTAATCTATTCAGGAAAAGAATATAGCAATTATAGGTGACTTTTGCAAAATCAATGTACTTCTACATACTATCAGGGAACAATGAAGATAAAAACATTATGCTGGCTTCAAAATATGAAATGCCTAAGAATCAGTCTTACAAAGTACACTTAGAGCTACGTCTCTGAGATAAAAAAGACAATACGTAGATAGTGCATTGTTTATTGGCTGGAAGACTCAATAGTACTCAGGGAATATTCATCTATACCTTCTAAAATATCACAATTTCATAGGCATCATTATCAAAATCTAGCAGATTTTAGTATTTTAAAATTATGTCTTCTATCATAAAATGTACCCACTTAAAGTGTATACTTAGAAGGTTTGTGCTATGTTCACATCCTGGTGCATGTGCCGCCAGGATGGATTCTTAATGATTCCATCACTACCGAAAGAAACCTCCACATTGCTATTCATTCACCATTTCTGCCTTCCTCAGAAATCCCTACCAAATTGTATTTACCTAAAATGTATTATCTATTTCACACACACACATGCATACACACACATGATTCTGTATATGCGTGTGCATACACAGAATCACACACATGCACACACACACCATCCTGTATATGCCCACACATACACAGAAACACACACACACATGATTCTGTATATGTGTGCACATACACAGAATCACACACACACACAGACACACACACATGATTCTGTATATGTGTGTGCATACACAGAATCATACACACACACACACACACACACACACACACACACACACACACACACGATTCTGGATATGCCTGCACATACACAGAATCATGAACAGGGCCACCTTCCTTCTCTAGATCACTATACAAGCATTCCACGGATCTGTTGTTCTTCTTACTGATGTAGGAGCGTCTTCTCAATTTTGTTTCATGTTGTAGAACATGGTAAGACTTCAGTCTTCCCCATGCCTAGTGGTGATCTGTTTTGTGGGCATGTCACATTTAACAATCCATTTTTAGCTACTATGTTTAATGCTACTATGGGCACCCATGTAAAAGTTTTGGAGTGGACATATGCTTTCATTTGTCTTGGATGAAAACCCGGGAATATCACTGGATCATATTTTAATTATGGACACAGTTGTGTATTTTCTAAATATTGTTTACATTTTTAATTTTTCTCAAAATAGAGATTCCAATTTATCTGTACCATCATCAATACTAATTATTATCCTAATTCATTCTCATTTATCCTACTTGGCATAGGGATATCTCATCATGGTTTTTATTCATATTTTCTTATTGAATAGAGATAGTAGTTGAATCTTACACGTTTAGTGGGGATTTGTGTATTTCCTTTAGAAATGGTGAGACTTTTGCATATGTTTGAAGACAAGTTGCTTATCTTTTTGTGTTTGATATGGTTTCTTTATATCTTTTATATATAACATCTTATAAGATGTATGATTTTCAAATATTGCCTTTCATTCTGTTGGAATTTTTTTAGGTGAGGACAAATTTTTAAGTACACTGCATGGCAGCAGATTTCAAGATGCAAAATGTACTTTCTATGCTTAATTATGAGGGTGTCCCATGTTTTTCTGTTTCATATGCATTAATTTTTTATTTTTGCTTTTGAGACGTAGCTTTTCTCCCTCTTGTTATAGTTCCATTTCAGCATTGTGAGTTTTGGAATTTTGGGTTTGTATCACTCACTATGTGTGGCTTCTCAGAATTTTATACTTTTAGTTCTTATCTATGAATCAATCATTTATTTTGAGTTAATTTCTATAGTTCATGAGAATTTTTCATTGCGGCCAAAGAGCATTTGGCTTCTTTTGTGGGAAAATTTCTAACTATTTGCTCAATCTCCTCACTTATTTTAGGGCTCTGGATTTCAATTATATTCTAAAGTCACTGTTGATAATTTATGACTACTTAAGTGTTTGATAATTTATGACCACTTAAGTATTTGCCCCTCCTCGAAGTTTTCTACTGTATACAGGTATAGGGATAGGTATATTTATAGCAGTTAAACTTTTCATTTTGCTGGGTTGGCAGTAATCCCTTTTTCTTGATTTGAGTGATCTATCTCTCCTTCCCTCATCCCCTCCCTCCTTACTGCCCTTTCTCCCAGTGTCTGTCAGTGTATGAATCACCAAAACCAAATTTCATTGACCAAAATAACTGTTACTCTTTTGTGTTTGCCTTGATTCTACTCTCCCGTTGTTTTTCCTCACTTCTGCTCAGGTTGCATTGACTATTCTTTAACATTTTCTTTACATGGGAGCTACATTATGGGTTGAAGCTTGTTTTCTTTCTGAAATTAATGTACAAAGTATTAGATATTTTTATAATTTTTCCAAAGAGCATATATTCTGGTGATTCTTCATTTCTCATCTCCAACTTCACCGTGCCACAGGCAGAGCCCATAGAAACATGCATGCATACAAAGACATGGACACATACAAAAAATCCATCTTGGGGTTGCTTATGGGACAGAAAATAGGTTTTTTTTCTTTCTTAGTGTGGTCACCTTGTTTATTATTATTTTTTCAGATCTGTACATTTTCCTGAAATTTTCATTTTTTCTTTACAGCTGAATAGAATTTCACTGTACATATTTACTATATTTTATTCTTCAGTCATAAATTGATAGACATTTATGTTGATTCCATTTCATTGTTATCAAATATGTCTATGGTAGGATATAGAGTCCTTTGGCTATATGCCCAGACATGTCTTTCTGGGTCATATAGTAGTTGTACTTTTAATTTTCTGAGAAATCTTCATATTAATTTCTATAATTACTACACTATTTTGTACTCTAACCAATGGTGAATAAAGTTCATTTTTTTACTCATCCTTGCCAGCGTTTGTTGCCAATTGTTTTCTGAAACAAAATATTAAGTTTATTTATTGAGTTACATGACATGATTGCCTTAGGGTTATTATTGTTGTGATAAAACAGTGTGATCAAAGCAACTAGAGGAGGAAAGGGTTTGTTTGGCTTATGCTTTCACGTCATCGTTCATCATTAAAGGAAGTCTACATAGGGACGCAAGCAGGGCAGGAGGTTGGAGGCAGGAACTAATGCAGAGGCCATGGAAAGGTGCTGCTTACTGGTTTGACCCTCATGGCTTGCTCAGCCTGCCTACTTATAGAATTCAAGACCACCAGTCCAGGAATGGCACCACCCACAATGGTCTCGACCTTCCCCATCAATCACCAATTAAGGGAATGCTCAACAGGCTTGCCTTTAGACTGATCTTGTGGAGGCATTTTCTCAATTGAGGCTTCTTCCTCTCTGATGACTCCACTTCTGTCAAGTTGACATAAAACCAGGCAGCAAAATGAAAATACACAAGGGGCGATATGCATAAAAATATCTTTTAAAATGATATTTATTTACTCTTTGATAAATTTACATTAATAGTCTTTTGGTTGGGTTTTAATTTTTTTTTTTAGTATCCCTGAAATCTTTTATTTTAAAGATATATTTTCAAAAATGTTCCATGGTTTGAGATTTTAGTATATATGTCACATATTGCAACATTTTACACATTAGTTTTTTTAGTATATTTTATTAATTTATTCATATTACATCTCAATTGTTATCCCATCCCTTGTATCCTCCCATTCCTCCCTCCCTCCCATTTTCCCCTTACTCCCCTCACCTGTGACTTTGACTGATTTTTGTATTTTTTTTATTTTAGATTATTAAAGAACAACAACAAAATTTTAGAGAAAATGAATAGAACCTGAATATTACTTTTAGTAAAATGGCCATTTTTGTTATATTAATTCTGCAGATCTATGAGCCTGAGAAAATCATCTACCATCTTCATTGATTTTGTTTTCAGTGTCATTAGGTTTTTGATATATAGTTTTTCACTTCCTGCGTAGTTTTTGCCCTATGTGTGTTTTCATTATTACTATGAATGAGCTATTTCCTTTATATTTTCCTCTTTTATTTTATTGTTGTTATATATGAAGACTACTGATTTTGGTAATTTTTTTTGTGTGTCCTGAAACTATTTTTAAATCTAAGCACTTTGTGTTAAATTATATATGGTCTTCAAAATATAGAATTAATGTTATTGAAAATATAGTTAGTTTGATTTCTCCTTTTCCTGCTTTTTCTCCCTTTCCTATTTTTATTCCTCTTCTTTCTTTCTCTTGTGTTGTTGCTTTAGCTAAGTCTTAACCATGGAGGTAAGAAGAGTGACTCTGTCTCATTTCCAGTTTTTAAAGGAAATACTCTCAGTCTCACGCCCACATTTCATAGACTATTATCTATAGTTTTTTGTATATAGCTTTCATTATTTTGAGTATGATTCATTTAAACTTAATGACTTCTGGACTTTTAGCTGAAAGGACATTGAACTTTGTCAAATCTCTTTTCTGCCAGAGAGAAGCCACCAAACAGTGTGCAAGTATGGTTTCTGTTGTGTATCCTTGACTGCGAGTAATTTCCTGCTCTGACGTCTTTCACCGATGGTCTATGACCTGGAATCTGTAAGCCAAGAAAACGTTTTCATCCTTAAGTTGCTTTTGGCTGGAATGCTTTATTGCAATAACAGGCCCGTCATGGTATATGATCTTCTCAGTATTTTTCCAAATTCAGTTTATAAGTATTTTCTTGAGAAATTTTTTGTCTATGGTCATCAGGAAATCTGGTCTGTGGTTTCCTTCTGGTTTTGTTTCTTTTTAAGTTTTTAATTTTTTTTTATTTTGGGAGGATTTCATACACGAGTACCTCATTGACATAATTCTCCTTCCCTAAGTTCCCTTGTATCCCTCCCCAGCTCTTTCTCAAATTCATGGCCTCTTATTTCTCAAGTATTATTGATACATACACATGCATAAACCTGTCACTTTAAGTTCACTCAGCTCATGTGAGTTCAGGGCTGACCTCTTAGGACTGAAGAATCTATCAGGACACGTATCCCCAAGAAAACTAATTCTCAGTCATTCAGCAGCCATTAGCTGTCTATAGTTCTTTACACGAGAAAGATGCCTTGTGTAAATTCTCCTGTTCATGATGGCATATCGTTTTTGAGGTTTTGTTTAGGCAATTATATTGTTGAGATTTCTGTGGACAACTCCCCCTTCTGTATCTCTCTCTCTCTCT
>OU015745.1:92768427-92818657 GCA_907169655.1 Acomys percivali
CTCTCTCTCTCTCTCTCTCTCTCTCTCTCTCTCTCTCTCTCTCTCTCACACACACACACACACACACACACATCTTCCCTCTTGCGTGGGTGTTCTCTGACCCTTAGGTACAGGGGTTGTGTTGTACATTTAGCAATTGAAGCTGAGCACATCACCTTCATTTTTCTGCATTTTGACCAATTGTAGCTTCTTTTATTGGTCTTCATCTCCTGTCAATGGAAGCTTTTTGAATGAGCGATGAGGGTTGTACTCATCTATGCGTAAAGGATAGATATGTAGAATGCATTGAAATTGTAGTTGTTTAGGGAAGTGGCAGCTCCTAGTTTTTTTTTCAAACAGCCATGGTCTCACCAGCCATGGGTAATTGGATAGCTGTATAGTACCAGGCATGAGTTCCTACTGAGCTGTCCATAAATCCAATTAAATGGCTATTGGTTAACCCTAGGACTTAAGCGACACTATTGTACCCCTGGGGATAACTTGCAATTCTTGTCATTGTTATGATTCATAGGCTTTACAGCTGGCCAGCACTATTGATTGTTTTCTCCCTTGGCAGTTAGCATAAGCACCTTTCAGTACTGTGAGAACTGGTCCTCAGGCAGGAAGTTTCCAGATCAGTTTCAGCTCAATGTCTCCACATTCTATGTACAGTGTGTGGCAGATTCAGCAATGAAGTCTTCTTACTTTTGATCTCTGGGAGACAATCAAGAGCAATAGAAAAAGCACGTATTCCCCTGAATGATCAATCAAAAGGAGGTTTCTCATGACTGAAACCTGGTCTATTGCTAGACAGTCCATGGTTCTTGAGAGAAGCGTCGTCACACCAAGATACTTAACTTCACTACAATACTGACACATACATGTGTGTATATTTATAATTTTGCAAAAATCATAAAGAAAAACCTTGTGATCGGAGTTAGGGATAAATCTGTTACATATAGTATCAAAATCAAAATCAACCAAACTAGATAATTAGTGGAGCTTCATAAAAAATGGAAACCCGTATATTCTTATAATGACATTAAAATAACAAAAATTCAATTCAAAGACCAGTAGAAAATATTTTCTTTTCTCTCTGTGTGTATTTCAAAACAATTATGCATAGGATGTTTAATGAACTTTGTAATGTGATTGAAACTAGAAAGTAAAAAAAAGGGACTTGGGAGCCGTTTCATGATCGGATAAAAAAAAAAAAAGGAAAATTATCTCACCACTCCACATTCACAAGCATTTTTAGCCATGAAAGTGCTGGCCATACCAGACATTGGCCAACAACCGGAGAAAAGGGATTTCTTATAACTGTCTGTCAGAATGTAAAAGAACACAACCACTTTGGAGAACAGATTGTCAGGGTATTTTTTGAAAAGTTAAATGTATATCTATTGTATGATCTATTTCACTCTGTGGTATTTATTCAAGGAAAATCAAACCATATGTCCACACATAGTCTAGTACATGAATATTCATAGTGGTTTTATTTTTAATAAGCAAAATCAGGAGTAGAGAAAGTGCTTATCAGCAGATGAACAGATATAATAACATTCATCAATAAAAAAATATTGGCATGTTATGGAATGAAGTGTATGGGTGTAAAATGAATACATTTAATGAAAAGAGTAGCCTAAACTTTATATACTATATGGTACCATTAATATAAAATCTGAGAAAAATGCAAATAAATATATAGTAGTAGAAAAACAATACTTGGTAAGATAGAAAGTGAGTGGATGGGGCAAGAATATTAATTATAAAAAGATATGAGAATATTTAGGAAAATGATATATTCAAATATCTATTTGTTCACTCAGATATGCATTTTGTTTAATGTATCAATTCTTTTTAATAAAGTTGCTGAAATAATTGTAGTCCTTTGGAGTTTTCATGTGTTTGAGGCATGCAATAAGCCAGTATCCCCTGCATTTTTACAGTGCATACAGTTACTACTCATCACAGAAATGATGAGTAGAGAGATTGAAACAAAATGTCCTAGAAGTGCAGGAGAAGGAGGCCCAGCCCCACTAGGAAACTTGGAGCTGTAAGTCGAAAAATTCTGTTTCTTCTTTAACACTTGGGGTTTCTGCGATTTATCTTCAGGGTAGGAAGTCAGGTACAGAATTGCCATTTGTCTCAGGAACCATACAAAATCCCAGTAAGCTCGTGGAGGAGCTGTGGCATATAAGCTACTCAAGTCTCCCCTCCACCTTCTAACTGAGAGGCAGGGTTCACTCTCAGCAGGCCTGGGGAAGCCTGAGTTCAAGCTGCTCCAAGCTCTCCGTCGAGGGCCACATACTTCTGTAAGAGGAACAACTCACCAGCATTTCTCATCTGGGCTACAGAGAATAAATTATAGATAAAAACAACTAAGAAGGTATGCCCCAGGCTCCTTTCACATAGTCCCTAGTTGCCAGGCAGACATTTTATTCCAGGCATGGGAGGAAATGAGCCCAGAATCCCCAGAGCACTTTCCCAAGACATCTAAGGTGGAGGCTTCACAAAGCACACACAAGCCAACAAGACCAGAGGGCATCACTCTGTTGTAGTGCTCTGTTTGTAAAACACAATGCTACTCTGGAAGAAATATGCCAAACGGCTCACACCAACACTGAAAAAGTATCTCTGAGTTTGGTTCAGGAAGAGAGATCTGTCATACAGCATACAATCCTGAAGTTTTTCCTTCAGAAGAAGTGCTTTCACGTGGAACAAACTTCAGGGATCCTTAAGATGATCAAAAGCAAAACAAAACTATAACATTTTCATAGTAATCAATTTAGAGGAAGCTGGTTACTCTGAGACAGTTAGCTTACTACAGAGAATTAAAGAGAGACACAGTAAAGAATATACCTGACAGGGTCAGAACAAAGCCCAAACACTGACTGCATCAAAGTGCCCCTTTGAAGGGATCTAGATTTAATAGAATCAGACAGTGGAACATTGTATGCCCCAGGACAGTGTTAAAAACAATAGGGCAATCAACTAGAGAGTAGCAGAGACTAACAGCTGGGTGTAGACAGCAGAGGCGGACAGCTTAATGAAGACATCAATGAAAAAGACAAAGAGAGTACTGGCCAAACCACTGTCACCTCAGGATAAGTGCAAATGTGTCTGAGGTTCGCCTCTTTAAAATATGATACTGGCCTCTTTACACAGCAGAAGTTGACAGTGTTGATGTAACATAGGCAAGTCCTTACACTGAAGTTGGGAGAGAGACCAGAAGTCAGGGGCAGAGGAGGCAGTGATGTGAAGAATAAATAATGTTAAGAATGTTGGAAAACGTTGAATGGTCTATGGCCACATACCATGAATGTGCCTGATTTCAGAAGTTAATCGGGATCTGGTGAGTACATAATTTGGAAAGAGTTTTTAGGAAAAACTACTATTTTATAAGCTTTCTAAGCATGTGCATGTTTGTGTGTGTGTGGGTGGGTGGGTGTGTGCGCACGTGCGCCCAAGTGTGTGTTTAACTGGAATTACACTTCACTGGGGTTTCCTTTAGAAACCATAGGTTGCCAAATAGAAACTTGAGTGCCAAGAATGTGATATCCTTGAGTTGTTGATACAGGGTCTCCCAGAAACTTTCAAAACAATGGAGGCTATTACCATTGCCCAATGGTAATAGCCTTTTGCTGAAGACACCACACATGTTGGTCACAGGAGTGTGGAGAAATCACGTTGCTATTGGCCAAAAAGATTCATCACTGCTGGCTAGATTTTATAGTGCTGGAAAGTGCTATACAGGTTGCTAGGTAGAGAGAAAAAAACTGGTCAAAACTCTTACTCAGTTCTGAACTCTATGACCTACAATAGCGGCTGGCATGGTGAGATAGACTCAAGGGAGCAATAGTGGCACAATCGTTATGGGGATAACTAATGGCTTCCTTCATGAATTTAAAGCCTACTCCAAAAGGAGGAAACACATGCTTGTTACTATAAATCTTGCTGAAAACTCTTAATTAGGGAGCTCAGTGGTCCCAGGATTCAAACTACTTTCATTATTTTGCTAAACAAACATAGTACCTTGTAATTTTGTATCTTTCTACCCATCGATCAGTGCTGCTTTTAGATGTCATCAGAGATTGCCTCTTTGTGCATTTGGACCATGGTTAATGCAGAAGCTTACAACTGGTTAATGTGTAGAGAATAAGTGGCAGTCATCATTGGGACATCTATATCAAAGCTTAGGGACTGTGGCAGAAGAGGGATCAGGAAGACTATAGGAGCCAGAGGTCAGGGATAACATGAGTGAAACTGTTTTATCGACATGATAGGAATGATACACTCATGATCTCACAGTAGCCAGGGCTGTCTACAAAACACCTGCACAAGAACAAGGCCCTTAACATTCTAGTGTGTATAGGGAAGGAGTTCATGACCTTCCAGCCTTGACAGAAGATCTATGCATGGGTTGGTCTCTGGGAAAGGGTTGTCAGTTTTCATTAATAATGGGATGAGACTTGATAGCCTATGCCCATATAGTGGGGGAGGAGGTCCCCCTCGGTCATAGACCTAGGGGAGGGGAATAGAGTGAAAGCGGGAGGGAAGGAGGAATGGGAGGATACAAGTAATGAGATAACAATTGAGTTGTAATCTGAAGAAATTAATAAAAATAAAAAAATAAATGTTCAGAAAAATAATGGGTCTCCTGGTAGGCCAACATGCTCTGGAAGATGGTATCACACTCAGAAATATACAGGCAACACAAACTGGACTTAATGTATTATTTTAAAAAGGAAAACGCATGTTGGGGGGAGGGTAAAGGGAGGTGGCAAGATCTGGGAGGAGTTATAGAGTAGAATTTGGAATGACTCATCAAAATGTATTGTATGAAATTGTCAAAGACTTAATAAAAGTCTAATTTAAAAAGTCTCCAAGCCAGAGTTGCTATGATATATTATCTACAAAGGGCAAAATTCAGAAAGAAACAAAAGACATGTAAAGAAACAGGGAAATGAATATCAAAAGTCAGAAAATAAGATTGGAGAATAGAAACTGTTAAATTTAAACAAATTTTAAATAGCCATTATACAAAACAAAATGTAACTGAAGCATATACATGTGAAATGGTTTGCATTATAACCTCTCAGTGGCCATGTGCTGAAGGCTTAGTCTCCACACTAGGGCGTATTTTGGAGGTGTTAGAACCATTAAAGAAATGGAGACTGGATCATGGATGGCGTGCTCTTAAAGAGGATACAGATGCCACATCTTCATCCTTTAACCTTTTGTCAGAAATTACTGGGTGAGAAACGTTGCTCTGTTGTGTGTTTTCTCCTGGTCTTTGCTTATGACAGGTCAAAAACAAGGGTTATCAACTGAGGTGAATTGAAACCGTGAGCCAAAGAATAGAAAATGAAAATTTATTGTTTATACATTCTCTGAGTTGGACAACATTATTTTGCAAATCCCAACATTTAATCTATTAAATGGGAAAAATCTGAATCAAATCATTGAAAGGCAAAGAGAAAAAAATTGAAGGCAGTGAGAGAAAATGTGTCCTATCTGAAGGAGGTTTGATAAAGGTGACAGTTTCTTCTCTGGAGCAGAGGATGAGTTGGATAGTATACTCAACTTATTAAATGTTAAAGAAGAAGAAAAAATGGCTAAAACAAAATGCCTTAGGGATGGTTATTGTTCAGTAATCTCGCATCCAGGAAACTCTTTCAAATTACCTAGGTGAGGGAAAACTAAAAAGATGTTTGTAGCAGACCCCAGTGATAAAGACTGCTGTAGGAAGTTCTAGGAAAAGACTGTTAGTGAAACCAGATGGTATTTGAATCTATGCAAAAATGTCATGTCTATCAATAATAGCAATTATATAATTATAAATGCATAATTGCATATTTAATCTCTTTCTTGAATCATTAAAAAAGCAATTTGATGACTATGAATGCAAATACACAGTTGGGTTTGTTCTTCATAACTGCATTCCACACCCATGGACACAAATCAGAGGCAGGTTGAAAATATTTTTAAGTACTTTTGTATAATGAATGCTGTGTGTGTGTGTGTATGTGAATGCATGTGCCCATGGAGGTCAGAGGAGGCATTGGCCCCTGAAGGCTGGAGATACAGGCAACTGTGAAAAGCCTGCTGAGGGTGAAGAGAAACAAACTAGGGTCCCTTGAAAGAGATGTATGAGATTTTAAATACTGTCTTCTCTCCAGTCCTGGCAAAAGATCTCTCATTGCATTTATAATGAATATGTACATTAATGTTCTTTTAATTATTCTCCACTGTAACAACCATTCATACAATGTATACATTATTAGGCACATTGAAGAATCAAATAAATTACATGGGGTATGTACATAGATTGACTATATGTAAAAACTGCATAGTTTTCTATAGAGCTATTTGGACTCCTAAGGAATTGATTTTGTTGTTGTTGATGGTTTTTTTTTTTCAGTTTTTGTTTTTCAAGAGAAGGTTTCTATGTGCAGTCCTGGCTGAATTTGCTCTGTAAACCAGACTAGCCTTGAACTTAGAGATCTGCCTGCCTCTGCCTCCAAAGTACTGGCATCAAAGGTTTGCAGCAGCACCACCTAGCTAGAAAATGAATTTCTTTTGAGTATTTTTGAAACAATTACTTGATAAGACTCGGGGGAGACGAGGTGTGGATTTTGGATCAGTAATGCATAAAAGGGTTTATATTTTGTAATAATAGCACAAAGGATGTGAGTGTGGACAAGACTATATTGGGATTAGATTGAATAGCAGATGGTTATTAGAATCTGTAGAAACAAATGAAGACAATTAGCAATAACAAGCTTAACATAATAAACATATGTACATGCTTGCTTGCTTGTCTCTTTCCTTCTTCAAATACATAAACGTGCATAGTGATAATTATAACAATGTACAGTTGTATTAGTAACGTATGAGCATAATAGGATAATAAAATAATAAGACAGCAAGAGAGGAAAGGAAATGTAGATGAGCAAACATTCTTCATATACTTTGAAAGGTTTTAAGATACTGATTTAATTTATATTTGAATGTTATTGAAATAACTTTATATTGCTATAGATTTTTAAAATTTGGATAAAAAATTATACCCTTAACTGTTCCTAAGTAATTACACCTAGGGAAAAACAGAACTGTCTTCGAATCCACTCTTAGATTGGAGAGCCCTATATCACAGTAAATTTTTTTTTATACCTAAAGAAAAGTATTTTATTCTTATGATTTCACAGTCTGAGAGGTATGCTATGTTTCTTTATTATTTCTTATTTTTGCCCTGCCTAGTCATTTATTCTACCAAAGAACTGAAAGAGAATGGAACTAAAGAAAACATGTCGAGGGCAAAGCAAGTAGTTTTACTTTAAGCTAAAGCAGAATGCCTTAAGGTTGATTCTTACGTGTGCTTTGGAGTCAAAGTCAAGTGAGGAGTTTTAGAGAAAAAGTGAATGAATGATTTATTTAAAGAAGTAGACTCTCTCAGAGGAAGGACAGCAGGTCACTGAGAAGAGACTTGATACCCTATGAGCATATACAGAGGGAGGTAATCCCTCTGAGGAACAGTCATAGGGGAGGGGAATAAGGGGAAAATGGGAGGGAGGGGAGAATGGGAGGATACAAGGGATGGGATAACCATAGAGATGTAACAAGAATAAATTAATTAAAAAAAAAAAAAAGAAGTAGACTCTCTGCACTCAGCCCAAAGCTTGGTGGTGAATCTCAGCATCTGCTTCAATCCCGTACTGGGTCGAGTCTTTCAGAGGACATGTATGGAAGGCTCTCGTCCTATTCCCTCTCTTCAACTGCTTCTGTGACTATTCTCTTTGCCCTTCTAAATGAGAATTAAGCATCCTACTTAGGGTCCTCCTTGTTACTTAGCTTATGTAGGTCTGTGGGCTGTATTACGTGGTTAATATCTGCTTATAAATGAGTATATACCATGTGTGCCCTTTTGGGTCTGGGTTGCCTCACTGGGGATGATCTTTTCCCACTCCATCCATTTGCCTGAGTTTGGTGATAGAAGGACACAGAGGGGACAGGAGCTCCACAGGAGGATGAGCAGAAGCACAAGTACGATTCCAGGCACCGCGCAGAGACCGAAGCACCAAACAAGTATCATGTGTGGAGAGGACCTGATATCCCTGCTCAGATGCAGCCAATTAATCGTCTCTCAATTTGACTATTTTTTTAAAGAGGAAGCTGTATTTGAATTTTTGAAGTGATTCGCAAACTATGATCATGAAACAGTGGCTGGAGAGAAGTTTTGTCACAGTGCTGTCTACTAAGTACAAAAATTACAGGGTATGTAACACAATCAAGTCATCATCTTACAGTCTTTAACACTGAGACCAGAGGTACCACCATGCTCTCTATTTCCTCTAGACCTCAGGATGTCATTTTATGTTCACCTGGAAGTTGTTATCAATGTTTGTATAATAGTTTTGAAGTGCTCTACACTTTCCAACATTATTTAAATGTTGTTAATATTTAGATTTTCTCTGCATGAAATACCAGCTGGTCTATGTGTGGAGGTAAAACACCTCAGAACAGTTACAGTGGAAGGAAAGGAAAGAGGTGAAAGGAGACATGGCCTTTCCTGTCATATGAAAACATCTGCTTTTGTCACAGAATTGTCACAGTGGGAATTTAGATTCTTGTTGCAATTCATTAAGAGTTTTAGATGAATAACTCACTCGTGTAATAAGACAATGAGACTAAATGATTTTGAAGTAGATTTGTTCAGCATGATTGTTCTTGGGCTTTTTTTTTTTTAATTTAGAGAGTGAGAGGTCTTTTGGATATTATTCACTTCAAAATTATCTGACAGTTGCCATGTTCAAAATGGAAGCAGAAAGATTTTTTTAAACAGTGTTTTCTACTCAAGTTGTGTCATTAATAGTTTACTTGACTACAAATGATGTTTCTAATGATCAAGTCTATGACAAAAAGTAATAATTGTAAGTATGAATTACCCAATAGAGAAAAATATTTTTTTAAATACAACCTACTTTTTTCTGATGATATTGGATAGTGCGGCTGTTAGTCTCACATTTTTTGCCACATGGGAGAATGATGTTCAACGACACCCATTCCTCTCATGTCCATAGACTGTAAGTGGAACTGTAGCTGTCATTCGGTAATAATGCAAAGAGCCTTCAATTTGGAGTTAGATGATACCCCTCAAAGAGGAAGATGATTATCAATTCAAAAAATAGGTACAAGTGATTCTTAGCTCTATTATTTGCGAGCCCTCAATGTCAGGAAGTTTTTAAGCACTATAAATCACTTTACTTATCTATTTAATAAAGATAATACACATCCTAGGAGATTATTTTGAGGACAATTATATATATGTATGTATTTCTCCATATATATTATATATACATATATATGCTTATAATAGATGTTTCCACTATTATTTTCTTTGATCAAAATCTGAGTGGGTTGTTTAGCAGAGAGAATATAGATTTATTAAGCAAGGGGGATAAATACTCTCAAGAGCTAAAGGCATTCCAAAGAGGAATACATTTTTTCATCCAAAATTGTAACACTATTTTAGCATATTACCTGGGAATATAAAATATCATTCCAGACATTTATCATAGAATTATTGTATTACTTATTAAAAATCTGAGAATATTAAATTAAATAATGACTGATACAACTTTTAAACAAGAAAAATAGTTTTTCAACAATAAAAAAGATAAATTGAAATTTACATTTTATGCTTATTTTTCTCAAAATTTGCACAGCTGGGAGGAATTTAATGTTAGTATTTTGGCAATTTAATAAAAAAATGATGGAAGCCTATGAAGCAATCATGACTACAAGACATACGCACCTAAGTACAATGGAAGTCTCATGCTTCTAGCAGGAAGTCAAACGTTCCCTTTATTTTCCTCTTTAAGATGTCCTTCATTAACAGCTGAGAGGAACGCTGATGTGCCCCAGCCCTCACTGGGAGGTTGGAAGCACTGTTCCTAACTGTCACTCCAGGAGGAGACAAGGAAAAGGAGACATTAGCCTGACACTCTGCTTCATCATGTCAAGATCCACTGCCTATCAAGAGCCAGTGCTTTCGGGGCAGGATCTATTTTAGAAAAGATATTAGAAGTATTTCTTTAAAATGTTGATATCCTTAGAATTAGAAAGGAAGTTTGAGAAAGTGGTTTCCTTGCAGCATGAAGACCTGAGTTCAGTCCCGAAACCCATATCAAAAGCTATGTGTGACTTTAGTGCCAGGCTGATCTCAGAATTTTGAGCCTTGGTGCTGGTGATCGGGCTCTCTCAAAACACCAACTAGGATGGTGCTTGAGGACTGACGGCACAGGGTGTCCTCATGCCTCCACATTTACCCACACACTGTGTGTGTGTGTGTGTGTGTGTGTGTGTGTGTGTGTGTGTGCGTGCGTGTGTGTGTGTGTGCTGTGTGTGTGCCTCTGGAAGACAGAAGAGGGTATGGGATATCCTAGAATGCAACTGTGCCACTGAACATGGGTATTGGGCACTATCCTCAGGTCTTCTGCAAGAGCAGCAAGCATTAATTCTTGTTCATATTTCTCGGCTATTGCATCATCTTGATTTCTGATTGCAGCACTTTGAAGTCAGTCTCTTGGATCTCCAGGATTATTACCAACAATAAATTTGAGAGTGTTTCTAGGGCTGTGTGGAGTTGAGTATTACTATCTCAGTAGTGGCTATTTTCATAGAAGTTGATAGAATAAAAAGGATGTTTATTTGCATTTGTATATGCATGTATATATACACATTCACTTGTATGTGGGCACTATATATATTTGGGTGAGTGTACAGGTATTGTAGTAGTGTGTGTATAGGACTCCAAAGCTGATGTCAAGGGTCTTTTTTAGGTTTCTCTACACTTTATATATAGAAACAGACTCAGTCACTAGTCCCAGATAGTCTAGCTATCCACAAAACCCTGGATCTCTCCTGTGTCTGTCCCTCAAATGCTGTAATCATGAGTGGCCATCATGTCTACCCGGCTTATACATAGGCTTTGATATCTTAACTTGAATCTTCACACAAAAACAAGCACTTTATTTACTAAACCTTTCTCCCCTGCTTCCAAAATATAATATTTAAATCACTCAATTTTGTTCAGAAGACCAATTGCCTAATGGACCAGTGCAAGGGGCAATATCAAGACCTTAGTACTTACACTGCATGAGATATGGCATAAGATTACTGCTTGGGCCAAGTCTTGAGCATCTGAGACACAGATAGACTGGTACAGAAGAATGAGAGAAAAGCAAACTTACTTAATGTGTGTTTGTTAGAGAAAGGGTGTCAGCTGACGTTACTTGGGGTCAAGGACAGACTTGGGGATGCAGAGGATTTGAAATGATTTACACTGGGGAAAAGGGAAAGATATGTGTGCCCTGACTGGAAGATGTTGCCAGTGAGCAGGAAAACACAAGGTAATTGGTTATAAGGGCTTTTTTTTTCTTTCTTGCTTGCTTGCTTTTTTTTTTTCTTTTAGTCTAAATGACACTAAGGTGGTAATAAGTGAAAACATCAAGAAACCTGTTAGTTTTAAATCAAGTTAAGTTCCCTTGGAGCCAATTGTTGGATATCTTATTGTTTAGTTCCTTAAGTTGTTCTTGTAGAGAACAATTTCCCTACACTCCTCATCACAGACAATGGTGTTGCAGGCGGGATCCTATTAGGTGTTGGTCAGAGTTATATTTTAGGTATGTTTAGTTTCTCAGTTGATTTGGAAAACAACTGTAAAAATTTCCTAGCCATTGAGAATAAAAACCAGATAATTTAGTTCTAGTGAACAGTACAATTTAGAAAGATAAATATAAAAAACAAGAAAAACATACTAATATATGTTAATGTTCTGTATACAAAGAACTGTGTCAGGTTGTGAGGTAATTATTAAACATCTTAATGGAAAAAACAACCTGAGCAAAAACAGACATTCACAAAAGAAGAAAACATACTTAACTTCAAACAAATGCAAATAAAATGCGACATAATTTTTTTGCTTATTACATTGACAAATAATAAAATTTCAGACAAAAATGAATGACAGCATGAGTTGGAGGAAACAGATATTCTCATACACTGCTAATGGGACTGTAAATTGGTACAACTTTTCTGAAAGGCAATTTGGCAACTGCATCAAATGCCTTAAACATATGTCTTCTCTTTGGGCCAGAAATCCTCTTCCTGGATTTTATTCTAAGAAATAATGAAGCACAGATGTAAAGGAAGAAAGAACTCAAGGTGACCTGTAATCCCAATTGAAATTTTATTTGTCAATTATGACATATTGTTTTGTAGTCATTGAAACAGTGATACAGAGCTACCTGAAGCAGAAAATTACGTATTAAGTGTTAAATTAGCACCACTGATTTGAGAAAACAATTTGGAAGAACAAACATCTGAATGCTAACAGATACCTTTGATGGATCATGAAATTTTGAAAATGTTATTACTACTATTTTTTCATTAGTAACTCCTCATTTTCAACAGTGAATCAGCGTTAATCAAAAATAGTACTTATCACAAAAGCCATGGAAAAGAAATACACATTACAATCATTTTATGTGGAAAATACCTATTGGCATTTGAACGGATGACTAATACAAAACTATTAGAGTACTTAACTAATGGTTCAAAATGTTTTTCATGAACATCAGCACTTAAAAATATTGTTCTCCTGCCCATTTCTTTCCCAGAGATAATTGTCACTCTTAGAATTCAAGAAATTATTTTGGCAAGTTTTCAGTGGGTAAGACAGTCTATCCATCAAAAAGTTAAGAAAAAAAAAAAAGGAGGAAAATTAACAAGCAATTCCAGCCTGATGTTAGTTGGCAAAGGAACAGACAGTAAATCCTGCCTTCTGTTTCTCTTTAGCTCTTGCCTGAATTCCCAGTTTACATATCATATGCTTCATACGAGGATAAACTAGACCATATTTTACTATGTATATTAGGACATAGAGCTCTCTGTACGAGCCTGTGTGGTCAGTACCCCTCTTTTCATTTCATCCAATTAAGAGCACCTTGGGGATAATAGAGGATATCTTATAGATTCATTGTTCATTCATCTGGTCACAGTCCCACCTGTGGTCATATTCTTTCTCAGATTATCCATGATGTTAAAGATTCTTTTCCTACTATCATTTGACACAGGAATCGAAGTAGAAAACTGAAAGCATTTCAAATAGATTTCGAACTGCAGTTTCTGTGTTAAAAACATGTTTTGATTTTCATGATTATTATTTCCTCAAGAGACATGATCCATCTCATGTCCAAGGCATAGAGCTCCTCAGAAAGGCAGCTTGGCGTAGTTTCTCATTTTCGTGATGAAAACATTCAGATATGAATTACTTTAATCTCAGAACGGAGATGATTCACGATCATTCAAACACAAAGCACCCAGAGCAACGAGGCTAAGTCTTCAGAGAGCAATCAGCTCCCTCTAGACGTGAGGGATGCTTCACACGTGTATTTACACAAAGTAGTAAACGGTTACTTTAAAAATACGATTAAAACCCCCACAGAAAACCTGAACATTGATTATTTTTATCTTGGAATCTTGACATATGATGTAAGAAACTGTTCTTGACTCAGGAAAACTTTTGTTCAATACAGTTTCCTATGACTTCTTGCCTGAAAACATTAAAGCTAGGTAAAGATCGAGCAGCTGCCGGTTAGGAGAGGGAAGGTGTGGAGGAGCTGCACCACTGGACTCACGTGACCCCAGGGTATGGATTCAGACAAGGGAGTCTGGCTTCCTGTCCTGCATTATAAAAAGGCAGCGCTGCATTGATTAAATTCTCAGAGACTCGTGGCTAATCAGCTCAGTTGCAAGAATGCCCTTGACTTTGACTAGAAGAGCTGAATTTTAACATAAAGACGAGAGCTGGGCTACTAGAGCTGTGTTCCCACTCCTGTCACTCCTGTGGCCTGGATTTCAGATGTAAGTTGTCTAGGAAGAGGTATTTCCAGAGGGCGAGCAAGAGCTTCCCCTGAAGAAAATATATCTTGTAAATTAAACAGATGCCTAGTGGAAGCAAAGCTTATGTGGGAGCTCTGCTTCCACTACATGGTTTCCAGCTGCCTTATGTAGAGCCTCTGTCAGGATCAGTGTAGATCCAAGGATGCTACCTTCTACGGCTCTTCCTATTCCTCCTGATTTAATGACATTTATTCAGAGCAGTTATTAACACAAACCAATTCTCTAACACGTAACACCTCGTTACTATCCTGAAGATATTTTTATCTGCTACCACCGAAACAGAGTTCTTGGTAACTATCTCACTGTCGTCTGACACCAGATTATGTCTTCATTTTGGCAGCTCGGTGCAAGGACTTGTAAAGTATCTATCTGCCACTTATTAGCCTCATAATAATATGGCAGCTGTCTACCAAAAATTAGAATATAACTTCTTTTCTAACATATAGTTTTTTTATTAATTCTTGGAGATTTTATATATTATATTTTGGTCATCTTCACCAATAAACCCAAAGTCCTCCCATTGCTTAGTCATTCAACTTCAAGTCCTCAATTCTTTAACCCTTTCATTCTAATAAGTGCTGGCTACATACTTAGGGTATGTGGCCATCCACTGGAGTGTGTTACACTAAGCAAGGGCTGTACTTAAAGAAAACCAACTCTCAAATCACATACCCTATCATTCACCAATAATTACTGAGCTTACAAAGGTCTTGTATATGCTGTCTCAAACACTGTGAGTGCATAAGGGCAACTACCCTGCTGTACTTGGGAAAATAGTGTTTTCTTGTAGTCATCCACCACCTCTGGCTCTTAAAACCCTTCTGACCTCTCTCCTACAATGATCTCTGAGCCTTGTGAGTGATACTGTGTTTTAGATGATATAGATACCAATTAGAGCTGAGACATTCCCAATAAAATATCCTCTGCACCTTGATTAGTCATGGGTCTGTGTTAATAGCAACCTGTCGTGGAAAAGAAAAGTTTCTCTGGTGATTTTTTAAGTGATGCACTGTGGAAATAATGATACATCATTAGTTTAACACTATGTTTCTTTATTAGAGTAACAGTAGTTGGTCTTCGCCTATGTCTTGCCTAGCTATGGGTCTTGGCTTGAATAACAGCACCAAGAGGTATTTCTGAGATAAAGCTGATTTGTTCATATTAGATCATCTCTTTGATGTGTTATTTAATTTGGTTTACAAATATTTTATTGAGAATTTTTGCACTTATGCTAATCAGAGATATGAGCTTATAGATTTATTTTGTAAAATTGTTTAAAAAGAATTGTAGAAAGAATTTGGAAGGGCTCTTTCATTTTTTTGTTTTGTTAAAGTGTAGTGAATGTAAACATGTTTTTGTTTTGATCCCAAGTGTGAATGTGAAACTGTTTCATGAGAGGACACATGATCTTGGTCAGCTCTGAACTTGCCTCATGTGGGTGTGTGGTCTTTGTCAATTGAAAAACATCCTGGTGTGGACTCTGAGAGAATATATTAAAGAATAATTAAATTAAATAAAAATATATACTATCTATCCTATTTAAAGAAGGAAGTGACTAATCTAAATAGACCCATAACATTCAATGAAATTAAAATCTGAAATTAAAATCTCCCAATTGAGGAAATCCATGTACCAGATGTATTCTGTACAGAATTCTCCCAGATTAATATACATAATACCAATACTTCTCAACTTATTCAATGTAAGCTTTGATATTTTAAAAATACTTACTTTATTTGGGGTCCCTTAATGCCTCTAGCTCCCTTCCAACCCACTGATCATAGATAGGAGAGAAGGTTAGTATGGATAGGGCAATTAGCTCATTTTAGACTCAGTTTCTTGGGGCAATTCCACTCTTCATAGTCAGGATTTCAGCAGCAAATACAGCAGCAGGAACAAGCAGCAGTGGTAGCAACAGAAGGGACTAGAAGCAGACTCTTTGGAGTTTTCTCTGGAAGTTTTTCTCTCCAGGTGTGTCTCAAAGCAAAACGAAGCAATGCAAAGCCAAGTAATGTGAAGCGATGCAAAGTGATGTCCCTCTGTTTCTCTAATATATTTTAGATTATTAGGCTTGTGGAATATAGATTTTTTAAAGTATGTCCTATAATCATCTGAATTTCTAGTGTCTGTTGTAATATCTCTCTTTAATTTGTAATACTATTAACTTGAATTCCCTCTCTCTTGATTAATGTTGCTATGTTTGTCATTCTTGCTAACCTCACCAAATTTTGTTGATTTCTAGTTTTGTTTTTGTTTTTGTCCTAGTTTATTACTTTCCCTTTATTTTGTAAGCATATTTGTGTATCCATTTTCACTTTGGGTATTATTTGTTCTTTTTTCTACCTTCTCTTAATTTTTTATGTAAGCATATAGTCCAATAAAAAATCCTCTCAGGACTACTTTCATTATACCCCATACATTTTGGAATGTTACTTTTCCTTTTTCACTCAATTTATTCCTTGATTTAATTTTAATTCACTAGTATATGACTCACTTTCCCCTATGTACTTGTTGATGCTTTATGTCCACTTTGGAGAAATTTCAACAGGCTGCTGAGAATATTGCATATTCAGTGTTTGGGTGGAAGATTTTGTAGATATCTGCTAGATACATTAAATTTATGTTGTCAGTTAACTACAGGATTACTTTTCTTCTAGATGAACTGTCTGCCAAAAAAAGGCTGATATTACATGATAAAAATCAACAAATTGGCAAGAATTAATACAAATGTCCTCTCTTCCAGCAGCCAGCCATTAAATACCTTATTGCTTTGAGCACCACACACTTCTGTCACAGAACATGGAGAAATCAAGGCTGAACCTGAAGCATTCTTTCTAATGGCTAGTTTCATAGTACTGCAATAATCTATGCAGGCTGCAAAGGGAGAAAAACAACCAACAGTCTTATGCAGTTGTTATTCCTGTGTACAATGACCAAAGCAACGAGCTATTCTGAAAGGTGCAATAGTGGCACTTATGTCAAGTGGGTAACCAGCAGCCATTTAAGGTTTGCTCAAAAACTTCATGCCTGCTGTATTAAACCTAGCCAATGAGGCCTTAGAAACTAAAGTACAAATTATTACTACCATCTTACAAAATAAGTATAAGTTCTAATTGCATTCTAAATGTCCATCATTATAATCACAAATAATAACATTTAATTATTTCAGTAATCAATAGACAGAGAATAACGGATTGGATTAGAAAACAGGATACATCTTTTGCTGCCTACAAGAAACACATCTTGTCATCAACAATAGCACCTTAAAGGAAAGAAGGAAAGAGGTATTTAAAGGAAATGGAACTAAGAGAAAACCAGATATAGATGCTCAAATGACAAAAATAGACATCAGATCAAAACTAGTCATAAAAGATAAGGCAAGAAACACATATACTCATTAAAGGAAAATAGAATTTCCTGAGATGATATTACAATTCTATACATATATGTGCAAAATAAGCACAGAACACCCAATTTCATAAGAGAAGCACATTTGCTATAAAACCCTGGGTAAACCACAACACAATGATGACAAGTAGCTTCAACACTGCTTCCTATGACAAGACAGCTGCCCACAACTCAGATATAATAAGTCATCGTTCTTTCAGTGAAAATGTTCCTTTTCAGAATGAGTATGGGTAGTTATGCCTTTGCAGTGCTCTGGATTCAGAGAGTTTATACTGGTCAGTGCATGGGACAGAACTTATGCAGTGGTGAGTGTCACTCTGGAGCTTCTACAACACAGTGGAGATGTTGAATATGTAGAAAAGCCAAAATTAATCTAAACATAGATGGCCAGAGGTTGAATCCTATAAGGAATAACATTTATTTTCTTATCTTGGAATGAAAATTTGTGCCATCTTCCATACTCTGGGTGTTTGATGGGTTTAAAGACTACATGAGGAGCACAGTAGTCTCTCTCCATGTGTAACTTATGTCCCAATTGGGGGTATCCGTGCCAATGCATTATTATGGAAATTTCTCTTATATCCTAACAGACTGGATCTATCGCTAGACCTCACAGCCAACGCCAATATACCCAAGCCACTCAAGACATAAGACTACTATTCTAAAATGTGTACAGATGATTTATTTATCCTGCCCTTAAGAGAATAATGTGTCAAGTAACCTACTTTTTTTGGATTCCCATTGTAATTAGCTTTTACAACCTAAACTAATGCAGGTGCTATCTTAAGACACGTACTCCTTATGTCTCTGGCCCAGAGAGCAGTGTGTGTGTGTGTGTGTGTGTGTGTGTGTGTGTGTGTGTGTGTGTGTATGTGTGTGTGTATTACTAACCATTTCTTGTACATAGCAAATTAGATGAAAGTGGCCCTATATAGTAAATACCTTCCATAAGTTGAAAGAAACATATGGCTATTTATTGCTTGATATCA
The DNA here is from genome assembly GCA_907169655.1 of Acomys percivali. NCBI lineage: Eukaryota > Metazoa > Chordata > Mammalia > Rodentia > Muridae > Acomys > Acomys percivali. Next base: position 92,786,772 of record OU015745.1, read on the forward strand.
TTTCTTTATTTGTGTCTTGGTGAGATGGGTCATTTGGAGTCAATGCCTTAATTTCTTCTAAAGCCTTATTAGAGATTGTTAAGTATCTTCATTCTTTTCCCATGTGATGTCTTCTGTCTTGTACAACAAATATAGAGCAAAAGTCCTTTGTTGGGACACATAGCATGGGGACAAAAAGACAGTTTGAGTCATATAACAGACTGTTTACAGATAGGCCAGAAACCATATGCCATGGAAAGAGGAGAAAAGTACAGAATTCAAATCTGTGTCCACAGGAAGTGGTTTGATTTCTTGCCTTAATGTTATATGAACACAAATTGGTGACTGTGAGTTTATCAACAATGCACTTCACTGACATAGTTCTGTGTCATGTGTGAGCAACTTGTGAAGATGTGTGAAGAATCTCTAGAGTGTTAAATCTACAAAAAAATTGATATTAAACAATATATAAATATATATTTGTATAATACAATGTCTATGTAATATGAAAAATTACATTTAGTCTTACAGTATCCTACACTACTCTAAGACTAAAATTCTAGAGGCAAAAATAATTTTAACTTAAAAAGGTGAAATGATATTCTATTAAAATTAATCTATACAAATGTTGACATTAAGCAATCTATAAATGCACATTTATATGATATAATTACAAAGTTTATGTAATGTAAAAAATAATACATTTAAGACAACTATAATGTTAGAATTTTACAGGCAGTAAAATAATTTTTAATTTAAAAAGGTGAAATGATATTTTAAGAAAATTAATATTACAAATAGCAGAAGAATTTTACAAAAAAATCTAAAGAATAAATTTTGGATTCTAATAAAGTGATCTCAGACATGTAAGGAGCAAGGAAAGTGGTAAATGAATGGGTAAAAGTAAATAAATAAATGTGGTTCATGGGCTAAGAGCACATGCTTCTCCTCCAGAGGCTCTGAGTTTTGTTCCTACAATCCAGGTAGGGTGACTCAAAGGTAGCCCAAAGACACCTGTATCCACTGGCAGATACCTGAGGCTCCAGACAGATACATATACATAATTAAAAATAAAATCAATCTTTACTCTGTAAACATATATTGACAATAAATGAATACCAAGCTTATAAAATAAGAGTATAGCAACTATTAAGCTAAATATATAAGCAAAAGAGATATTTTTAAGAGGCCAGAAAATCAAAATGCATGAGATGAATAGCACAAATGATCAAGAGGCTGTAACTTTCTTAGTTTTTAAGTTCAGTATAATAAAAAACTAAAACATTGAATGAGTAGATAACATGGCAATTTACAAATGTGCATATTTCAGAGAATTTCCAAATTATTCAGAGAAAATTTAACAGATACACAAAGAAAAATTGATGAAACTCTCATGTTAGAAGGAAAAAAAACCTCTCAGATATTGATATTTAAGTATTCAAAAAGGCAGGGCATAAAATATTTGAGAAACATAATTACCACAATTGAGTCATCTCCTATAGAATATACATTAATTTCTAGCATACAAGATTATTTATAAATATTTAACAAGTACAGGTTGTAAAATATGTCAAAATGAAAACTCTTCCAGAAAATGAATTAGATCACTTAAGAAAAAAACATTCTATGAGAATTGTGTCACTCTGACAGAAAACATAGATACCAAGCTGTTACATAAAGACAAAACTAAGTAACTATATTGCTCCCAAACATCCAAGAAATTATTTTCAACCAAAGTTTATGTATAAAATTTATCTTACTATCCAGATAAAGATAGAGACCCCCCACTACCACCAAATCAATCCAGACATTTCAACAGATTGGAAAAAAAGAATCTGGCAGAGCCAACACACATCACTAATAAAATATTTGCAGAAATAAGGGCTAGAAGAAATCATTCCAGTGTAATAGAAGTCATCCATGAAAACTTTCAGGTGGCACCATTTTATTGGTTAAAGAGTTTCTTTTTAAATTGTATTTATTTAATCACCTTACAATCTGATCCCTGTTGCAGGATATTTGATCCCATTGTGAACCCCGAGATTGCCAATTTTAAAAACCTATTGCTTGCTTGGCATGGTTTAGCCATAATACACACCATTAGTGCAAGAACTTTCTGCTTATTGTAAACAGGTGATTAAGATGTGGTTCAGTCAGTCCCAGCACACACCTTTAATCCAAGAGCTTTCTGTACACAGGACTTAATAAAGTTAACCCTAGGCCAAGGGGTGAAGGAAGAAACCATCTGACAGGGATTAAAGAGTAGGAGGGACTTTGAATAGAAGGGCATTTAAGACAGCATGGATAAGAAGGAGTTTTTAAAGCTTTGAGCTTGCAAGCCTCTGGACTTGGGTTTTTTTGACCTTTTCCTTCTGGGATGTCAGCTGAACTAGTAAGCTTTTGGGGCTTTTCCTATGGGATGAGAGCTGAGTAGGAAGGTCAGCTGGGTGCTTTCTCCGCCTCTCTGAGGTGGTTGGTTTTTACCCCAACATCTCCTGAGTCTTTATTAGTAAAAATTAAACAATTGGGATTTTCATTTTTAAAATTAGTTTTTAATCACTTTACCTCCTGGTAGTAGCGCCATCCCTCCACTTCTCCCGTTCCCACCATCTCTCCCTCTTCCCCCTACCCCTCCCCTTTTCCCCATAAAAGAGGACACTCCCGCTTCCCATCCACCCAGCTCATCAAGTCACATCATGACTATGTGTGTCCTATTCCCCTGTGGCCTAGCAAGGCAGTCCTGTCAGAGGGAGTGATAAAAAAGTTGGCATCGGAGTCCATATTAGAGGCGGCCCTCACTCTCCTTACTAGAGGACCCACATGAAGCCTGAGCTGCCTATTGGCTATATCTGTGTAAGGGGCCCAGGTCCAGTACATGCATGATACTTGTGTGGTGCCTTAGTCTCAGCAAGCACCTCTGGAAAAACCCACCAAATGTCTCAACATTGAAATCTTTGCCTCAAATGTAAGGGCACCCACTTTCATAAAAGAAACATTACCAAAGCTTAAATGACATACGGAGCTTAAATGACATATTTATAGTGGGAGACTTCAACATACTATTGTCACCAATGAACAGATCTAAAGGGAGAAATAAGGAAACTAACAGATGTCATGAACCAAAGGGACCTAACAGATATCTACAGAAGATTTCACCTGAGTACAAAAGAATATACCTTCTTCTTAGCAACTCACAAAACCTTTTCCAAAATTGACCATATACTCAGGCACAAAGCAAGCCTCAACAGATATAAGAAGATGAAATAAACCCTTGTATCTAATAGACCACCATGGATTAAAGATGGAACTCAACCACAACAGAAACATCAGAATGCCTACAAACTCACAGAAATTGAACAACTCCCTACTAAATGGCTACTGGGTCAGGGATGAAATAAATAAAGAAATTAAAGACTTTCTAGAATTCAGTGAAAATGGAGGTACAACATACCTTATGGGAAATGAAAACAGTGCTAAGAGGAAAGCTCATAGCACAAAGCACCTTCATAAAGAAATTGAAGAGATCTTATACTAGCAACTTAACAGCACACTTGAAAATTCTAGAACAAAAAGAAGCAAACACACCAAAGAGGAATAGATTACAGGAAATAATCAAACTCAGGGCTGAGATCAATAAATTAGAAATAAAGAGAACAATACAAAGAATCGAGGAAACCAAGAATTGGTTCTTTGAGAAAATCAAGAAGATGAACAAATCCTTAGCCAAATTTAATAAAAGGCAGAGAAACACTATCCAAATCAACAAAGTCAGAAATGAAAAGGGGGCTATAACAAGAGACACTAAAGAAATCCAAAGAATCATTAGGTCTTACTTCAAAACCTGTATTTTACAAAACTGGAAAATCTAAATGAAATGGATGATTTTTCTTTATAAATTTCACTTGCTAAAGTTGAATTAAGATCAGGTAAACAGTTTGGACAGTCCTATAACGCCTAAGGGAATAGAAGCAGTCATCAATAGTCTCCCAACCAAAAAAAAAAAAAGCTCAGAGCCAGATGGTTTTAGCACAGAATTCTACCAGACATTAAAAGGTGGGAAGGATAAGCAAGAAGAGACTTGATACCCTATGAGCATATACAGGGGGAGGTAATCCCCCTCAGTCACAGTCATAGGGGAGGGGAATAAGGGTAAAATGGGAGGGAGGGAGGAATGGGAGGATACAAAGGATGGGATAACAATTGAGATGTAATATGAATAAATTAATAAAATATATTATTAAAAAAGAAAACAAAAACAAAAGACCTAATACCAATACCCCTCAAACTATTCCACAAAATAGAAACAGAAGGAACACTGTCAAACTCATTCTATGAAGCCACAGTCACCCTGATAGTTAAACCACACAAAGACTCAAAAAAGAAAGAACATTTCAGACCAATTTCACTCATGAACATTGATACAAAAATACTCAATGAAATATTCACAAACCAAATCCAAGAACACATCCAGTACACCATGTACCATGTTCAAGTAGGGATTTTCATTTTTTTATTTTTGTAACACCCGATCCCAGGCCCCTCCCTCCTCTCCTCCTAGTCCCACTCCCCTGTCCCATTGTCCCTATCTCAATGTCCTTCTTCTCAGAGAAGAGGATGCCCCTAAAGGGTACTAACCCACCCTGGCACCTCAAGTCACAGCAGAACTAAGCACATCTCCTCCTGCTGAGGGCAGACAAGGAAGTCCACCTAGGGAAAGGGGTCCCAAGGTAGGCAATAGACTAAAAAATAGCCCCTACTCCTCTTGTTAGGGGACTCATGATGACCATACTGCACATCTGCTATGCATGTGTAGGTCCATCCCATGCAGGCTCTTTGGTTGGTGGCTCAGTCTCTGTTGGACCCTATGGGCTCAGATTAGTTTACCCTGTAGGTCTCCTTTTGAGGTCCTTGACCCATCTGGCTCCCTCTATCCTTCCCTCGTCTCTTCCGCAAGATTTCCCAGCTTTGCCTGTTGTTTGGGTGTGGGTCTCTTTCATCAGCTGGGGGACGAAGCCCCTCAGAAGGCAGTTATGCTAGGCTCCTGTCTGTAGGCGTAGGATAGTGTGTCATTAATAGTGCCAGAGGTTGGCTCTCTTCCATGAGGTGGATCTCAGAACCAAAAGTTATTGGAAAAAGAGTTGACAGTTTTTTCTAAAATAACAAATTACCAATATTAATTCTCATAACTACTATTTCATGTCACACAATCAGTTCTAATCCACACCAAAAGGTATAACAGAGATTAAATAGCACATTATTAGAAAGGAAGAAGAAAAATTACCTTTAATTATTGTGAATTTGTTAATGTAAATCACCACTATATTTAAAAAGATAACAATATATACAGGCCCCAAAAAAGGAGGCTAGCAAGAGTTTATGAGATCAACATACAAAATCAATCAGATTTTTATATACTAGCAAATAGTAATATAAACTATAAAACTAAATATACTTTAATAAAATTACAAAAATATTAAACAGTGATAAATATGACAGATATATTTGTACATATACAGGTATATTCATATACACATACATATACATGCATATACACATATATATACATCTACATACACATATATAAACATACATCTACATATACATGCATGTAACAATACACAATGTATATACATGTGTGCATATACGCATATATACATATATACATACAATGCATATATATGTGTATATATGTATATATATGGAAGCACAATGCTGAGAGAAGTTGAAGCTCTGAAATTCTTCATTGATTGTGTTACAACACTAACATCTTAATCATGTCAAAACTGATCTATAGAGTGAAAGAAACATCAGTGACTAATCCTAATAGTAGCATTTATATAGGCTGATTATTTTTGATAATTTGATTTTAGTATTGAAAATGAATACATAAAGATTCTGAAGTAAATCTGAGATAGTAACTCACTCATGCGTTTTTGTTTTTGTTAGGTTTGGTTTTGGTGTTTCAAGGCAGAGTGCCTCTGTGTGGCCTTGCCTGTCTTGGAAATCACTCTGTGGACCAGGTTAGATTTGAGCTCATAAAGATCCACCTGCCTTTGCCTTTCAAGTGCTGGTATTAAAGGCATGCACCACCACCTCCTGGCTGTGACTTACTCTTATAATCCTAACCTTTTTGAAGCTAAGGCAGCATTGCTGAGTCCAAGGTCATCTCATGTTACATAATAAGATATAATCTCAAAATACTGAGAGAGGAGAAAAAGTGGTGTAAGGGGCATAGAATGGCAAAAAAAAAAAAAAAAAAAAAAAAAAGAAGAAGAAAGATAATATATGGACTTTTCAAGAGAATTGATAACATGTCAATTTACATTCATTTTTATTTAATTCACACATGTCATATGGTAGTAAAACAATTCAAGAAATAAAAATACAAATAATGGTTATTCCTTGTTGTCAACTTGACTACATGTGGAATTAACTAAAATCTAAAAACTGGAAAGTGCACCTGTGAGAAATTTATGTTTTATTTAAACTGGAAGACTGCTTCTAATCTAGATTTTTAAAGTAGGAAGATATACTTTTACTTCAGATAGAATCTGGGCCACATCTTCTGTTGGAAGCCTACATAAGGACATCGGAGAAGAAAACTTTTGCCTTTTGCCTGCTAGCAAGGCCATTCCTGCAGTAGAATTGGAGCCTACTGTTTTTTGTGGATTTCAAAGATACTGAAATCATCTCCAACATCAAGCAGCAAGCATGCATAAAATAATAGGCATACAAACTAATCTGTAGTGACTGAAAGAGGTTCAGTGGTTGCTAGAAGATTGAGAAAGGATCTGAAGCTAGATGAAAGAAAGGAAGAGCATGAGGCAACCTTTTAGGGGGTGATGGAATGAGCAAGTATTGGACCTTTCTTTCATGGGCAGCCTTTGTCATAATAGCTGGACCACAGCCTCAGTAAGCCATAATAATAAGTCTCACATATATGGAGAGATAGATTCATTCTGTAAGTTCTGTTACTCTACTGAATCCCGATTGAAACAATACATATAAATATAAACTCTAGTACCATAGATTTTTTAAAAGGACACAGAAAATTTCATCTTGATGGCCTTGTGTTAAAAAAGTTCCTTGCACATACTGCAAGACACACTAGAATTCCTGAAAGGAAATACACAATAAAGTAGAATCAGATAGTAAAGTAAAATAGTTAAGTTCTTTCAAATTTATGTCACTAATAGAATGAGAAGACAAACAAAAACTATAGATTGGGTGAAAATATTTAAAAAATCACAACCCTTAAATTAGAATTCTAAGAAGAAAGTATAAAGAATCCTAAAATTCAATAACAAAACCAATAACCAATTAAAAAAATCTTTGCCACAAATTAGAAAAAACACAAGATGGAGCACATTATACATAAGCACAAAAATAGAATCAAACTCATTAGTTATTAGAGCAAGACAAATTAACACACCACAGATATACCCCTTCTTGACAGTTAAAAATGCCTATGTTAAAAAGAAGTACTGGAGGGATCCAAGATGGCGGTGAGCAGTGTGGACCGTGTTTGGAAGCTCCAGTGAACAATTCGGGGAATTGCACAGATTTCTGAGCCAGGAACACCAAGATCCCGACACCACGGCAGCAGGAGTGCTCCACGGTTTGGAAGGAACAGGGTGCGGAGAACCTGCGTGCCCCTACACACGGGAGAAGTGTGGATTTTCTTGGATCAGAGCAGCGGCGGCACAAGAGGCATCAGCGACACCAGCAGCAGAGACTGAGGTTTGAGGCTCAGAGCCTTCCAGTGGAGGCAGTTAGTGTGGTGGCTGGTGGGAGTTGCTGCGGGAGAGGGGACACTGGACAGGATTTGGGTCGCGTGGTGCTTTGTGACCCAAACTGGACTCAGCGGACAGTTCAGCCCCAGAGTCCCGGGTACAGCTCAGTGCGCAGTGCCGTGGAGACGCTGACTCAGCGTAGCAGGCAATTCTGCCCAAGGCAACAGCTTAGCACAGTTACGGCTACCCTGCTGTGACGCAGGCTGGGTAAAGCGCTCAGGTCCACCAAGGGCGCCATCTCAGCACAGCCGCAGTTCACCTGCAGTGACACAGGCTGAGCAGAGTGCTCAGTTCCACCCTAGGCGCCATCTCAGCACAGCCGCAGCTCAACTGCTGTGACGTAGGCTGGGCAGAGCACTCAGGTCCACCCTAGATGCCATCTCAGCGCAGCCACAGTTCACCTGCTGTGACGCAGGCTGGGCAGAGCACTCAGTCCCACTGAAGGTGCCATCTCAGCGCAGCTGCAGTTCACCTGCTGTGACGCTGGGAGGCGGAGAGCTCAGTCCCACCGAAGGCGCTAGCGCACATCAACGAGCAGTTCTGCTCAAGACACTAGCTCTCCTCAGAGGGCAGTTTTGGGGCACTGATGCAGGCTGAGGTCAGCACGCAGATTCAGCCCAGAGGCCCTAGCTGGACTTGCCGGGCAGATTAGGCCCAGAGATTATTCCTGACCTGTGCACACAGGCTCAGCGGCCCCAAGACTCTGGCTGGACTATGCACGCAGTATAGGCCCGGAGTCCCGGGCTGAATTCAGCGTGCAGTGTGGGTCCATAGTCCCTGGCTGAGCTCGGTGCACAATTCTGCCCTAGAGACTCGAGTAGAGCTCGGCCTGCAGCTTAGGGCCAGAGTCTCTAACCATGCTTGGCAGACTGATTGGGCCCAGAGTCTCTAGTAGAGCTTTTGGCACAGTCCCGGCTCTAAGACTCTGGTTGGACACAGTGTGCAGTTTGAATCCAGAATTCCTGGCTGAGCTGCGCGGATGTTTCGGACATGAGTCAATAACTGACCACAGCAAGCAGTTTGGCCAAACACCCCTAACTGAGCTTGGTGCGCAGTCCCAGCCCAAAAATTCGGCTGGACCCTGTGTGCATTTTGAGCCCAGAATTCCTAGCTGAGCTTGGCAGACAGTTCAGGCCCTGAGATTCTAGCTGAGCTGAGAGGGTGGTTTGGGACCAGTGTCCCTGGCTGGACTTGGCAGGGAACCCAGAAGGCTGTGGATACCTTGGCCTGACCCAACGCTCATCCAGAGACCCAGAACGATTGCAGGACCCACAGCACAGGGGAGCTGAGGATCACTGGCTGTGAGAGCCCAAAACGCCAGGGCTAACCTCCTGCCATCCACAACAGTGAAACATCAGAGCTTCAAACCTATGGAAATCGTGAGAAAACAAGTGAATCTATCATCAGACTCCCTCCATCCAACTCGGGAAGCTACCCAACGAAAACAAAGCCGCAAGATGTCTAAAGGACAGCGTAAAAGCATACGCAAAAAACCCCAAAACAACATAGCGTCTCCAGTTTCCAGCTATCCCAAAGAAAACAACCCAGAGAGCTCAAATACAACGGAAATACAAGAAAATGACCTCAAATCCTTAATAAGGAGCATATTAATGGAGGAAACAAATAAAATTCGTAATCAAATACAGGGAGACGCAGCCAAACAGGTGAGAGACATAAAAGAAGCACATAGAGTGGAACTGGAAAAATTTCAGGAAAATGCAATAACTAGATGGAAGAAATAAATAAAAGGGTTCAAGCTCTGAAGACCTATAAAGAGGCAATGGAAGAAAGTCAGGAATATACAAAAAATCAGATGAAAGAAATAAAAAAATCAGTTCAAGATCTGAAGACAAAAATGGATTCAATGATAAACACACAGACAGAAGAAAAACGAGAACGTGAGACCTCAGAGAAGAAGGCGAGCAACGCAGAGGTGAGCTTTTCTAACAGAATCCAAGAGATGGAAGAACGAATCTCAGGTCTAGAAGATACAATCACAGATCTTGAAGCAACCATTAAAGAAAATGCCAAATCTGGAAAACTCCTGACACAAAACATCCAAGAAATTCAGGACAGCATTAAAAGAAGAAATCTGAGGATAATAGGCATTGAAGAAAGAGAAGATATCAGACTCCAAGGCCCAGAAACTATTTTCAACAAAATCATAGAAGAAAATTTCCCCAATCTAAAGAAAGAGATACCTATCAACATACAAGAGGCCTACAGAACACCAAATAGAATTGAACAGAGAAGGAAAACTGCCTGTCACATAATAATCAAAACACAAAACATACAGAACAAGAATAAATATTAAAAGATGCAAGGGAAAAGGGCCAAATAACATTCAATGGCAAACCTATCAGAATTACACCCGACTTCTCAGCAGAGACCATAAAAGCCAGAAGAGCCTGGGCATTGATCCTGCAAAATCTGAGAGACCACAGATGCCAGGCCAGACTATGTTACCCAGCAAAACTATCAATAACCATTGATGGAGAAAACAAAATATTCCATGACAAAAACAAATTCAAACAGTACCTATCCACAAACCCAGCTTTACAGAAGGTACTAGAAGGAAAACTCCATCCCAAAGGGTCAAGCTACAACCAAAACTACTCAGGAAATAGGTAACTATACCATGGCAAAAACACAGCTACACAAACACTCAATTGGAAGCAACATCAAAATTAAGACTCTTAACAGTCACTGGTCGTTAATATCTCTCAACATCAATGGTCTCAATTCTCCAATAAAAAGACATAGACTAACTGAATGGGTGCATAAACAAGATCCAACATTCTTCTGCATTCAAGAAACACATCTCACCTATAACGATAGGCATTACCTCAGGGTAAAAGTTTGGAAAAAAATATTCCAAGCAAATGGTCACAAGAAGCAAGCAGGCGTAGCCATTTTAATATCAAACAAGATAGACTTTCAACCAAAATTAATCAAAAGGGATGCAGAAGGACACTTCATACTCATCAAAGGTAAAGTCAACCAAGATGACATCACAATTCTTAACATCTATGCTCCCAATACAAGGGCACCCACATTTGTAAAAGATCTGCTAAAAAATCTTAAACCACACATCGTTCCCCACACAATAGTAGTGGGAGACTTTAACACCCCACTCTCACTAAAGAATAAGTCATTGAAACAGAAACTAAGCCGAGAAATAACATCATTAACCAATGCCATGGGTCAAATGGATCTAACAGATCTATAGAACCTTTCACCCAAACAAGAAAGAATATACCTTCTTCTCTGCACCCCATGGAACCTTCTCCAAAATTGATCACATCGTAGGTCACAAAGCAGGCCTCAACAGATACAAGAGGATTGAAATAATACCTTGTATCCTATCAGATCACCATGCTCTTAGGCTGCAATTCAACAACAACAGAAACAACAAAAAGCCCACACGTAGGTGGAAACTAAACAACACTCTGCTAAATGACACATGGGTCAGGGAAGAAATAAAGAAAGAAATCAAGGAGTTTCTGAAATTCAATGATAATGAGGGAACAACATACCCAAATTTGTGGGATACATTGAAAGCAGTGTTAAGAGGAAAATTCATAGCACTAAGTGCCTTTAAAAAGAAATTGGAAACATTGCACATAAGCAACTTAACAAAACAGCTGGAAGCCCTAGAAAAAAAAGAAGTAGAAACACCCAAAAGGAGTAGACATCTGGAAATAATCAAACTCAGGGCTGAAATTAACAAATTAGAAACTAAGAAAACAGTCCAAAGAATCAACAAAACCAAGAGCTGGTTTTTTGAGAAAATCAATAAGATAGACAGACCGTTAGCCAAACTAACTAAAAGGCAGAGAGACAGTATTGAAATCAACAAAATCAGAAATGAAAAGGGAGACATAACAACAGACACTGAAGAAATACAAAGAATCATAAGATCCTACTTTGAAGGCATATATGCCACAAAATTGGAAAATCTAAGGGAAATGGACGATTTTCTTGATCAATTTCACTTGCCAAAGTTGAGTGAAGAACACATAAACAAGCTAAATAGTCCCATTTCCCCTACAGAAATAGAAACAATCATTGATAGTCTCCCAACCAAAAAAAAGCCCAGGGCCAGATGGTATCAGTGCAGAATTGTACCAGACCTTCAAAGGCGAGCTAATACTAATACTCTTCAAGCTACTCCAAAACATAGAATTGGATGGAACATTACCAAATTCATTCTATGAGGCCATAGTCACGTTGATGCCTAAACCTCACAAAGACTCAACAAAGAAAGAAAATTTCAGACCAATTTCTCTTATGAACATCGATGCAAAAATACTAAATAAAATTCTTGCAAAATGAATACAAGAACACATAAAGGATATCATTCATCATGACCAAGTAGGCTTCATTCCAGGCATGCAGGGATGGTTTAATATACGGAAATCCATCAATCTAATCCACCATATAAACAAACTGAAAATAAAAAAACACCAATAGCCAAAATCAAAGTAAATGGTGAGATACTCAAGGAAATTCCTCTAAAATCGGGAACAAGGCAAGGCTGCCCACTCTCTCCATATCTCTTCAATATAGTACTCGAAGTTCTAGCCAGAGCAATAAGACAACAAAAGGAGATCAAGGGTATCCAAATGGGAAAGGAGGAAGTCAAACTATCTCTATTTGCAGATAATATGATAGTGTACATAAGTGACCCTCAAAATTCCACCAGAGAACTCCTACAGCTGATAAATACTTTCAGCAATTTGGCTGGATACAAAATTAACTCAAAAAAGTCTGTAGCCTTCCTATACACAAATGACAAGCTTGCAGAGGAAGAAATTAGGAAAGCCATACCCTTCACATTAGCCACAAGGAATATAAAATATCTAGGAGTTACTTTAACTAAGCAAGTGAAGGACTTGTTTGAAAAAAATTTCAAAACTCTGAAGAAGGAGATTGAAGATGACATGAGAAGATGGAAGGATTTTCCTTGTTCATGGATACGGAGAATTAACATAGTAAAAATGGCCATCCTACCAAAAGTAATCTACAGAATAAATGCAATCCCTATCAAAATACCTTCACAATTTTTTAAAGATATTGAAAGTTCAATTCTGAACTTCATATGGAAAAACAAAAAACCCAGAATAGCAAAAACGATCTTGTACAATAAAAGGTGCTGCGGAGGAATCTCCATACCTGATTTCAAATTGTACTATAAAGCAATTGTAATTAAAACAGCATGGTACTGGCACAGCAACAGGCTGGTTGATCAGTGGAATCAAATTGAAGACCCAGATATGAATCCACACACATATCGTCACTTGATTTTTAACAAAGAAGCCAAATCCATTCAATGGAAAAAGGATAGCATCTTCAACAAATGGTGCTGGTCTAACTGGATGTCTATGTGTAAAAAATGCAACTGGATCCATATTTGTCACCTTGCACAAAACCCAAATCCAAGCGGATTAAAGACCTCAACATAAAACCAGAGACACTAAGTCGGTTAGAAGAAAAAATGGGGAAGAGCCTGGAACACATTGGCACAGGAGACAACTTCCTGAACAGAACACCAACAGCCCAGGCCTTAATGTCAACAATTAATAAATGGGACCTTATGAGGCTGAGAAGCTTCTGTAAGGCTAGAGACACTGTCAAGAGAACAAAGCGACAGCCTACAGACTGGGAAAAGGTCTTCACCAACCCTACATCTGACAACGGTCTAATATCTAAAATATATAAAGAACTCAAGAAATTAAACACCACAAACAAAATAACCCAATTGAGAAATGGGGCTCAGAACTAAACAGAGAATTCTCAACAGAAGAATATCAAATGGCTGAGAAACACTTAAAGAAATGCTCAACCTCCTTAGTCACAAGGGAAATGCAAATCAAAAACAACTCTGAGATTCCATCTTACACCCATCAGAATGGCTAAGATCAAAAACTCAAGTGACACCACATGCTGGAGAGGTGTGGGGAGAGAGGAACACTCCTTCATTGCTGGTGGGAATGCAAACTAGTACAACCACTTTGGAAATCTAAATGCTATCTCAGAAAACTGGGAATAGGGCTTCCTCAAGACCCAGCTATTCCACTCCTTGGAATATACCCAGAAGATGCACTAGCACACAACAAGAAAATTTGCTCAACCATGTTCATAGCAGCCTTATTCATAATAGCCAGATCATGGAAACAGCCTAAATGTCCCTCAGTAGAAGAATGGATAAATAAACTGTGGTACATATACACTATGGAATACTACTCAGCTATTAAAAACAAGGAATTCCTGAAATTTGTGGACAAATGGATTGAGCTAGAGATGATCATAATGAGTGAGTTAACCCAGAAGCAGAAAGACTCAAATGGTATATACTCACTTATATCTGCATACTATCCCAAGGGGCATGTCCCACGAAAGCCTTCCCTTACCAGGAAACTGGGACAGAGGGGAGGACATCCTATTGGGACTCTAGATGAGAGAACAATGGGAGAATAGCAATGTAGAATGATCCAGTGGGTCCTAGAATCCTACAAGTAGAACATTATGATAGGCAGATTTGGGTCAAGGGGTCCCGCTCAAACTAAGGCACTAGCCAAGGACAATACAGGCGGTAAAATTTAAACCCCTACCCAGATCTAGCCCATGGACTGGACAGTCTCCACACTTGAGTGGAGAGTGGGATATGACTTTCTCATGTACTCTGGTGCCTCACATTTGACTATGTCCCCTGGAGGGGGAGACCTAATGACACTCAGAGGAAGGACAGCAGGACACCGAGAAGAGACTTGATACCCTATGAGCATATACAGAGGGAGGTAATCCCTCTGAGGAACAGTCATAGGGGAGGGGAATAGGGGGAAAATGGGAGGGTTGGGAGAATGGGAGGATACAAGGGATGCGATAACCATTGAGATGTAACAAGAATAAATTAATAAAAAAAAGAAAAAAAAGAAAGGAAATATAATCAAAAAATAAATAAATAAATAAGTGCTGATTTTTGGCAAGAAACTCAAACAACTAGACACTTACATCAGTGTAATGGGAATGCAAAATCATACAAAGTTTTATTGAAAATATTGTATTATTTGTCAATGAGAGAAAGGTCTATCTTCATTTGACCTTATTTGTACGTTTAGATATTTATTCTAAAAAATAAAAATAGGTATTCACAAAATACTCACATATCAATATCCAGAGGATCTAAGCATGTATTGTTTTAAATATGTAACTCTTTCAATAATAAAATAAAATAAAAATTACTTTATAAATGCAGGGGGCTAGTAGGTGACAATAAAATTAATGAGATCTCAGTTAATTCAGAGATAACTTAAAACAGAATAAGATTCAATGGAAAGTAATTGGCTCCTAATCGAGTACATAATGTATAATTGCACTGATAAAAAATAATAGGCATGCAAATCAATCTGTAGTGACTGAAAGGTTTCAGTGGTTGCTAGAAGATTGAGAAATTACCTGAAGATAGATTAAAGAAAGGAAGAGGATAGGGTAACACTTTAGGGGGTGATGGGTACTTCTTTCTTTTGATTATCCTCTATTACATGTATATGGACTGTAGTTATACATACAGCATGCATAGATTCAAAGTATGTGCCTAAAATACATACAAGGTGGTATATGCATACTATATTCCATATTTTTTTAAATGCTGAAGACTAGACTAGAAATTAAAATTACAATTTGACAAACCATTGGCTTAAAAATACACTGAATTGATCAATCTGATAAAATAAAAGTAGGCTATCACTTGAAAATCAAACAACCAGCAAGGTCTAAAGTTGTAAGCAATCCACTATGCAAAAGCTTATGGTACCTCATAGACACATTACATTTATTATAGAAATGAAACTTACTAACAGTAAAAATAATCATTTTTATTCATTGACAGATTTAAGTGAAAATTATCCTTAATATATTCAGAGAAAGCGTTTGACAAAATCTGACACCTAACCTTGATTTTTAAAATAGCGATGCAAGAATACAAGGGAACTTCGTTAATTAACACTATCTACAAAAGGCATTCAGCTAAAATTCTATTTAATGATCAGATGCTGAAAGATTTTCATTTTCATTTAATTTTAGGAAGATGAAATCTCCCCTGTCACCATACTCATCAGTCCCAGCTCAAGCAATATGAAAAATAAAAGATAAAGGTAGGGAAATTAGAACAAAAGAAAATAAATTCTCATTTTTATAAGTAAAATTTTTTATTTAAGTTAATGTAGATATCAACTTTTCAGATTCAAAGACAAAATATTAAGAAGTTCAGTTTTTAAATATCTATATTTTAATAATGGTAAATTTACATACCACCAAACAATGAAAAGTTTGAAAATTAGCATTTACATAATCATATGAGTGATTGCCAAACCTGGATATTAATATAACAAAGACCTTAATCAAGATAACTTGATTAAGAAACATTAAACAAAACCCAAGAAATGGAATGATCCTTTGCCATGACCCATACATTAAGTACAATCGTTTCTTTGTGTCAGTAAGCTGATTTTAAATTAGAGATGACATTTTAAAGAACTAAATATATCTAAGATACTTAAGGAAAATAAAATTGAGGTGATAAATTTGTTCTGACATCATTATATATTTAAGGCCTACAATAATAATTTTTTATTAGACTGTCATAGTGTGATATTTGCAAATACAGTTGGGTAAAATGAACCAGGCCTAAGCATGGATGGGAGCTGCTTCACTCACATGGTGACACAGAAGAGTGCAGAAAAAACTTCTCAGTAAACCATGCTGGGATAATCTTTTAGTAAATTCACGACTTGTACTATATTTATGGGAAATTAGTTCTTGAATAATTAGATTAATCTTTAATAGTGAAAATTTAGAAGTAACTAAAGCTTTTAAGGAAAAACATACGAGAATATTTTTAGACCTTAAGTCAGGAAATGATTTCATAAACAACAAAGTTGCCAAGACTTCCAAACAGGAATATATTGAATGGATAATCTCCATTAATCAAAACTCATCATCTTGTAGATACAAGATCAAATAAAGAGCGTGAAAACTTATTTGAGCATACATAACATGAAATACAAATAAAAATATTCAAAACAATAATTTTTAAGATTTATTTATTTTATTTATTGCGTATGAGTGCTTTATCTACAGAAGAGGGTATCAGATTACATTATAGATTGTTGTGAGCCACCATGTGGTTGCTGGGAAATGAACTCAGGACCTCTGGAAGAGCAGGCGGCGCTCTTAACCACTGAGCCATCTCTCCAGCCCTCAAAACAATATTTTTTTAAAAGTTCACAAAAAGCTCTCCAAAACATAAGAGACAAATGAATTTTGATATCTAGAAAATTTTGGCAGCCAAATATGATTACCAAACAGTTAGTTCCAAATACAGAAATGCTGTCAAAATGTATAATTTTAATATTAAGTGGAAAGTCCCAAGTTGTAGAAAATACATGAACACAAAACGATTTATCTTCATAATCATCACTAAAACATTTTCTTGGGGGATGGGTAACTTAAGCAAAATAAAAGGAGATGAATACTCGTGTCAGGATATTGTTTACCCAAAGGGAAGGCAAAAGACTCCAGTAGTTTCTGGATAGGTAGACAACAACCTTGTGCTAGAATTAGAAGGCATTACTGTTTTATTTATAGCTTTCTATACTCTGTTGTACACAGATCTATAAGTATACATTCTATTTCATAATAAAATTGCTTAAAAGGCAGAAGGCTCAATTCTTTGGAAAACCTAGTGAGATGATTTGATTCTTTTCCTAAACTATTTCAGTTTCAAAGCCCCAGAATCAATTTCCCATAAGGCATCAAAACGCTAGCAGCCAAATGACCTCAACGGAAAGCAGTATACATATCTTCCCTCCCACCCCAGCACTATGCAGGAGTGAAAAAGCGGCTGAAAAAAAATCTTGAGTCTTGTTTTCTTTTACCCATCTTAACCTACCACCAGAAAGCTGAGATCTCTAGACGGAGAGGCCCTGTTTTAACAGAAAATGCAGCACGTCTTTGGTCTAAAAGTAAACACTCGTGATCTGACTGTAACCAATCATGACGGAACACTTCACCTACTCGGTCAAGGCTGCAAATTGTTCTTTCATGTGAACTGACAGCACCTCAGAGTACTGGATGGTTTGTCAGTGAAGCAGGGAAAACCGCGTGGAAGTGAAAATAATCTGATACACAAAAATGTTCTGAATCTTCATAATGGCAGAGAAATGTTATGGCCGGTACGAAAGTAAGCCATTACTGGAGGCAAATGACTGAACTAAAGAAATTTGATTTCCCCTGGATTTAACTTCATGGGTGGCTGCCTCCAAGAAAACTCAATATGTCTCTCAGACTTTTGCCTCTTTGTCAATTTGACTGAAATCAACCTATAAAATCCAAATGATTTCATTCCACATGGACCGAGGAAAACATTGGAAGGGTATTTTTTTTTTTTAATTGGAATTTTCAGGATTCATTCGAGCCTACAGTGGGATCTCAGAAATTCCAAGTTTGTACGTGATGAGGGGTGGTCTATTGCTAGCTGCTGAGTCAACTTGGGGTGGGGCTTAGATAGGAAGTTAAGGCCAGTCATCGAAGTCCTCGGGTCATGGCTGGCCATCTGGGAAGTACTAGTTGCTGGAATTAGCAAAAGATATAAAATATAATATATGTAGAAAGAGTCCAGCGCCCATCCTACTTTTGATTTCGGTTTCAGGCTAGAGGAAGCATTGGTTCATGGAATCTGGAGGCATTAATGTACCTGGAAAGGATCATGGATCAAAGAAGCATGGTGTACCTAATTTGATGAGTGGAATTCAGAATTCTAAAGGCAGAATAGGTAGAGAGACATTAGGGTAGGCTACTGATGTGAGCTCTTTTCTTTATTTTTCTTGGCCTAAACTAGTGTAATTTAATTTTTATATCTATTATAAATCCAAAATCAATCAAAATAACATGCTCACTACTTCACCAACGTCTCACTTACTGTTGTGAAAATGTTAAAGTAATTTTAGTGTTTTCCATATAGCTTGTTTTTTATTCTTTCTCCAACATATATGTAAATCAAAGTACATTATACACCCCACCATACACACAATTTGTTAATTAGAGATGAACAAAATGAAAGCAAATGTATTGTAGTCATAAGCACAGCTTTCTTTCGTTATTCTGTATTCCACAAACCGATGTCATGATTCCTAAGACGCTATTCCTGTGAATCATTGCTCTCTCAACAGCTATTGACTTACTGGTAAATATGCAACTTGCCTGCTGGGGTGGGGGTGGGGTCTAAGAAAACAATTCACCAGAAAACAAGTGCTCTTGGCACTAGTCATGTCAATTAAGCCTACACATATCCCAAAAGATAGCTCTTCTATTGATCTCACAAGGATATCTGCTTAACTGCAGGATGTTCCTTATTCTAAAAAATGGTCATGAGGAATGATTAGTAAAAGTTAGACATATGTAAATACCAAATAAAGATCTTGATAGCTTCCTTAAACTACTGGCCCGGGCTTAAAAGACCCAGGAAGTAAATGGCAGATGAGAATAAATTAAAATATTTTATCTTCATTCAATCAAAAGTGTTTTAAATTAAGAACACCTCATAAATACCTACTTTGAATCCCAGAAATTAGAGGTGAAGGAGAATGACCTTAAGAGACTGACTGTTCTTTTATTCTTATTCTGAAATGTCTATGGATTTGTCGTGTTCTACGTAGTGGATGGCCATATATTCATCCTGATTTTCTCATAGAGAAAATCAAAGTCAAGCGGTATCCACCATTTTAGCTATATACCACAATGTCCTAAGCAAGAAAGAAAATACTCTTGTAACAGAATTCTAGGTAAGTATCCCACGACCTCTGATGACTGGGTTGTTTCTGTCATTTGCTCATTTCTGAGCAGTGATTGTGGATCTCAGAATAGATGGTCTGATTAACCCAAGCAAGAAGGCTTTCCTTTGCACCTGGGAAACAGTACTCTCTTGAATTTTAAACTTAATAGAGGGATAGCAAAATTCACATTAAACAAAGCAATAACCTCTATCAAAACTTAGATGTCACAGGAAATAGAGAAAGTATTCTTGGTAGGCAAGCAAACAAACAAATAACAACAACAACAAGAAAAAAAAAAAGGTGGAGAATGAAACGGAAAAATCCTTGAGGGATGGCTCTCAACTTTGGCTTTGTATTACATCACTTGGGAGCCTTCTCAAATCCAAAGGGGCAGGCAGTGTTCTACCATAAATAACTCAGAACCCATGAAAGGGAAGAAGAGGGCAGTCATGCTCAATGTCCCCAGCGTGCACCTTGGTAAGAATACAGCATCGCATGAGAAGGGTTTATTATACAGGAAGATCAAACTGTCAGCTTCTCCCCTTATGTGGGGATGCAGAGGACAGATGAGTTGGTTTAGTCACCCAGCTCTGACAGCTTAAAGCTACCGGAGCTGACAGCTGCATTTCCCCTTTCAAAGCAGCTTAAATGTTGGGTAGTTGTACTTTGCAGTTTCACAATGAACAGCACCAGGTTACAACAGTGGCTAAATCCCATGTGGGAAGCACAGACAGAGCCATTGTAAATACTGCTTTTCCAGAGCATCAGAAAACAGGGGGATTACAGTGGGCTTAAAATGCCCTCTCGTTCCTTCCACTGTTAACAGCATTTTACAGTGTGCAGCGGCGAGTCCAGTACGGTCAGCTGTGGCACAGATTCAGATTTGTTTTGGTCTGGGGGGTCTTCTCATGACCGTTCATTCACTTAGGACTCATTTTCTCAGTCTGTTTGTAGCTCTGGATGCTATACTTACTCTCTAGGGAATTTGACAGATGAATCTGGTGCGAGAACAAATTGCAACAGAGAAATCAAACCACATTTGTACTCACTAGTAATTCCCTGCCTTTCTTTGCCATCACTGTCCTCCTCTCCTGGCTTCTCTTTCCCTCCTCTGCCTCCTGCTTCTTCTTCAATGCTTTCTTTCTGTGTTTGATGTTTAAACTGTTTTGTTCTTTTTGTTGTTGTTGTTGTTGTTGTTGTTTGTTTGTTTGGTTGGTTTTTTTTTTTTGAGGGCTTAATTTCACTTTTGAAAATGTATTTATTTTATGTTTTAAAAAATTTTAGAAAAGTATAGGCAGGTAAAGGATAATGTATTTAACTATGGATCAGAAAAGTATCATCTATGGCTGGATTCCATTTTGTCTGAAATGCATTCATTCATTAATAAATTCAAACACCAAAATAGGATTAGACGCACTGTATATAACAGCCACAGTGCCAGCATCTATGAATAAAGCAGTTGTCTTAGTTAGGGTTACTATTGTTTTGATGAAGCACCGTGACTAATGGCAACTTGGAATGTTTTTCGCCCACAGCTCCATGTAACAGATCATCATCCATAGCAGTGAGGACACTCTTTTTATCTTGTGTAGGTAACCTCGTTTTGATGCTCCATGGGTGTAACTTCTTTGTCGTAGCTGGAAGGCACAATCTTAAAGGCCTCCATTTCTTTTTTCTTTCTTTCTTATTTATTTGTTTGTTTGTTTATTTATTCAATATATTCATATTTGACTACGTCCCCTGGATGGGGAGGCCTGTTAGCACTCAGAGGAAGGATAGCAGCCTAGCAAGAAGATACCCTAATAAGCATATACAGGGGGAGGAGGTTCCCCTCAGCCACAGTCATAGGGGAGGGGAGTAAGGGGAAAATGGGAGGGAGGGAGGAATGGGAGGATACAAGGGATGGGATAACCATTGAGATGTAATATGAGTAAATTTCTTTCTTTTTTAACTCGTATCTATCTAGTTGCTCACTTTACATTCCGATTATAGTCTCCATCCTCTTCCCCTCCTGGTCCCACCCGCTTTCATTCTTCCCTCCTCCCCTGTCTCTCAGGAAAGGGCCGCCATCCCATTAACCCACCCTAACACTTCAAGTCACATCAGGACAGAGTATATCCTCTTCAAAGGTGGCCTGGAAAGGCAGTCCCTCTAGGGGGAAAACGATCAAAATGCATGCAACAGAGTCCATGTCCCGCTCCCCTTACTAGGGCACCCACACCAAGATCAGGTTGTCCATCTAGTATATATGTATAGGGGGCCTAGATTCGGTTCATGTGTGGTTCTTGGTTGGTGCTTCAGTCTTCTCAGGCTCTGTGGGCCCAAGTTAATTGGCTTGTTGGTCTTCTTGTGAAGCTCATTCCCCTCTGGGTCCTTCTATCTTTTCCCCCCAACTCTTCCACAAGCTCCCTGCACTCTAAGCAGTCTTTGGCTGTGAGTTTCAGCATCTGTTTCGATCCTATGCTGGGTGGAGCCTCTCAAAAGACAACTGTGCTAGGCTCCCAGTCTACAAGCAAAGCAGGCAGAGTGTCATTGTTATGTCCGTGGTTGGTTCTCTCCCATGGGGTGAGTCTCATGTTGGGCCAGGGATTGCTTGGACTTTCCCTCCATCTCTGCTCTATCATTATCCCTGCATGTCTTATAGTCAGGGTAAATTTTGGGTTGAAGTATTTGTGGGTAGATTGGAGTTTCACATCCCTCCACTAGGAGTCCTGTTGAGTTAGAGGGTAACATGTTCAGACTCCACGAGACTTGCTACTAGGGGTCTCAGGTAGAGTCACTCCCATATCTTCCCTGGAGCCTACGCTGTTGTAAGTCTCCAGCTTGTCCCAGAAACGTCTTTGTTGACAGTTTCTTTTCTCTCTGCAAGCCACTGTCCTTCTGTCCCTTCTCCCCCAACATCTGCTTCCCTCTCGTGTTTCCCTCCCAACTCCCTCTCCTGTCCTACTCTGTCTCTTCAACTGCTTCTGATGCCTGTTCTATTTCTCCTTATGAGTAAAATTGAAAACACCCTCCTTTGTGTCCTTCTTTTTACGTAGCTTCTATGAGTCTGTGCATTGTGCTATGTTTATCTTGTACTATGTGCCTTAAATCCACTCATAAGTGAGTATAAACTATGTATGTCTTTCTGTGTCTGGGTTACCTCACTTGGGATGGTATTTTCCAATTCCATTCATTTGCCTGTACATTTCATGATCTCCTTGCCTTCAATAGCTGAGAAGTATTTCATTGTGTAAATGTACCACCGTTTCTTTATCCATTCTTCAGTTGAGGGTACATCTGTTTTTTTTTTCTTCAAGTCTCTGGGTATTATGAATAAAGCTGCTATGAACATAGTTGAGCAAAAGTCCTTGTTGTATGGTGGGGCATGTTTTAGGTATATGCCCAGGAGTGGTATGGTTGGTAGAGTTATTCCCAATTTTCTGAGAAAGTGCTCTTACAGTCTTTCTTCTTCCTCTTCCTTGATCCTTGGGTACAGGGATTGTGTGTAGATGTTTTTCTTGGGATTTGGCAGACACAGTAAGTTGTTATCTGCAGTTTGACTAGCTGTGTCTTTCTGTAAAGGTCTCCAAATCCTAAAAAAAGAAGGAATTTTTTTTGTTTTTAATGCGGAGTGAGGTTTACAGTTATTTTGGGGTATAAATATAAACATTTAGAAAGCAGTTAGAAATTATATTTGTTGAAGAAGGTGGATGTACTGGTCCTCCTCTAGTGACTATTGCAAATGTAGTTTTAAGGGAAAGCCTTTTCTCCGTTGAGTTGATACATAAAGGAGATGACTGAATAGTCATGTGAACACATTAGATTTTAAACATCGAATACAAAGATGGTGAGACAGAGGGATGAGGTTTGCGGATGGGAAGGGAGCAGAACTGAAGCAGAATAGAAAACGAAAGTAGATGGTAGGACGCTGCAGAACGCAGAGTTTAGAATATGTAAGTAACATCTTAGGTAGGAAGGAAGTTCTGGCCTTAACCTGAATGAGATAGGAAGCCATCAAAATATTTAGATTTTAATAACATTGAGTGCACGTTGAGTAAAAGTTTAAGGAGGTGAGAATAGTGTATAGCTAGGGATTTTATTGCTGTGATGAAAAGCCATGACCAAAAGTAATTTAAGGGAAAGAGTTTATTTCATCTTACAACTTGTAGTCCATCATCCATGGAACTCAGGTTCAGAAACCAAGGCAGAAAACTGGAGGCAGTAACAGATGCAGAGAGCTTGGAGTGGGCTGTTTACTAGTTTGCACCTCTCATGCTTGTGAAACTGCTTTCTTATACCATCATGTCCCACTTGACAAACGGTAGTGCCACCCACAATAAACTGTGCCCTTTCACATTAATCACCAATCAACAAAATATCCCACAGGCCAGTCTGATGGGGGTATTGATGCTACATCCTCCTAAATGCCTCTATCTTGTATCAAGCTGACATAAAAATAGGCAGCCTGATACATGCTGTTAAAAAATATTATGCTGTTAATATTAGGTTATGGTATGAAGTTAGACTATGCCCTAACTTGTTGCATGTGTTTCTTCATCATTTTGAACTTCTTTTGCCATATGTCAAATTTCTAAATAAAAATATAAGAAAAAAAAATAAAATAAAAATATAAGAAAAAAAAATGTAGGAAGTGCATTCAGTTCATTGAACTAGCTGTTGATTATGGTGCCAATATCACGAGTACTGAATTTTTGTAGCTTTTATTGTACAGCAATAAGATACAGTCTCAGTGAATATTTGATCAATTGCACAGGATTCCACCAAGTTATATCAAATCATTGGAAGCATATCCACAAAAAGATAACCAGCTATATTCCTGGAATATGAGGATTACCATGAGTTTTTCTTTATTTTCATTTATCACTTCTTTTTTAACAATGGTCATACATTGTATGTATGTAAAAGTGTATACATATTCAAGTCAGGAGAAAAATCTCTTACAGCAATGTCCCTTTTGCTACAAATTATTTCAATAAACATAGTCATGATGTTTGTGTTGTTTGGGATGGATATAAATACTTTCCAGTGGAAGTCTAAATTCTCAATACATTAAAGAATCTATACATACATATTGCTTTCAACCCTATGTTTTAAGTTAAACAAGTAGCAGACAAATATCAAACTCAAAATTTCTTGTAAAAAAGTCAAAATTCTTACCTTTTCAAACTGCTTATCTGCAGATCAAAAAATCTTGAATAGAATCTGGAGGTCCCTTGATTCTTCCTTTTGCCACACATGCTTGATCTGTATGTGATGGGCAAATGTGTTATTGTTTTATCTCTAATTTTTCAATGAAATTTTATATTTCTCACCTCTTCAAAGACACCCACCTTTAATGTATCTGTTTATGGATACTCAAGTTTCTACAAAGCAACCAATATTAGTCAATATCCCTGTCATATGATGTTAATTACCACAGAACACATTTCAGTATCCTTTTGTCTGTTTGGAAATAATAAGCAAAATCTTTGCTCTATACTGTAAAATTTTGCATGCCCTCCTCACTAGATGACTAGATGACTAGATGACTCCTCTTCTGAGTTTTTAGCAGAAAACAACCCTTCTCTGTGTTTCTCAACATTGCTAAAGCATCTCTTGAAGACCATTTGGGTTTACTTCCCTTTTTCTTCCCTGGAATTCTCTTCCTCCAAACACTTCCTTGGCTGGTCCCCAGACCTCATTCAGTCCCTACTTACAATGCCACTGCTTCCAAGAAATCTTCAAGGATCAGGTTATTCAGAGCTCCAAATCACATCAGTTCTCTTCGGCAAGCATGTTTTTCCCCAAAGCAAATATTGATAACCATATATGCACTTTGCCTTGGTTCCTGCTTATAGCTTCCCAAATTATTAGATTAGGAACACTAAAATTCTCAAAAACTGGGCTTACACAACAATAGAAAGCAATATATTGTATCTGAAATATGTAGTTATTTGAAACAACAAAAGAGGAAAAAAATTTTTCAATCTATTCTTAGCTGAATAGCTGGTAGTAAAATGTTCTACAACTTTAGAAAGTATTGATAGTAGCAGTGGGCCATAATGAGCTACATAAGCCTATGGGAGACATGTCAAATTCAACCTTAGTATTATGCCTATTGACCCCATAGGCTCACGGCCATCTCATAATAAGAAAAGAATCCAGTTCATCATGAGCCCCCATGGTCTTGAGGATCCCAATATTGGTCAAAAGCTCCAGGTCACGTTTAAGAATCAGGAAAAACTGGTAGCTATGACATGGAAAGTGGTATGTTTAGCGTCAATTAAAGATTCTCATAACACAAGCAATTGACGGGGAAATAGGAACAACAGGAATTTTTAAAAGGAGTTTATTTTTTATTTTTTATTTTTTTATTTTTTTCTGAGGCAGGGTCTCTTTGTGTATCCTTGGCTGTCCTGGACTCACTTTATAGACCAGGCTGGCCTCGAACTCACAGCGATCCGCCTGCCTCTGCCTCCTGAGGGCTGGGATTAAAGGCATGCGCCACCACGCCCGGCCCTTAAAAGGAGTTTAATGGAACATCATAATGGATGAGAGGACCAGTTCCAGGCAGTCCCACAAATTTTAGCAAATGCACAATATGACTTATTTTTAATCTAATGCTCAATTCTGTCTAAATGTTCCCTTTTGCTTTTTCTATTTCTTCTCCTATTCCTTTTTTTTTTTTTTTTTTTTTTTTTACAGTTCAGATGTATTTATTGACAGGATTAAAAAGGCTTTCCAGATCTGAATACTCTCCTTGCTTAGTCAGACTGTATAGAATAAGAAAAAAATAAGCTTCATTATTACTTATTATTTTTAATTCCTTTTAAAAAAATTTATTAATTTATTCTTGTTACATCTCTATGGTTATCCCATGTGGTACATATACACTATGGAATACTGCTCAGCTATTAAAATCAAGGAATTCCTGAAATTTGTGGACAAATGGATTGAGCTAGAAATGATCATAATGAGTGAGTTAACCCAGAAGCAGAAAGACTCAAATGGTATATACTCACTTATATCTGCATACTAGCCCAAGGGGCATGTCCCACGAAAGCCTTCACTTACCAGGAAAGTGGGTCAGAGGGGAAGACATCCTATTGGGACTCTAGATGAGAGAACAATGGGAGAATAGCAATGTAGAAGGATCCAGAGGGTCCTAGAAACCTACAAGTAGAACATTATGAAAGACAGATTTGGGCCCAGGGGTCCCGCTCAAATAAGGCACCAGCCAAGGACAATACAGGTGGTTTTTCTTCTATTCTTCTCCACTTACTTTTCACTCCTTTCTTTATACTTTCTCATTTGCAGCTTCTACCCTTTACAGGAATTACTTCGTACTTACTCATAGAGCAGATCTGATTCTTGAATGATCAAAATCTATTTTCCTTGACATTTTATGTCAAAGCACTGTACCGGCTGCATTGCTTCTGAGGCTCATAATATTATGTACCAAAAGAGAAATAGTTTCTTGATTAAAACTGTGGTCCCTTTGTTTTGTGTCTTTAGCCGTGACTATAAATAAAACATTTGTAATGGGAACAGAGGCTCTTAATCAATGTGTCTTCATCAAAAACTTTGTGTCACTACACTTGTCGGGTGGTGATGACTTGTCACCAGGTGGTGGTCACAAGTTGTGACACCCGCACATTTTAGGCCTTGGCTCCATATCTACTCATTCTGCAGGCCCAGTTATGAGTGGAAGTGAGGGAGAGTTCAGCAGTCTTTCCTGGTGATCCTGATGGACTATGGCATTTGAAATCAGCTGTCTCAGACACAGCCATGGCACGACTACTGAGTATTCAATTTACACAATCTCTCTGTACCTAAGGATTTCCTTCTGTAAAAAAGCTGGTTCTACTCTTTCTCATCTTTTTATGACCATGTGGTACTGGTTGTATATATCTAGATATTGTGATAGAAGACATGGATGGGAGGACAGTGAATAATCAAGTCGGTATATATCCACTGTCCAAACCAGACAATGTTAATAAACACAAATTTTCTGGAGTATTTCAGAAACATTCTATTAACAATAAATAGTACTTTTTGAGTATTCCTGACCATGGTAAATTCATTTTGTAAACAATTTAAAAGTACGTATTTTTGCCATTAAAGGCAAAATGGCTTAGGTCAGTTGCTACATAACAAAGAAGCTAATATTGGCCGTAGTGCCTCTTTTAGAAGCTTGGTTATTCTGTTATTGGGCATTTTTATGGTTTTCATCTTCAAATGCCCTTGGACAGTTCTAGATACCTAAATACATTTCTTAAATATTCCTTTTCAACAAAACAATCCTAAATATATCAAAACTTCAAAACTCTGGATGCTGTTTCAGATCATATTCCAGATTTCTAAGATAGATTTCAATTCCTTATATTTCAATGTCTAAATATTACATATGTTAGTAATGATCTGACAGATTTAGCATACTACCACCTTTGTTCTGAGCTCATTATTCCTACTAAAGGAAGCTGGAATTACTCTCAAGTCTCAGACCTGACTGTGGTTTATATGAACTGATGTCACAGGTCTGTCCTGAGATGATTTCTTAACAGCAGTGTGTTATTTTACACCTGTGCATATTACACATCATTTTAGGAGTCTACCATTATTGCAACCTGCCAGAATTTCTGTGTACTTTATTCCATCTTTCTTTTTTACTAGCTATCCCTCCCATATGTCTGTCATTCACAAAGCTTATAATTTTGCTTTTATGTCTTCTTTTAAGTTGATAAAAAGCTGGATAGGACAGATATCTATAACAAAGCAAACAATATCAGTATTTTACATATACATGACACTTAAGCATACACAAAGCACATTCATATGACTCTTAAACATCAAGGATTTCATATACCCAAACTAAGTCATTGTAGCTGTGTTTATCAAAGGCTTTAAAGTCTAATAAAAGTGTAAGGAAAGTAACTAAAACATACATAATATTTAAAGGCCATACTAGTGATTTTTCCTGAGTGTTACTTTTGAATATTTAATTATCTTATATAAATATACTACTAGTTATAAATATCCTATAAATAGCTATACATTCTATTATATTATATAAATAATAGAAAAACATAAAATTAATCCAATCAAACAAACATATAACCAAGATTTTCTGTGCATTAAGCACTATAGAAGTGCTATCATAAATGAGTAAGTTAAAATTCCTAATTTTAAGATATTCTAATCCAATTTGAAAATTATAATATAAGAAAGTATTTGCAGATGAAAATAATTAAAGATAGAAAGCATTTTAAAGAGATTAAAGTAAGAGAGATTTTTTTCAGATAAGATGAAAATAGCTCAGGATTTTGAAGAATAAATAGGAACTTGCCATGCAAACATAAGGGATAAAGGACATTTCACAGTAAAAGAGTAGATAACTGAACAAAAGCTAAGGCATGGTGTGAGGGAAATGAAGAGAAATTGCAGTCATTGTCTAAAGGATCAGAGCTGATACAATGAATATATAATATATATCCATTGTGTCAGATATATAAACATGTATATGTGAATATATATATGTGTATATATGTGTGTGTGTGCGTGTGTGTGTATACATGGATGATAGATAGATAGATAGATAGATAGATAGATAGATAGATAGATGATAGATAGATAGATAGAAGTATGTGTGTTAAAAGCGGGTTTATTAGAGTGGCCCACTCACTGTGGCCATGGTGGTACAACAATGTCTGTCTCCTGGATGAAATGCCAAGAACCTGGCAGTTGTTCAGTCCATGAAACTGGATGTCTCAGCCGACACAGTTTGGTGATAGAGTACTGAAGGACTCCTAGAGAGCTGCTGGTCTCCAGCCTCTGTGAACACTGAAATCCCAAAGACATAGGTTCTAGCATCAGTGAGGGGATGCCTCAGCAACACGATAAAGAAATTTGGCAGAAATAGTGAGAGCGAGCAAGAAGGCTAAATGCTCTCCCCTCTGTGTCCTTTTATGTGGGCTGCCTCTGAAGGTGTGGTCAGAGTTTGGGTGGCTCAGCCAACTTCAAATGATTCACTGAAAAAAAAAAAAAACCCTTCACAGGAAATAGATAGTGGCTTGGCTTTTAGTTGATTGCTGATGTAGTCCAAGTTGACAACTAAGATTAGCCATCACCGAGATGATGGAGAAATTGATGGAGACATAATTTTTGCAATTTTTTTGTTTTTGTTTTGTGCCGATAGCATCCTTTCTGTCTTTACCACCATTACCTACTTATAATAGTAAGTAATTGTCCCTTATGCTTTATCATCAGATTTTCTTGGTTTTAGATTTTGAAAAAGTAATGTTTTTTTCCTTTGCAAAGCAATGCTATGCCTTGACTGAGTTACTTAATGTCATTTGCATAGCTATATGTTTTCTAAAATAGAACACAATAAAGACACAAACAACAATATCCTGTCATGTTATGTGGAGGTATGATTATACACCTAGAAATTTGACTTTATTGTGCATATATGAAGACTGGTATTTGATTGCTCAGGTTATGTTTTTTTTTCTGAATACATAACAGTTCTATTCTTCATCTTAGAGTTCTACATTTCAACTATATTTGAATTATCCATAAAAGTCCTGGGTATTTTCCCTTTATGAAAATGCCCCCATACTTCATAACTAGAAAATGACTAAAGCGATTTGTATGCTAAACCTGAGAGGGGGAGAGTCTTTGTTCTCTGACTAGGAAAATGGAGCTTAAAAATCAAAGGATAATTTCTTGAAAGGAAGGGTGAAGAGGTCACAGCAGAAAGTGACACTGGATGCTGTTTTGAAATGGCAACAAGAGCATCCTTTCCTACTTGCCTCTCCACTGGTCCAATCCTCTGAAATAAAGCTGTCAAGGGTATCACCCCAGGGTCTCTCTGCAGATGCTCTTTCAAATGCTGTATTGCATTTTCCATCTACTCTCCTCTCTTTAGAATGAGAGAAACACAGAAGATTGAAAAGAAGGTTAAAATCTAAGGCAGACAACAAGGAGCTGGCTGAAAGGGGCTGCTCACCCTGCCGGGTAATGAAACCTATGGTTTTGAGGTGGAAGTTGTGCTTTGTTGGAGACTTCTGGTCACCTAGAAGTTTGCAATCAAAGAGACGTCAGAGTCTGATGTGGTTGAGAGTGAGAGGCAGAGCCTGCATTGCATTGCTCAGTACTGATTCACAGGCATGCTTAGTAAAATGGAAATCCCTGGGAAGTCTCCAACAGAAGACTTCCAGTTGTGTTCTGCCAAAGAAGAACAAGTGCAAAAGGATCTGGAGTTCCTACTATAAAGACAGAGTGATAGACCCGTGGCCTTTCCTGTTACTTCTGTTGTTTCTACCCATTGCACACTATGCTGTCAAGCTGTAAGGGTGAACGCAGGGTGCTATATAACATTGTTAGGAAGCCTGAGTCTAAATTATTTGTGTGATCATGTAGTTAAAGGTATACAGACTGCCAGATTACCATATATGAACCTATCTATCTATCTATCTATCTATCTATCTATCTATCTATCTATCTATCTATCTATTATATATATATACCAATAATGTTTATGAGTATAAATACACACTGGCCATCTGAGAGGAGGGAATGTGGTAAAAAAAGTTTTATGAAGAAATGGATAGAATTCAACATTTGATGCTGTGCAGTAAGATGCTGACAGACTCAAACAGAAGGAGGAAGTGGGTTTAATAGAGCAGGAGCTGATGTAAGGATGGAAGACGACTTAGAAAAGAAGAATTGGAGCTTATAAAGTCCCTGGGCTGAAGGCTTGGCATAGCTTAGATGGAGAATTGCTGCAGATCAGCATTAAGTTCGGGATCCAGGGAAATGAAGCAGTATTTAAGTGAGGTGGCCTACAGTTGATAAGTGTGATGATTTACTGCTCTTAAGCTGACTGAACTATGTTAAATTGTCATTAGTAATCCATGCACTTGGCACTGTAGTTTGAGTTTATTGTGCAGAAAACTATCTACCTAAGCTAAGCTTTGGGGGTTGTGGCAATCTTGGGAGGAAGGGCCAGTTAAGACTATTATATCAATTAAGTAGGCTGAGGGAAAACAGCAAATAGGCAGTGCCCACTGGAGCAGCTTTCTTAACTGAAAAATTCCTCTGGCCCAACACTCTCTGCTTGCTGTTTGAAATGAGATGCCATAGGAAGAAGCCAAGCATATGTATCATGGAGATGAGGAGAATTGCAGAGTAACACAGGATCTATTTGTGTCTACCCAAGAATAGTTGCCAAAGACACCTTGGGGAAGCCATACTAAATCCCTCTTAGAACCTCTAAATAGGGTGGTTTCTTTATTGG
>OU015745.1:92818667-92836627 GCA_907169655.1 Acomys percivali
AGAGAGAGAGAGAGAGAGAGAGAGAGAGAGAGAGAGAGAGAGCACATGAGTATACATGCATGTTGAGACCACAGTTGATGTCAGGAACCATTTTGATTTCTCTCCTACCTTTTTCAGAGGCATTGGCTCTGGTACCTAGAGTTGCAGGGTATAGCTAACATTTCTAGCCAGCTTTCTCTTTAGATGCTGTGTCTCCACCTCCTGAGGCTGGAATTACAGATGGGCTGTCATACTTCTGCATCCCAGCCCTTACACGGGTTTGGGGGATCTGAATTCTAGTCCTTAGGCTTATTTAACAAGCGCTTTAGCCACTGAGTCATCCCCATGGAATATTTTGAGTTCCTCATGCTGTCATAAGAATCTAAATAGTGTGCAATGTTGCAGGAAGGAAATGCTGATCTTTCTAGTTTCCTCTTTCTCACTTGAACTCCAGGGGAGCCTGACATGGCTCTCTCTCTTCATCCTAAAGGAAGTTTGCTGCCCAGTTCTCACATATCCACACTATCCCAGGACATTTCCCAAACTTCCCTTGTTGATCTTTTCTGGTCCAGTGCTCTTGGCTCCTAGTTATCAGACTCTCTGCCCTCTGAGTCCAAGATCAACAACTTTGCCTCTCCCTCCCCACCCAACAGCTTCACATGAGGTCCGTTTTCACTCTCAGCCCCCACAAACGTCTCTCCACAGACTGCCCCTCCCATCTGGAAGCAATCCTCCCCCAGTTATATTAATATTAAAAAAATCCTCATGCAGTCCACACTTCTGACCTAGTACTGTATCATTCTCTCTCCCACTGGAAGCTGCGAATTTGCATTTTATCACCTCCACCCAAGCACATATGGGGTCACCCTTCAATCCTCCTATATTTTTAGAGGAGGATTTTGCTACAAGCATTCAGTCTGATATTCCTGGCTTTTCAACAGCAAGTTTGGCTTTCTAGTGACAGGTTGCTGCCACGATTGAGAGGAGGATTGCAACACTACAAAGATGAGAATATATCACTCAGGGTTCTGGAAATTTCTGTATTCCTATTACCCCCTGTATGTTGAAATGACAGGCAGTGTGAATTATTGATGAGTATGGCAGAGAGGAGGCAAAATAGTAGAAAAGAAGGGACCTCAGGGTGCTGATCAACTTGCTAATCAATAACAATTCTAGGACACAATTGTTGAGTGCAGAATATACATATCTTTCTTTGCAGGGCATATGCAAGTTGTCACTTCTGTACTTTTCACTGAAGATACTTTTGTGACACATTGAAAATGTGGGGAACTGTGATATTCTAAAGCACTCAGCACCCGTCTGTCCTCCCCTTCAGTAGCTCTTACAATGTCAGTGCGGTTCTGGCTATTAGTGTGTTTGAGTGTAAAACAAGATATGGGGTTTGATTATCTCCAGGTGTGGTTAATTCTATTTGTGTGTGTGCATGACCATCACCATAGGTGTTTATAGGTAGGTTAACTCCTTCCTTGACAGAACAAACAGATGGGACTAAAAGAATTCTGTGCTTCCTGCTCATATTGGCAATTATTAAATTATAATAAGGAGATGAAAATTACTACTTAACACTCAAATTGACTACTAGTGCTTCTATGCTTTGTAGGAAATTGGACAATATAATATTTATGCACAGTTCTTTTCTTCCCATGGAGATTGGTTCAGATAATATTTAGGGAAGAACGCTGGTAACCTGTGCAATTCATGTGAGTGCTTTGGCAGAACCTAAGAGGATGTCAGCTGACACAGTCTTTTACTGCACCTTAAGAAGTACAAGGGCATTTTCTGGGTAGAGTTGTTGTTTCAGGGCCAATTAAAGCATGATAAAAGGGAGAGCTAAGGTTCAAATGGGTGGCTAGTGTCCTGCAAAAGACCATGCATTGAAGTCTTGGTCCCACAGCTGGGAGGTGGTAGGGACTGTGAAAGGGAAGACCTAGTCAAGATCTTTAGGTCTGCATGCCATGCTCTTGAAGAAGATTGTAGTAGCCCAATTCCCAAGTCTCTTTCTGCATCTCTTAGACATAACAGATTGGTTCTATGTGTTCCCTGCAGGATGGATGGACCTTACCAGAGAATCGTAAAGAGAAAGGGACATCTGGTCTTAGACTAGAAATAAGTGTGGGACATACTGATGCAAAAACTATCACCTTAGGTCATCAGGAAAGTCTTCTTCATGCAAACTTTTAGAAAATTTGGTTGAGGAAGGTCTGTAGAACAGGCTTATAATACCAGCTTCTAAGGAGTTGAAGGCAAGAGCAAAATATGTTTAAAAAAATGTTTCTGGGCTACAGACTGTCTAATATATATTTAGTAATAAAAATAGATGAATAGTAAATGAAAAGACATAACAGAATAGAATCATTGGAAGATAATAGTAGAAGGGACTATATCTAATGAGAATTTCTAAATACATTTTCTTATTTACTTAATTGATCTAGCTTTAAAAAAAACTGATAAGCACATGAGATGTTGCAGCAGGTCAAGGTGCTTGCTAACAAGCCTTAGAACCTGAGTTCAATCTCCAGAACCTACATAATAAAGGAAGAGAACCAATTCCTGCAAATTGTTCTCTGATTCCACAAGTGCACCATGCATGACTTGCATGCATGAATACACAATAGGTAAATAAATGGAAGGAGTGGCTACCCATGAAGCACACTTTCACAGAACTTCTGTTCCTTGCTGAAAACCATAGGCAACAGCACATGTGTGAGCATATTTTCCCTTTAAATGTGGCATATCCGCTGCAAGGGCTCCACCCAACAGCATGAAAACTATGAGTCTAATGAGGCATAATCGTTAGCACTCTACGAAGCAGCCAGCTAATTGTCATATTTTCTATCTACAACTTAGGTTTCCTCCCATTTAGCCATAGTGTTTCTCCAGGTTTGACATTGGAATGACAGAAGTGAGTGTTCTAATCCTGCAGCTCTCTTGGGTCTCTCTCAGTCTCTCGGAAACTTGAGAGTTGCATAAGATGATCATCAATAATGAGTAAGATCATTAAACTGTTGGATTACTTAGCTTTTGAAAAAAAAACAAACCCATCTATGTTTACTGAAAACAGTGGCAAGATGCCTGGCAAGCAGCAATTGTGCAGTGCATATTAGTTGTCAATGTTGTTTTATTTATGGTTATAAGTCACTACTACATATGCATATGATTTATTTTATGACTGCCAACTCATTAACAGCAACAAAGGTACTCCAAGGTGACCACTATTATCTACTTACAAAGAAAGTCTAAGGTTCAAAGGCACAAAGTATTTCATAATCGTTTATATTAATATATAATAAACCACAGAATATATTTCTTTACTGACATGTTTTTATAAATTCCTTCTGCCAATCACCAGCTACCATACAATTATGGGTGTAAACAAGCAAACATTAACAAGTGTTAGCAGGCTTATACTAATTTTAAGAAGCACAAGAAAAGTACTCATGACCTGCAAGCATGCATTTCAATGTTGTAACAGTGAATATAAAATATCCTGGAAATATATCAGGATAAAATCTGGATATGTTAATGTATGTTTACAGTTAGAGCACCCGGGAGCCCAAGACAGCAGAACTATAAGCTTGAAGCTGTCCAGGATGACATAATAGACTCAGACTCATAGATATGTCTAGATACAAATATACCAATGAGTGTATGTATGATTACCATAAAACTTGTATTAATTGTTTCAAATGATGAACCAATAATGATAAAGTTTTGGAAAAAGACACACACACTCACACACACACACACACAGAGTTCAAATGACTGAAGTTACAAAACAATGCAACATCCAACACTAGTTGGGATTCTCAAGCCTTCCTGTTCAGAGGTGAGAAAATCCACCCCCATGCTCACAAAGCATGTTAAAATACTCTGTAAGCTATTCTCCACCACATTGTTAATGTAAAGAAGTGTGTCAAAAAACAGTCTTATTTCTACTTGGTTTGCTGGGATGCGTCAGTGGAGGGGGCCTCCCCTATTTTGAGGCAGAGGGTAGGAGGAGGGCAGAAGTGGGAGTGAGGGTGGCACTTGGAGGAGAGGAGGGAGGGCTCTATGATTGGGATGTAAAATTATTTAATAAATAAATAAAACCTTTAAAAAGCCATCACAGCTTCCTTTCTGTTTCAGTGTCACCAATCTTACAAGAACTGGCTATTTCTCCCTGTCTTCCCAGATCAAGGTTACACAAAGCTGGAAAAATTCCTGCTCCTGTTTTGTGTCATTTCCTTCATCTTGAAAAAAAGAAAATGCTGCACTCAGGGCTTTCTAGTCTCCCAACTCACTGATAACACTAGACAACAGAGAGTAGCTGTTGTCTGAACCAGAGGTTCTTAACGCATCCCAACGTTTTTGCTTTTGTGTTTTATTAATTTGTTCACTTTACATCCCAATTGTAGTCCCTCTCTTATTGCCTCCTGGTCCCACACTCCCTCCCTAAGCCCCCTTCCCCCACCCTTAGTCCTTAGAAGGTGCAGCACTCCTCCCTTAACATCTGTCCTCAGCCTATTAAGTCTCATCTGGACAGGCTGTATCCTCTTCCTCTGTGGCCTGAAGAAGCTAAATAACGAGGAGGACCCTGGGGAGGATGCTTAATTTTCATTCAGAAGGGCAAATGGAAGAGACATGGGAAGCTGTTGAAGAGAAGGAACAGGAAGAGAGCCTACCATAGAGGTCCTCTGAAAGACTCCACCCAGCAGGGGATCCAAGCAGATGCTGAGACCCACAGCCAAACTTTGGGGTGGAGCATAAGGAACCCTATGGAAGACTTAGGGTATAGGGGACAGGAGCTCCACAAGGAGACCAATGGAGCCAACAATTCCTGGTAGAAGAAGTGGGTGCTGCAAAGACTGATGCACAAACCTAGAACCAAGCATGGTCAGGACCCAGACCCTCTGCTCAGATGTAGTAGATAGGCATCACAATCTCCTTTTGGGTCCCATAATGTGGAAAGTGGGGACTACTTCTGACACGGACTCCGGTGCGCACTCATTGCCACATGACATTAATCTTATGTAGGTCACACTTTCTACCTCACCGCTCTCCTGGTGTGCATCAGTATTTTGCCCACATGACATATTTTCCTGTCTGTGGCAGACAAGTTTCTTAATACCTTGTTTTCAATGGGTAGAATTGGTCTAATGTGATAGGATGGTACTTTTGTAATAAGTCAACAATAAATGAGACTATGCTTTCACCTTGTACTGCATCTCACATCTGATGTCTCCATCTGGTACTGTGGGGAAGATCACTGGCAAGAACTAAGATCATTCAGAAGCCCCCAAGGCACTTAGGCTCTCAATTCAACACCCACAATAAATACGGTGCAGTGAAGAATCATGGTGTGTATACCCTCCCCAGTTGATATTTGAGACCCAGTTGGTATCTGGAGTACATTCTATGAAAGGCTGTGAAGCAAGAAAGTCTACCTCAGATCATATCCTAGCCTATATGTTCTGCTAGGAAATAAATGTCTCAAACCACCAACCATGTGCAGGACTTGTTACATGGCAGTAGTTAACTAATACACTGTGTTTTACTTTAAAAATAAATTATTTAGCCCCTCCTCCTCCAGTATATTTTACCACATCATTGCGATCCTTCTGGTACACGTGACTGCAATCTACTCACTCAGGGAGAATTTGGCCACAAATATGTTTCACTAGCCCTTAATTTCCTGCAAGCTTATCTCCATATCTTATTCTACCTCACCTCCATAATTTCTGGTAGAAAAGTCCTGATTGTATTTTCTCACCTATTTACTTATAAGTAAACTACAAGGTTTCTGGTACCTTCTTCCCCTATCCACAATCCTCCTCATGAACAATCTGCCGCCAAGGCTGCTGTTGCCTGTGGAGCTGCAGCATCCTCTCTCTGTCCTTCCTTTAATGAGGAAAAACTGTACAGCCCCACTGTAGGGATCATTGCCTTCTCTGGGCATTGAGAGGTTCTAGGTGCCTTGAAAAATTAGTGAAACAAGAAAGTGCTTGGAGTTGTTGATAAGTTGAAACAAATCCAAATCCCAAGCTGGACAAGAGGGAATGATCTATTAACCACTTTGCAGTTTCATTTTCTTCTGCTGGGTTTGGAGTTATAGTTCCTCCTCTAAACATGGCTTTAGCTGCATCTCCTGAGTCACGTACATTAAGCTTTTAAATAATTTTAATGTTCACAACATTTCCCAGGATTTACTAGATTTTTCATGGCTCTTTGTCCCTGAGATTATTAAGAATGCCTTTCTTAATTGATAATTTGGATATATACTGATGATAGTTTACTAATGACTTTGTATGTAGCACAACAATTATTTGTGAATATCTACATCATTTTAATTATTCAGATTTATTGAGTTTTCAGGTCATATTATAAAGCATTACTGATTAAATTAGCATGACATAGACATGCCAATAGATGCACTGACCAATGGAATTATAATAAAAGGCTCCAAATGAACCCACAAGTGTATAATGAGTGGACTTTCCTCCAGCGCAAATTATAATGGTGCAGCTTCTATAATAAGTGGATCTGGAAAAGCTAGGTATCCCCATAAAAACAAACAAAACCAGAGCCTTGTCTCTCCCAATATACAGAAACCAGGTGAAACTGAATAACACTAATATAAAACCTGGAACTATAAAACAACTACAAGAAATCAGGGAAAGCAACATGGCATTGATCCTGTCAATGCTTGTTTGTATTTATTTTAA
Source organism: Acomys percivali (assembly GCA_907169655.1). Lineage (NCBI taxonomy): Eukaryota > Metazoa > Chordata > Mammalia > Rodentia > Muridae > Acomys > Acomys percivali. The sequence continues at coordinate 92,825,369 of OU015745.1, forward strand.
ATTTGACTCCAAAACTTCAGGTATTAACAGGGAAATAAACACCAATAAACTGAGGAGTTTTATAAAAAATCAAGAAATAGAGTGAAGAGAGAACATATGGACCATGAGAAAATGTATGTAAGTCATAATTTTGGTTAGGAGTTAATATCAAAACTATATAAGGGAATTAAATCATTGTAAAACCAAACAACTTAACTAAAATTGGGCAAACAATTTGTGTATATCTGTTTTCCAGAATAAAACATGCTAATAGCAAAAAATAAACCAGGAAAAAAGTTTAACATCAGTAGTAACTAGGAAAATACAAATCACAATAGTGGCAAAGTCATTTCATATTACTCAGAAGGTTACTATATTGAATGAAGAAGAAAAAACAAAAAAAAAAACAAGTGTTACTGAAGATCTGGAAGAAAATGGGGCGGGGGTCGGGGAAAGCCATTGTAAAAACTATATGGAGATACCTTGAAAAACTAAAATAGCATAATATATAATTTACTAATATTAATCCTAGGTATTTACTGGTAAGATCTGAACTTGGTGTATGAAACAGATTTCTGCATTCCAGCATTCACTACTGCACTGCTCCCAAGGAACTGATAAACTGGCCATTGACCAATTGTTCAGGATAAGTTGGAAGAACAGGGACTGTCAATAGAAGACTGTAGCAAGAAATGTGGTATACACCACACACACACACACACACACACACACACACACACACAAGCTGAGGTTTGTTCAGCCTTACAAATGAGTAATTTGCAGCAACACGAATGAGATTGAAAAACATTAAGCTAAGTACAGTAATACAAATAAAGAGTTAAAAAAAACCACATGTCCACATGTTCATTATATGTGAAATCTAAAACAACTGAATGAACCAGAGCAGATAAAAGAAATATAAGACTAGAGGATAAGTTGGAAGAATAGGGATATATTGATTAGAGTGAATAAATTATTAAGTTTGATGGTCTATTTTCTTTGAAAGAATGTATAGATACATTAAAGTTGGTACGCAGAGTAGCTTGACATCTCTAAGTGTTGCTTTTAAGGAATGCCTTGCCTGTTAGTTGAAGCCTATGATTGTTTCATTGTAAGGATGGTGATGTCTGGCCTTTATCCTCTAGGCATTCACTGAATCTCCATCTTAGAGAAGCATCTCCATCTTAGAGAAGATGCCACTTTGGTCAAATAGTCATGGCAAAGAATTAAGCCAAACAATACATAAATATCCAGGTCTATAATTTTGGTAAAGTGTGAAAAAGAAAATATTGACATTCTATGGTAGAAAAGAGGTGGGGTTAGCCCATCCACTACTTGTCCATTTTCTATAGTGGTTGTGGAAGGGAAGGCATGTCAATGTCTAGTTTTTTTCCAGCTCACTTAGAGGCATGTTCTATTGTGCAACCTCCCTCAATATTGTAGCATGAGACCAGATAAAAGACTGTTTGTTCCTCTTAAGCTATTTTTTCTTGTCTTCTCAGTATTTGGAGCTGAGTTGAGAACCTAGAGAAAGAAACATGAGAGAGAAGGACAGGAGAAGTGACAGATGCAAGAGAGCGGTGGTGACCACTACAGGTGAGCAATTTGCATGTTGAACTGCAAAAGAGGCCAGAGTGCTGGCTGACTGGCAGCTGAAGATGACTGGACAGCTGATAACAGCAAGAACATAAAAAAGAGGAGATGGAAGTGGGAAAATCAAAGGAAAAGGACAAGAAAATGAGGCCCAAAACACGAACATAAAGTGCCTTCACTTCTCTAATCCTTAGGATATCATAGGAGCTGGTTGAGATTTAGGTGGAAGGCAATTCCCAGATGCACTTTCCAAGTTATACTCAGACTGAGTTTCTACAGTTAACAACACGGACTTAAGAATTTCCAAGCATTCTGTCTTCTCCTTCCTTAAGAGTCAGTTCATACAAGACAGTCCTTGAAACATCATGCAAATAGAATCTTGGAAGTCCAGCGCCACCAGAAAATCCCTCTCCCTACACACGTACTTTTAAGCAGTAAATATGGCCCATTTTAGATTGACTTTACTTCTTGACCTTTAATTCAACAGTAGACTTCTTTGTTTGTGATTATTTTATATATACATATATATATGTATATATGAAATTATATATATATGCACATCATGACTTTACTTTCTTCTTATTTTTATACACAGTTTCAATGAATAAATCTACCAGTTTGTAGTGGTTTCCATTAAAAACATTCTAAAGAAATAGCACTTGTTTAAATGAGTTGATTTTTTTCCCATCTGGCTTAATCTCTGATCTATGTGGTGTAATTGTTTTGTTTTGCTTCATGGAGACTTTGGCTCAAAAGCATATTCTGAATGCTGTTTCTCTCATCCTCTGGGCAGTCATGAAAATATGACTGGCATGTTGTACTCTCATGAAAGTTTTAAATGCTGGCATACAACCATTTTCCAAAGAGAAAATGGTCTATCTGTGGCCAAAATGATAAAATAATAAGTATTTAATGTTTTTTATGTATGTGTGCTTGCACACATACATGTACACACTTCATTATGTGAGAGTTCAAGTTAAAAGCTATAAAGTCATTGATTTGGAAAAGACTCTTGCATATTGCCTCAATAGACCAAACTAAAATGCTGTCACTCATGCTAAATTTACATGATGGTAATGTCTTTTATTTGACCTCTGGGAGATCAGGAGAGGAAGATAAAGAGACAGAGAAAGACAAAGACAGAGAGAGAAACAGAAAGTAGGCCAATTTTAACTGACGTGATAGAAAGTTTTCTTCAGCTTTTATCCTATATGTGAAATAACTTTGCAATGACTAATTGACATGACTAATTATTCCTTCCTTGAGTTTACTCAGGCCATTTTCTGTCCATGAGGACCAACTAGTCTGATCAACTCATCCTAACACTTCTTCTGTTTTATATACTGCAAGGCTGCCCAATCTCAGAAACGTAGTGAGTCAATTAGGTCTTCAAGCTGAATTTGTTACAGATTTTTTGTTTGTTTATTTTGACAATTTTACACAAAAATTCTCCCTATATTTTATTTTTTCTCTTGAATTTTGCCTAAAAAGCCTTCATGTTTATTTCTGGTCTGCGCTATAATGAAAATATTCTGTTTCACACAATGGTTTTTAAATGTTAGTAACCTCTGAAAGAATCACATGTAGGAAGGAGCTATTTTTTAACATCTAATCAAAACTAACATAAGATCTCTCCATTTCTTAAAAAAAAATAGGACTGTATTTTTTTGTTAACTGTGGTTCTTCCCATTAAAAGCATGAAAGAATTCTAGGGCATTTATGAAAAATTGACATTTGGCAAGAGTTCTATGGATTTGGGTACACATATGATGTTTTCATCTTCTAGTCCTTCATAGTCCTCAAGGGGAGATGGTTTTAATAGTTAATACTAAATGTCAACTTGGCACTATCTAGAATCATCTGTGAGAATATTCCCAGTGCATGCTGATTAGGTTAGCCACAGGCCAGTTCTCAGAGGAAATACCTAGATTGGGTTACCAGGGGTGGAAACACCTAACTGAACTGTAGTCGGCACCATTCCATGGGTTAGGGCCCTGGTGAGAATAAAAATGAGAAGTTGTCCTCAGCACTAGTCTTGTATTCACTTTCTGCTTCCTCGTTGCAGAAGCAATGTGACCAGCTAACTCAAGCCTTTGTCACCAGAGCACAGACAGCCAAGCACCTTTCCATGTTAAAGAGTAAACCCATTATATTTACTGAGACTACAGGAATGGGGCCCAGCAGGCCAGACCCTAACCATCTTGTGACAATGCAAATTCATTTGAAAGAAGAAAACCCGAACAAAGGATTCTGAAGGACATCTTTGCTCAAAACAATAGCCTAGTAAAATATATTTTCAGATTCACCAATAAAACATACAGAGGCTACTACAGGTGCCGTCCAAGAAAGGCAGGATATATCTTCAGATGGCAACAAAGCATGTCACTGTCTCCCACATGGTTCTGTATTTTGAGGCTTGAGAGATACAAGACTAAGAAGGTCATGGAGCCTTGGTTGGTCCTGGCTTCAGAAAGGTGTTGAGGACAGACAATACATGGCATAAACAAAGTCTCTGAAAAACAGGCTCTGGAAGGCTACTGTGTAAATCTATCAAGGTGATACCCAGTTGCAGTGGAGGATGCAGCAAGAAGTTGGGGATGCCAGGAACGTGGTACCTTTGCTGAAGAAAGTTACAGGCATGGAATGAGCTGGCCCAGGAGAGATGCTCTGGACTGAAGAAAGCAAAGCTGTTTGTGTGGGGCTATCTAAGCCCTGTGAAGTCTAGATGATTCTTTCATGAGCCCCACAACCACATACTAACCTAAGTTGCAGAATTTGTTGTACTTCCTTCTTGGTTTGCGTTTTGCTCTAGTCTAATCTTATCTTGATAAGCCCCATGTTTTTTTCCCATTTTGGAATAGAAGTGCTCACAATGTGGTGTTGTTTGTTGGATTTACGCATTCTTCTTTTCAATTCTTTAATAAGAGTTCAAAGGAGGTTTTCTTGTGTCTCAGAAGAGACTTGGACTTCAGACATCTAAACAGTGTTGGAACTATGGAAGAATTTAGGGACTTTCGACATGAAAAATGTGCATTTTTGCATTATGGCATATCATGAACCTATGGGGTTAAGGAAAGGAAGATTATAGCTTAAATATTATGTATGTAGGATTTGAGTTGACAAGGGGTGGAGTTGTGATGGCTAATATGAGTTGTCAACTTGACAACATCTAAAAGTACACTTAAGATACTACACTCTGCAGACAAAATTCTGGAGATTATGAAGATATGTTTCATTGAGGTGGAAATGTCCCACATTTACCATGGTCAGTACCTTACATAGGCTGGGTTCCTGGACTTAACATAATAAAGAGAGCAAATATTTATTGTTCTCAGCTTTGTGTGTGCAGATTTGATGTGAACAGCTGCCGCAAGTGTCAGTCACCATGACTTGTCCATCAAAATAGGTGGTGCCTTTAGGCATTTGGGCCAAAATATATAATTTTCTTAAGCTACTACTGGTAAGATAGTTTATAACAACAGCGCACAAGCATAGATAATGTTCTGTCATCTTTGTGCTACATTCGGGCAGAATGGTGTTTGTCATAACTAAAAGCCATACTTCTGTGATGTACCTTCTGGGAACCTATCCTAAAACTGTTGTTCTCCCAAGATGTTCAAGGATTTTAGGCTCTGCCAAGGGATAAGGCAAGCACATCAAGGTTTTCTAAAGCCCCTTTCTCTCTTAACTTTGAGAGTATCTCTAGAATCTATTCTCTCATTTTCTTCTCTGAACTTGTCTTTCTCTAAAGGCATTCAATTATTTCCCACCTTTATCAGGTGAGCAGGTAGTAGCAATCTCATGCGTTACTATCATCTTCCTGTGAGGAGGGCATGCAAATCTGGTCGCCTCCTTGAAACAGACGTACAAAAGAAGCATATGTGCTCTTTCACACAAATGAGTATCTGAATAACTTACTTTGCTGCACATAATTGTTGGTCTAAGTTCAGTCAACTTCTGGAGAGGGGTGTTCACACACATTTACTATAGGGGAACTTCCAATTAATTTTAACAGTTTGTGAAGTCTAGTACCTATTATTTTGATGCCAATATATTTTTTAAACTTTTCAATATGGATGTTTATATCTTGTTGCATTTCACAGAGAAACTGAATTCAATTTACTCTATGGGAGTAGAGCCTGAAGGAAAAAGAAAGATGGGTTAATTTTGTGAGAAATTGAAATGTATCTCTCTGATGATTTCGGCCAAATCATCTAATGTGGTGAGTTTTCTTATTTCAGCAAGTAGGAATTGAATATCTACTATGGCTGCAGTACTTAGCTCACTATTTTAAGTTTTGTAGGTGGAGTTAAAGATGGTCTTCACCCTTCGGGAGCTTGCATACTGACAGACTGTTATACTATGTTTTGTGCCTCCTACTCGCCTCTCTAACTTTATGCTTCTCTCTTTTCCTCCTGCTCCGTCTTTCTGTCTCTCCCCACATGAGCTTCATTTAGATGGTTTTCTGGCACCTCTGCTTCATTATGCTGCGTGATCCTTTCCTCTATGCAGAGTCTTGTTCATCATCTCTAGTGTTTTTAACTTCCTAATTTGGTCCTTAGCAAACAAAGTGTCCATATGTCCCTTGTTAGTTACTTCTACGGTAACTTCCACTCATAAAGGCATCTACCCTTCATTATTATTTACATGTTATAGATGAGGGCATTAAAGTCAAAATGAGCAATGTTTATAGACTTAGGTTACTATGAGAGAGTAGCATAGGAAAAAGGCTTTCCAATTCACTGTTTGAAGTGCTTTTCAATTTTATGCATTGCCTTTCAACATTCCTTTTGTGATTACAGTGCAGCCCTTGGTCATGTGATAGGTGATGATACTAAGAGCCAGACTATTTTAGGCATTCATCATTTTAGGATCAGGAACTATGTCATATTCATCTCTCCTCTGTCATGGTGGAACATTCTGAGGACTTAATTGCTGCTTCATACTAGCTGATGCTAATGACCTCCACATCACACACTGACAAAAGGTAGTGCTTTGGAGCAGGGCAGAGCAGAACAAAGCAGATGACAATGGAGAAGCTGGTTCTTCTGTCAGTAGAGTTTGTACATTTTGTAAATTTCCAGCCTGATGAAATGTGATGGATGCCGCAAATGATATTCCAACATTGCGTCACTCATCTTCTCATATGGTTGGCATTTTAAGTTGTGGACTTCATTCAATGAAGATGGAAATGAAGTCCCAATTGTGGGTGGAAAAATTGCCATTTCCTTCAAAGACAGATTGATTTGGCCTTTACTGGTGCTGTTTGAGGAAGTGCAGGATCTTTCCCAGCATGCACAGCTGCTCTTTGATTCTGAAAGGGTATCTTTTTTTTTTTCTTCAGCACCTGGACCCTTCCTCATTGCTGGCCTTGTGTTGCTAGGAGGATGTGCTAGCGGTGTATCCTGTTAGCTTAAAGGTAGAGCTGTGAATTATGAAACGTCCACCCAGTAGAATACTAGATCATTACAAAGAATGAAGTACAGTTCTGCATGCTGACAAGAAAAAGTGCCCAAGAGATATTATTCCAGAGATGTAAAAAAGAGAATTAAAAGCAAATGATAGATTGGCGTGTGCTGTCTGTGCATGGTGCTTCAGTTTTGGCTCTGGGATTGTAATATAGTTACAGTTTTTCCTTCTGTTTCCTTTCTCGTGTCCTCTCATATACCTCTCCCCATGTTCCTACAATTCTCTTTTCACCAATTGACTTTTAATGCATATATGTATATAACTGTATATTATTAAATATAACCTGTTCAGTCTGTATAATATTACTTGTATGTATGTTTTCAAGGATGGCCATTTGGCACTGGACAATAATTAGTGTGCTTTTCCTTAGGAAAGACAATCTCTCTTACTCCCAACTTTTCTCAGTTGCCTATGCTTCTTTGTACTTTTTTTTAAGTAGTTGATTGTCAAAGATAAAAAGTTAAAGCTGTGGCTCATCACATCATTCATGTGGCCATAGATTTTATGCTGCTGAAAAAATTCTGAGTTAACCCAGATTTCACTCTTTACCACAGAAGGTAATGCTCTCATCCAGTCTCATGAAAATGAGTCTTCTGTACTTTTTCAAAAGAAATGTCCTGAAAACTGGTGTTAATGACAGTTGAACATCTCAAGCTAATTGCCAGGGATTAGCATGTTACCATTATGTTTCATTTACAGGTTGGAGCAAGGAGAATGGATTGATCACGTGATCTGTTCTAGGTTACATCTGTCAAACACAAAGTCATCAAAACAAAAGTGGAGGGATGTGTTCACAGAAACAATCTCCAACCGAATAGTGGGTTTCATTATTTAAAGTTAATTCTGAAACACGAATAATTAGAAATGGTGCCTGGCTTATGTGGAGGGATTCAGCTTTTGTTGGGTGGGTTTAGTTAAGATTAGCAGTGACTGGATTATCCCACCCGGTCATCGCTGCTCTTGTGCTTTGTTTACTTTACATAAAGTCTTCTTCCAAACTCACTGTCTCCAAGATTGATCTTCCCTCTTCTGGTCCTGAAGGTGCCACATCATCTAAGACAGAACAAAGGCTTAGGGCCCTCATGTTGTCACAACAGTGACAAACTCTAGCTCTCATTTTAAACACCAGTAACACAGGGATAAGAAAATGTTCACCATTTATTTGACAGGGTTATAACAAATGAGCTAAAGCAAGGGAGGTATTTATAAATTAGAAAAGATGGTATAATTCTAGTTATTATTTTTATTATCCTTCCTTGGCTGTGGGTTCTGACAGGCCTTAATATAGTACTCCGTTTGCATTATATTAATGTGTCCATTTGCAAATTGCTTTCTAAGCTTTCCCAAGCCCTTTTTCATGACTTATAAACTCTGCAAGGACAGGACTGTATCTTCTGTTTCCTTTATGTCCAGTACCTCCAGCTTTCAATTTAGTGCACTCTCAAAGATATTGCCTTGAATATAAAGTGGCCAAGAAAACAACTGAAGAAAAATGACTCCACATCGTCCACAGACTGTGACAACAACAAACAGGGCAGCACAGTTCAGTCAGAAGATTGAGTTCATAGACTGGACAATTCATCTGTAAACTAGAGCAGTCTTGAAATGAAGCCACAGGACTATTAGGTATCAGCATTAGCAATAGAGTTTAGGGTTAAGTGGTTGAGGAGGTGAAAAATACCAGCACAGCTCAGTAGATAGGGGCACTGCTCCCTAGTGTGTCAAAGCCTTACCAATGGAGAGTTGATGAATCAATGACTTCCATATCTCTTTTATTTTTTTCCTCAGGATTTTTACTGGGTATGTTTTGTCTTTGGATTGTTCCTGAGGCCAAAATATACTCAAGTCACAAGGCAGATAATATACATTACATATAACTAAGAACAGTAGTGTAAGAGAAAATGAATTAAAACCAACAAAAGACAAATGGAAGTGATACAAGAAATTTCAAAATAGTATCTTTTATTAATAATAGGCTCCAGCTCTTAAGAGTCACCAATGTCTTCCCGGCTTTCTGGATTGATTCAAGTTTGAAAACATCACTTCTCCCTAGAGGCATTCCAAAATTGTTTCTTACTCATAAAATACTTACATGAATACAAAAGAAAATTTCCAACTGGACATCTCTTTTGTGTTCCTTGGGGGATTCAGCCACTGGCAGAGGTTCAGGTTATGTCAAGAGAGGAGCTGAAAGAAAGAAAGCTACAAAGTGCAGGCATTTCTGGAATGTAAGCTGGCAAGAAACCGGATTAGCTTAAAAGGTTAAGAAGAGACTAGTAAATGCTCAGTTGTTGTGTTGTGAAGCTTATTGTTAAACAAATATAAAAGAATCTCAATAATTGGGCAAGGGAGAAAATGAGAAACAAACACAGGTTTATAAAAACAACTTTAATACCCCACTTACTCCCAAACCAATCAATCTCCCCCCCCCCCCCTCTCTCTCCTCTCTCTCTCTCTCTCTCTCTCTCTCTCTCTCTCTCTCTCTCTCTCTCTCAACTCATTAAAGTCTAATTTGTGCTCTTAGTATACTCATTGTATGGCCTGCTATTGGAGCCTGGTCTACCTGTCAGAGAACCAACCCTTAAACAAAACTAAATATCCTCTCCCAGAAACTGTCAACTGCCTGTGGGTTCTGAAATAAGAGTTGGGGGTTTTGAGGCCTTCCCACTCCATATGGGGATGTTGACTGGGTTGATCTTGTTCAGGTCTTGTAGGCAACCAAAGCTCTTTTTATACTTTACAAAACTATTTACACATCCTGGTTATACTTGTCCTTTTGCCCTCTTTTCCACTTGACTTAACCAGCACCACCTGCGTGGGTATGGCTGTGAAGTTATCCACTTGAATGACTCATTAGTGGCCTAATTATGGAAAACAATGGTTCCCTCTACCCTAGCACCCCTGGACTCCCATTAGCTACCTAAGAAGGATGGGACCCAATGAACCTTCCACCTATTATCTATGACTAAGTTTTTAGTGACTCTGTCTTGTATAGGCCCTATCCAGCCAACTGCATTTGATGTGATTTTACGAGTTCCATGTTCACCTCAAAACACTAGGATGTCATTTCATGATCAGCTCTCCAACCAATTTTCTTTCTTATATTCTTTTCATGTACTCTTTCTCCGAGTGTCCAGAACCTTGGATGGATTTACATTATATGAACAATGACTTTTTCTAACCCTCTATAACTACACACTCCTGCTCCCAACTCCTGTTCCATAACCCCTGGCATTTATAAATATGTCCTTCATTTCTAAAATGTTGTTATTTAAAAGTTGTTATAAAATAGAATCATGTAATTTGAAGGTTTAAAGCAATGACTGTTATCATTTAACATAACATTCTAGAGACTCATCTAACTTATTGATGATATACGTTGTTAATTGTTAAATGCCTATTTTTAGTATAATTTATTTACACTACATCTCAAATGTAATCCTCTCACTCTCATCTTCCTGTTCCCACACTCACTCCCTCTTCCATCCTATTCGCCTCTTTTAGACCTCTGACAAGGGGCGTCCTCCTCCCCTACAGTCTGACCTCAGCCTATCAGGTCTCATCTGGATAACCTGTATCCCTTCCTCTGTGTTCCCACAGGTCCTCTCCATCAAGGGGCAGTGATCAAATCTCAGGCACCAGAGTTCATGTCAGAGGAGTCCCTCACTCTCCCTCCCCTTCTCTATGTGGAGTATGAGCTATCCATTGGCTATATCTAAACAAGGGGTCTAGGTTCTCTGCTTGAAATATCCTTGGTTGGTGCAAAAGTTTGTGCAGGCCCCTGGGTCCAGATTCTCCAGCCTTGACAGTCTCATTGTGGAGCTCCTGACATACTCCACACACACAGCCACCCGTCCATCCCCCATCTCTTCCATATAACTCACAGCTCTTAACCACGAGTTTGGCTTTGAGCCTCAGTATCTGTTCAGATCTTCCCACAGGTAAAGTTTCTCAGAGGGCATCTCTGTTGGGCTACTATCCATTTATAAGTAAGTAGATACTCACTATGTGCCATAGTTTCTTTATCCATTCTTCAGTTGAAGGACATTTAGGTTGTTTCCAGATTCTGGCTGTTTTATTGATAGTTAATATTTCAGGGAATGTGAGCTCTGTACTTTGTTTAAACATTTATCTGTTGAAGAACATTTGGGCTGGTTTGAGCTTTTACCTAGTGTGTGTGTGTGTGTGTGTGTGTGTGTGTGTGTGTGTGTGTGTGTG